>AP028275.1:7402500-7927500 GCA_030269945.2 Trilocha varians | reverse complement strand
TTCATTTCATTTCATTTCATTTCATTTCATTTCATTTCATTTCATTTCATTTCATTTCATTTCATTTCATTTCATTTCATTTCATTTCATTTCATTTCATTTCATTTCATTTCATTTCATTTCATTTCATTTCATTTCATTTCATTTCATTTCATTTCATTTCATTTCATTTCATTTCATTTCATTTCATTTCATTTCATTTCATTTCATTTCATTTCATTTCATTTCATTTCATTTCATTTCATTTCATTTCATTTCATTTCATTTCATTTCATTTCATTTCATTTCATTTCATTTCATTTCATTTCATTTCATTTCATTTCATTTCATTTCATTTCATTTCATTTCATTTCATTTCATTTCATTTCATTTCATTTCATTTCATTTCATTTCATTTCATTTCATTTCATTTCATTTCATTTCATTTCATTTCATTTCATTTCATTTCATTTCATTTCATTTCATTTCATTTCATTTCATTTCATTTCATTTCATTTCATTTCATTTCATTTCATTTCATTTCATTTCATTTCATTTCATTTCATTTCATTTCATTTCATTTCATTTCATTTCATTTCATTTCATTTCATTTCATTTCATTTCATTTCATTTCATTTCATTTCATTTCATTTCATTTCATTTCATTTCATTTCATTTCATTTCATTTCATTTCATTTCATTTCATTTCATTTCATTTCATTTCATTTCATTTCATTTCATTTCATTTCATTTCATTTCATTTCATTTCATTTCATTTCATTTCATTTCATTTCATTTCATTTCATTTCATTTCATTTCATTTCATTTCATTTCATTTCATTTCATTTCATTTCATTTCATTTCATTTCATTTCATTTCATTTCATTTCATTTCATTTCATTTCATTTCATTTCATTTCATTTCATTTCATTTCATTTCATTTCATTTCATTTCATTTCATTTCATTTCATTTCATTTCATTTCATTTCATTTCATTTCATTTCATTTCATTTCATTTCATTTCATTTCATTTCATTTCATTTCATTTCATTTCATTTCATTTCATTTCATTTCATTTCATTTCATTTCATTTCATTTCATTTCATTTCATTTCATTTCATTTCATTTCATTTCATTTCATTTCATTTCATTTCATTTCATTTCATTTCATTTCATTTCATTTCATTTCATTTCATTTCATTTCATTTCATTTCATTTCATTTCATTTCATTTCATTTCATTTCATTTCATTTCATTTCATTTCATTTCATTTCATTTCATTTCATTTCATTTCATTTCATTTCATTTCATTTCATTTCATTTCATTTCATTTCATTTCATTTCATTTCATTTCATTTCATTTCATTTCATTTCATTTCATTTCATTTCATTTCATTTCATTTCATTTCATTTCATTTCATTTCATTTCATTTCATTTCATTTCATTTCATTTCATTTCATTTCATTTCATTTCATTTCATTTCATTTCATTTCATTTCATTTCATTTCATTTCATTTCATTTCATTTCATTTCATTTCATTTCATTTCATTTCATTTCATTTCATTTCATTTCATTTCATTTCATTTCATTTCATTTCATTTCATTTCATTTCATTTCATTTCATTTCATTTCATTTCATTTCATTTCATTTCATTTCATTTCATTTCATTTCATTTCATTTCATTTCATTTCATTTCATTTCATTTCATTTCATTTCATTTCATTTCATTTCATTTCATTTCATTTCATTTCATTTCATTTCATTTCATTTCATTTCATTTCATTTCATTTCATTTCATTTCATTTCATTTCATTTCATTTCATTTCATTTCATTTCATTTCATTTCATTTCATTTCATTTCATTTCATTTCATTTCATTTCATTTCATTTCATTTCATTTCAAAATACGCTTTAAATACAAGCTTTTAAGATCCTGGATATCATGTAGCGGTAGAGTGCTAACTAATACAAATTAAACGAGCCCAAACACGACGGGTCTATCTTGATTTAACCCTTTAATGCATGGTTTTTTATTGCGGCCTGGAAAAAATGTTTCCTGGTCTACCTACCAGGATTTAGGTACATATAATGAAAAAAATCTGGTAAAAAAAATAGGTATTTATTATGACAAAATATGTATGTAGACAACTGGCTATTTATTATCTATGGTCGTCAAAGTGCGTTCGGAAACACATACCACACGACTTCAATAAAATAACGTGAAACGTGGTATGTATACATTTGGCAACAAGATGCACTTAAGTACCTAAGGGTTTACAATTATGAAGTAAATAATTCCTTAGTATTACAATTAGTTATTGGAACGAAATTCCTTATCGCGCGTTGTGAAAAGGGGCTAGACGGAAAAAAATCTTACGAAAAGTTGTCACGACACTTTTTGTGTTAGATGATTATCGCTAGATGGCGCTGTGATCAAAATCTTTTAAAACACGTTCCTTATTTGTTTTAGATGATTATCGCTAGAAAAATTATAAGATATCTTTTAATCGAAAGGAACTTCGTTCTATTCGGGTGTCCCATGACACCTCTCAAGTTTTTTTTTTCAAATATTAAACTCTTTTTCAACTTTGAAATAGACGTTTAAAAAGCTTTTCTTTACATCTACTACGAGAGTTAATAAAAAATATAAAAGATTAAAACCCCTTTTTGAACCATAAAGAATGTTTTCAAAGGAATGAGGTATTTTTCTCTGCAAATACTTCTGGTTTCTTTTGAGAAAGGATTATCTGTTTCCGAGAGCATTTGCTGAATGTTTCCCTGGAACTCCTACTAATATTATAAATAGTTCTTTTGTGATGTGGAATTGCTTCATTTAAATTCAGTTGATAACTTTTAGAACTAGATTTTTTTTAGTAATTAGAAACATTAAAGTTTAATTTTGGATTACAAAAATGGAAACGACTGACATCCATTTTTTAATTAGCATAGCATTACAAAAAAACAAACATCTAAATCGTACATAGAATAGAAATACACTCAAAAACGCACAGCATACCGTG
This sequence comes from Trilocha varians, assembly GCA_030269945.2. Lineage (NCBI taxonomy): Eukaryota > Metazoa > Arthropoda > Insecta > Lepidoptera > Bombycidae > Trilocha > Trilocha varians. The sequence goes on along the minus strand of AP028275.1, from coordinate 7,924,498 downwards.
GAAATCGTGAAACACACCATCACCTTTCATGACACATGAGTCATCCAAACCGGTCAACTCAAACCAAAGTTATCCGGAAACAAACATAAAAATACATCCGAATTGAATACCTCCTACCTCCTTTTTGGGAGAGTAACAATTTATGTACAAACTAGCTTTTGCCCGCGACTTCGCGTGGACTTCAGGTTCGTCCCGTCTAGCCCGTCTAGTTCGCGACGTCTATAATATAGTACTATTATAACGCAATTTTTTTTTTTTTTACGATCTTATAAACCTCAAAAATTGTAGCCTATGTGTTATTCTGATGTATAAGCTATATTGTGGTAAAGTTTCATTCAAATCAATTCAGCAGTTTTTACGTGAAAAAGTAACAAACATCCATACATCCATACTTACAAACTTTCGCCTTTATAATAGTAGTAGAATTTAATCACATTAATGGTTGTATTTTAAAAGTTTTACGCACGTTAACCAACGAAAATAAATCTCAACCAAGAGACCACACAATTTAAATTGCAAACGTAAATTCATAATAATTCTGGGTGCGAAGTACATTAAAAATAAGTCATTTAAGTTAAGATTAAGTTGTGAACTCTTACTTGGGTAATTCTGAACTTACACAAAAGCTGGTAGTGCTTTTAAACTTTTAATTTGTCGTTTTTCTTCGGGTTTTCAGATTAAAATCGTTTTCGGGGATTGACGCCTTAATTTTGTGGTGTAATTGGGTTTTTTGTCAAGGTTTTTCTGAGAAATTAAGTAAGGATTTTGTCTATAATTTTTAAGTTGTTATTGCTTGTGGGGATGAGCTTTATTGTTATAATTATAATAATTGACATCGGTTCAAAAACAAGTAAAAATATTCAACAGTTTTACACGCACATAGTAAAAATTCTGATTTACTTCTATGTTTTGGTTGTTCCTTGTCTATCTCTAAATGGGTATGACCATTATCATTACAATTCAAATCATTGCAATCGGTTCAGAAAACATAGTCATTGTTTTAACACGCTCATAATAAAAAAAAACCTGACTCATATTTTTCGAAGTTTTTACCATTCATATTATATTACTGTTGTCATACAAATACAGCTTCCTTCCGTACATTTGAATATATCAGCGAAAAAACTGTATTTTGTTCCCGACATATCGTAGGCTTGTATAGTCACGTTTGCTTCAAAATACAAGATTTTAGGGAGAAAATTCCGGGAAAATTTGCACAAATATTTCCTGGAAACTGCTTGTTTCTTGCAGTTTCGTAGATAGTGCGAAATTTAAAACCAAAGTTAGAGCTCTTGTTGAAATAAATCGTAAGGTAAAAAGGAATTGTGCAGAATTCTTGGTATCTTGGTTAATTCTTCTTGGGAGGAACACGTGATAAGTAGCAAAATAAAAAAAAGTATACAATTTCTAAACGAATTGTTTAATTATATACAAGCTGAACCTAGTAATTTTGTCTGCACCACAAATGGAAGCAAAAAACTTGAGAGGTGTCATGGGACACCCGAATAGAACGAAGTTCCTTTGGATTAAAACATATCTTATTTTTTTTTTCCTAACGTAACGTGTTTTAAAAGGTTTTGATCACAGCACCATCTAGCGATAATCATCTAACACAAAAAAGTGTCGTGACAACTTTTCGTAAGAATTTTTTACGTGTAGCCCCCTTTCACAACGCGCGATAAGGAACTTCGTTCCAAAATTTAATCCGAAGCTTATTCCTACGTCATTACCTCTTTAATATAAGTATAAACATCCAAAATAACACCAAAATCAACAAACAAAAAGACCTTTACGCATTACAGTATTAGTATGTAAAACAGCAACCCTTTAAACCACGTGTTATATTTTAAATCCTCATAATATTATCAACCCTTAAACAATGAGAATAACTATAAATATAAACAGGGGATAACTGTAAGTGGACGAGAAACCTGCCTTTATCGTTTACACTTAGGATATATTGTATAAGAGATAGCGTTTTTTAAAAATGGCGTAACTTTAGGGTTACGGCACTTTTGTAACTGTTGCTTTTACTAGCAGCCCTTTAGTGTCCTGTTAGCTCGTCTGGCAATAAAAATAATTTTCTTATAGTTTATGTGAACTAATTCCACTACCATAGGGTTGTTTACTAACAACACCTTAAATATGCCTACGATCTATGTACTTACTGTATAGTCTAGTATACGTAAATAAATAAATAATATTTTTATTACAAAAATGAAAACGACCGACTTCCATTTCTTAAGAATAGCACAAAAACTACCAGTCATATCAGTATCATTATTTATATGAGATAATTCTCAAAATGTCTGCTTTGTAACAAAAAAAGAATCAACGAAATCGGTTCATATAAAAAAGAAATACACCCAAAATCGCATAATCGTGAAATTTTGTCCGTTCAAAATACACATTTTTAAACATTGATCCAAAAGTACTTATTCGATCTTAAAAAAAATTAAGTGGGACCTAAGTTGGACCATCACCTTTCATCTGACACCAGAATCATTCAAATCGGTCCTCCTGAACAAGAGGTATCGAGGAACAAAAAAAAACCATATAGACGAACTGCGTACCTCCTTTTTCGACCCCTTCTTTAGACTAAAGAATACGTTGTTACGATCATGGACCCCTGCAATGACGGGTCTACTGTTTACCAGCATTGCATCATCTTAATCAGCTGGTATACGTCCACTGCTGGACATAGGCCCACCGTGTGCAACCTACGGCCTACGTTTAAGGACTCAGAGAAATTTACGCTTATTTTTACTTAGTCTATCACCTACCCTTCAAGATTCGCATCTGTCCTCCCCCGTGTGACATTTACATATTTCTTATTTGCGTGCCGCCCCTTGAGGGAGCAATGCGAAGGTTTTTTCATGAAATTCTTTCTTTGTTTCAGGTAAAAACACTTTTTTTACGTTCTGCGTTTATGAAGGCGCGTGTGAGATTTTATCTGGTGAGTTTTGTTTTTATTGCTAATGATGGCGGCGCCGTTTCCTGGTTATGGTTGTCAAGTTTTTATAAATGGAGTCAGGAGTTTAGGGTTCTCTTTTGGTTATTTAGATGGTTTAGTTGTTGCGGATGATGGAGGAAAATTGTTTGGCTTTGCGTGCGGAGGTGACGGGGCGGGCGAGACGTAAGTGTTGACGTGGGGTTTGACTTCCAAATATCTTTAAAAAAAGGCTGTCCATGCATACAACGATGTTTTTGACAATGCTCTTGTCGAATACAATACAATATATACGCATCTTCTTAAAACGAGGCTTGAAGTGAGTCCTTATAGGGAAGCCATAGATAACGGCCCAGCTGTGTCCCCTGACAGATGTCCATGAGCCGCTTTCGATCGGGTGGACTGTTGGATCGTCTGCCTACGAGGTAATAACAAAAAATACGCGCTATAATATTGAATAATAATGCGTGTGCCAAGCTTTAAGATGGTGGATACAGTGGACTTATGGCTAAAGGGAGATCTCCGACCGGGCGAGGTAGTGTATGGTGGTCAGGCCGAAGCCCACTGTAGTAGATTTCAGATGTCGTATATATGCGAAGATTTCTGTAAATGTCGTAACCGCGATTCAGGATCTCGCGCGTTATTATTGGTTGCCACAATATGCATCTTGAATTGTTGATAATACTGTATTATACATTCAGACATCGTAAAGATTCAAGAATTCTCAGACATTCGTTGATAATCATAAAATTTAATAATAAAACAAAAAAACTAATAATCCAACCAAATAATTAGAAAAACAAAAAAATCATGAATATAATTTATTTCAAATATTTACACAAACAGAAGAATATTAAATTAAGATTTCTTTCTTGAAGAATACTAATCAACATAAATTAAATTACTGTAGTAAGCGAAGTAAATCCATTATACCGAAGAGATAATTTAGAAAGTCTAATAAAATAATATATTTTACATCTAAGAAGATATTATATTGTAATCTTGATAATAATTTTTAAATATAGACCGTAAAATCTCTTAAGCTACACACAGACTATTCTTAATAATTTAATTTGTATGAGAAGATTATTTTTGGAATGGTGAAAATTTTTGCAGACTAAAATATAGCATCTTGAATTGCAGTAATTTGCCCTCAATATGGTGGATATAACAGTCGTGGTGGCCGAGTAGTTGAAGCGCTTGCCTTCCGTACGAGAGGTCGCGGGTTCAAAAACCGACCGGCTTGTACCTATAAATCTTAATATGAAAAAGATTTATGTGCAATTTTTCACAACACCACTGGCTAAAAACGGTGAAGGAAAACATCGTGAGGAAACCTTTGAAGATATGTGAAGTCCCCAATCCGCATTAGGCAAGCGTGGTGGACTATGCCTAACCTCTGTGCGGAGGAGACCTGAGCTCAACAGTGGGCAGTAAAATGGGTTGTTACAGTATGGTGGATATTGTCAATATTATTGAGTTCGAAGTAAATTAGAAGAAAGAATAGAATTTTTCAATTATTGTTAACCGTTTGTCTTTAAAAAGTTACAACACTTCTTGTAACCTAAACTTTTCTCCTCCTTCAAGGTCTCCTTAAAAACTTAAATTTTCACAAATTGCTGCCATAGTCTTAAATTTCTTAGTTAAGACAACAATAAAAACTGTAGAACAATCAAGGCTTACTAAACAATAAATTTTGTAAGTATTTAAACAGTTAAACGAGGTTTACGATATTCTCTAAGGTAACCTATAAGTAAGGAACTATACCTGGCATTGCAGAGGTCCACAACCACTTAACCAAGACTAAACGAGACTTAAAGAGTCCTTAAAGGTACACGAGTTACCTCTGCAGTGTCCCCTGATATTGCAGATGTCCATGAGCCATGGTAAACACTAGCACCCAAGCTTGTTTACTTATTGGCAACTAAAAAGAAACGATCATGCAATAAAAGTACTCTTATTAAAACCTGTAATCTTAATATCACGGCCAAACTATGCCCTCAATCCACTCAATATACTTCGACACTTTAGTATATATTCCTGGAGAGAACTTCCGTCCACAATCCCGCCCAAACGACGTCACTCCTATCACTTTATGTAAAGGAAACCTCTCGACGCAATCAACACCATCCTCCATCACCTGCAGAGGCCCTCCTGAGTCACCTTGGCAAGTATCTTTACCTCCATGTTCATAATCACCTGCACATATTTGGCTATCTATAATTCCTTTAGGCAAAGTACCTCGCTTGATTAAATACTTCATTGATGCGTTACAGGTCGCTCTATCTATTATGCTTATGTCTACTTCCATAAGTGCATTGCTACCTTTAGGAGCTCCGGCATATGTCGCACCAAAGCCAATAGCTTTCAAGCTATTGTAGTCTTCCTTGTCACTAGTAGGAAGACAGGCAATCCTTATGTCTTTTGTAATTAGAAATGGTGTTTCAGCTTTAATTAGCGCTATATCATTGTATTTCAAAGGTGGTTTGTAGTCAGGATGGGGTAAAATTTTCGATATATTTCTAGTTTGCGCCATTCCATCTATTTCTTCAAATTCGAAGGTAGCTGTGCCAACTATCAAGGCGTTTGCTGGAACTCCGTCAGCATCCTCAGCGCAATGGGCAGCTGTGAGTACCCAGGAGTTGCTTATCAAGGATCCACCGCACTTCCAATTTGGTTCATCATATTGGGTTTCTCTGAAGCCAATGAGAGTCATATGAGGATATAGAAGGAGGTCGATAGGAACTCTTACTCTCACTGAAGGATACATGATGTTATGACACTCCAGCATCATCAGACCATATTGTTGGCAAGCTTGAAATGCTTTTTCTCCCACCGGTTCCACACTTTGCACAATCACTAATAACAAAACTATTTTGAATGTTATCATGTCTTCATTTACTCCACTTTTCACTACAAAGACATTCATAGTTTATATTTATGTTTCAAATTACCCTTTTTAACTGTTTATTTTATTATATTTTGTATGGAATATACGCCGTATCGTGCGTTCTTGATAACACTGATTGTGTGCATTTAAATGTGGTTTTAAATCGAATTAAAAGACCATAGCTAATCGCAACGCCAATCATTTTAATGGCAGTTGGAAATGTTTTAAACAACATTCGCTTGTGGGTTATTATTCCTACTAATATTATAAATGCGAAAGTAACTCTGTCTGTTACGCTTTCCTACTTAAACCTCTCAACCGATTTTGATAAAATTTGGCACAGACAATCTTTACACCCTGAGAAAGAATTTAGGCTTTAAATTGATTGTGACGCAGACGAAGTTGCGCGGACGAAGTTTTAAATCAATGATGGTTAAGTACTACGTACCTTTATTTCATTATATTCTGTCATAACTTTTCGGGTGCTGCGAAATAGTATTTTACGAAAATGAAACGATCTTTTTCAAGAAAAGCACAAAATAAAGTTTCCCATCACACCCTTTTTTTTTTTTATTTGGTGGAAATCACCGGATCCCCGTCCGCCCCGCGGGCGCGGTATGTGGGAGTTGAACCGCACTAAAACTCCAACCGCTCACATTCAGCGTCCGAACCACGGCTGAGGCCAGAACCCGGGGTTATGAGGGACGACGCGACGCGTTACGGCACTCTTTCCCGTCGCGCCGCACCTCCCATCACACCCTAACTTCTTTATTTTAAATCACCTTTGAATTATTTTCTTTCCTAACAAAAGATCATCCAAATCAGTTCATAATGTAAAGAGTTATTCATGAACAAACCGGAAGAAGCATTTTTGAAGCCGTGAAAGAAACTACAGCCAACAGACATCGTTTTAAATTGTACAATATTCTCATATTCTCTCTACGTCGTGGAGAGCGCTCCAAGTTTTCAGACTACCTTATTAGATACAAGAATACGCCAAGGACTGTTGAGTGTAAGTGTATCTTGAGCTTTGCAGTGCACTTGAACCATATTTATTGAGAATTCTTCTTACTTTTGAGTAATATCTTGTATTACTAGCTGATCCGGAATTTCGTCTGCGTCACAAACCGTACAGACAGTGTTTGCGATGTAAGCGCAGAAAAATGTGGTTATTTACGATTGGCATATTTTCAAGTGGCTTCATTCGGTTGTTCATGATGTGGAATCTAGATGTAAAAAATGTCGGTAAAAAAATTGCTATTAAAATACATGCACAAGATTACACCAAAGAGATTAAATAAATATAAAGAGAGGACATTGACAACTAATTTCATACATTAGAATTATGTTATAACAACGTCATCTAGCATAAATACTGACGAAAATAGACTTGTTATGGCTTCTGAAAGTTCTGAAACAATAGTTTTACACAATGACGTGGCACAAGTTTATAGTTAGTAGTATAGTTTTGAATCTCCATTTTGAATCGCATGCATTTGACAGATGGTACGTGAGTTTTGCGCAGAAAAAATTAGGTCCAATGTCCGGTCTCTTGGTTATAATATACAGGGTGGATCTGTAACTTTGGACAATCTGACGTGGGATGAATGACCTTTCGAAGAACAACTTAGAACCGCGTTTATTTTAGGAATTGGAAAAAAAATCATCATAGTATAGAAGTCCGCAACGATAGTCGTACGTTTTACAATGTCAGAAAAAAATATGGTTTAACCGATCAAAAAAATGGTACTAAGTTGTATTTCAACAGGTCATTCACCACAAGTTACAGATCCACCCTGTATACATTGAATGTCTTTGATTACCACTAAAAACACAGTAAGGAATATATCCTTGTACTATTCATGATAAATAGCTATTAATCAAGCCACTGTAACTAATCTAGACACAGGCTGAATGATAGACGTTCTAAATGATAGAAAATGAACGAGATATTATATCTCGTAATGGCGACTAAACACGCGAGAACATTGAATATCAATAGTTTATTTTTATTCGCTTTTTCGTCTATAATTGAACCGATTTTGCAGTTTTTTGTGTTATAATGTTTACAAGTAGAATACTAAGAGAATACTAAGTAGCTCTTAAGATCCTGGATATCATGTACCAGTAGAGTGCTAGCTAATACAAGTAAAACGAGCTCAAACACGGGTCTATCTTGTTTAGTACAAGAGTTCCTATGACCACCTTCTGAATCCATAATTTCATCAGTTCCGTTTTGTCATATTATTGCATTGTCACACGATATACATCTGCGTGCAAAATGAAGTTTGTCAAATTTAGCTTGCAAGATTCCACCCGAACTTACATAGTTACATCCAGTGCAAGTTAATATAAAGCTTGTAAAATTAACACCGGTAACACTATGTGAGCAACATAGTCAAAATCCTAAATTGTTTTTCTCATAATATGTAATATCCCACACATGATACATGAACCATAATACACGATAATTGCGGTAATTGGATTTAATTCTTAATGAACCCGCCATCTTGAAATTAATATGAACTTGCTTTAATTAATATTTCTATTATAATCATTATTTTGCCAAGATTTTTGGCGTGATTTTCGTAATTTAGCAATTTTAATGAAAATCTTCCCACACGTGTTTATTATAATTATTTATGATATTGTATTAGAAGTCTAATTTCTAAAACTTAATAAGTTCCAAGAATCTTTTTAAATGAACAACAGACAAACAACAACAGACGGGGAGTGCTCCGAGGACTTATTTGAGATGATTCCAACATCTCCCTTTTATCATCGAACCACCCGGCGTCGAGGTGGAGTTCATCCCTACTATATGGAACCACCGCGGTCACCCACGGTTCGTTTCAGGAACACTTTTTTGCCACGCACCATCCGGCTCGGTATTCCCAGAGCGCTATGACTTGTCCTTCTTCAAACGAGGCTTGAGGAGGGTCCTTAAAGTTAGGTCGTAGGCAGCGACTCCTCAGTGTCCCCTGATATTGCAGAGGTTCATGAGCGATGGTAACCACTTCCTATCAGCTGGGCCGTTGGCTCGTCTGCCTACATGGCAATAAAAAAAAAACTTTTTTTGAATTAATTAAATCGGTTTAACTGAATTAGTGTAAGATGATTTTTACTCCCGATTAACACTAATGAAAATACTTCTTACAAATAAAGATACACAATATTCTTCTAAATTATGAAACAATATGATTCATCCAAACCGGTACACTCTAGGTACTGTCTAATGTCCAACATACCTAAAAAACAAATGACGATGACGGCCGACCAACATGTAAACGGGGATTTTGTCTGCATTGACCGCCATTGAAACTATGTGAAACACCGTTTGACAGTTGGCCTAACATTTGCGAGCATTGGAAATTGGCGAACCAATAGTACATAAAATGGTCCTTGTAAAATATTGAAGATAGAAAAGTTTGACGACCCATGTATTAAATTATTTGATTTCTTTGTAATATAAATTATATTTGCAGCAATGTAATTTAAATGAAACTACTCAAATGTATTTGAAGTGAAGTTTATTGTTAATTTTGTATAAATTTAAACGGCATTGGGAGTCAGAGCTCTTGAGTTTTACTCATAAACTTGTAATTAGACTTAGTATTAGATGTTGAAGATTTTCGAATTTAATTTTATTGTTTTAGGTTGAGCTACTTCGCAATTGTTATTTTTGGACATTTAAAATTGTCATTTAAAGTATTAAATTTAAATTACCTATAAATTAGCTGCACCCCTTTTTTTTTCTACACTAGATTAGGGTACTTGCCTTCTCCCACCAAATAGTTTAAATACGTTTATTTATTTTTTTTTATTGCCTCGTAGGCAGACGAGCTAACGGCCCATCTGATCGTAAGCGGTTACCGTCGCTCATGTCCCCCCAAATCGGAAAGTATCCGCCCATCGGATATGTGTTTATTAGAAAGGGTAGGAAGAATGTTATGAGTAACGGCACGACGCGTTACTTTTGTCAGTTAAAAGGACACTTTTAAGTAAATTTTCAAAAGAAAACACATTTAGGCCCTACCCGCGTAACTTCGTCTGCGTCACTTTCAATTAAAAGTAGCCTATGTTCCTTCTCAGGGTCTAAAGATAAAATCGTTAAAGAGGTTTATGCGGGAAAGTGTAACAGACAGAGTTACTTTCGCATTTAAAATATTAGTAGGGATTTAGTAGGTCCATGACCGACGGCAACTACTTACCATCAGGTGAAAAGTCAGCATAAAAATACACTGTTCCTGTTACTACCAGATACATTATTCAACCTAAGACAATACATCCAAATCGATACTCGCCAATTCGTCGAACGGATGGAGCCGAAGTAATCGTGAGTTCACAGAAATTATTTGATTAAGCGACGAAAACAAGGAAAAGTACGTAGAAAATTAAATTATCGATCGACATTTGTAGATACCAGAACATTCCCGTACGATTATTATGACTTACTTCTTGTTTTTAAACATGGACGAAAAACCACGAGCTATTTGACGTTGACTTTTTACAAACTTTATATTAACTTGGACTGATTGTAGAAAATATGTAACTATGTAAGATCAGGTGAAGTTATCATCATCATCAGCCTATCCACTGCTGGACATAGGTCTCCCCCATGCTTCGTCACAACGGCCGGTCCTGTGCTGTCTGCATCCAGTGACCTCTTGCGATCTTGACCAGATCGTCGGTCCATCTTGTGGGAGGACTACCCACGTTGCGCTTACCGGTTCGTGGCCGCCACTCCAGAACTTTTCGGCCCCATCAGCCATCCGTTCTTCGCACAATATATCCTGCCCATTGCCACTTCAAAGATGCAATTCTTTGGGCTATGTCGGTTACTTTCGCCCTTCCGCATTCCGGGGGAATATTCAAAGTTAAATTAGCAAAACTTATCGTTTTCTAATTGAGCTGAAATTTAGTAGGTACACAATGACATGATAATAATATGTATATCGCGTGACAATAATGTGGTGCTATGGGGCTGATCTGATCCGAGTCGGAAGGATTTCTTTTAAATACGATAGATCCAGCTCCAATCCTAGTTTGAGCTCGTCGTATCTTAAAAGTTTCAACGTCTTAAAAAGATTTTTTTTTAGATTTTATTGTAATGCCACGTTTCCGTATTGGCTCGTCAACTTCCAATGACAACTGGTAGATCAACTGTCAAGCAGTGTTTCACATAGTTTTAATGGCGGTCAATGCATACAAAACCCCCGTTTACATGTTGGTCGGCCGTCACCGTCATTTGTTTTTTACGTGTGTTGGACGTTGGCAATATATGGAAACACGACATTATACAACCCTTTTTTGTGACAGGAAGAAATTGCCAAACGTACACCCACCCCATAGGTGAGGTATGTGTGAGTCGAACCGCATTAAAATTTGCCGCTCACACTCAACGTCCAAACCTGACTGAGGACAGAACCCAGCTCGGGGTTATGCGCGACGCGTTACGGACTCGGCACTCCCTGTCGCGCCATTACACTAACAAATGCTTTACAGTAAAATTTCTCTAGTGTAGTTATTAGACACATCAACCTCATTCGGTAACAAACACGTTGTCATGGCAACCGTGACATCAAAGCGCCGGATGTCAATTGTATTCACGTTTTATAATTAACGTCTTCTAATTAAATCTATTGTTCAATTAAAATGAGGTTTGACACAATGAGGTCTCAAGGTAAGCTATTTTTGCACCATAATTTGATGATACGACGATTTTTTAAAGCTTATTTTAATTTGCACTATGAAAATTCGGGTGGAATTTATCAAGGTGAATTTTACCAACATCCCGTCTGTGTGAGACTGTGTGCGTAACGTATCGCACTGCGACGCATAACCCCATGCTGAATTGGGGCCTTAGCCGGGTTCGGACGCTAAGTGTGAGTGGTTAGAGGTTTTAGTGCGGTTCAACTCACATATACCTCATCCGCGAGACGAGCAAAATGCTGGCAATTTCCTTAAAAAAAAGTTTTTTTCACCATACATTGACGAGCTTACTGCCCTAATGGTGAGATGGTTACTGTCCCTCATGGCTTCCTGCAATATCTTGACACTAGGACCTACCTAAGGACAACTTCTAATTACAAACAAACACTGCATTTTATTTTATACATACTTAAATTTCAAAGAGTAATCGTCATTATTACCAAAACCAATTTTAATGACACAAAAAAACATACGCCATATTGAATAAAAGTTATAACGAATGAAATCAACACTTTTCAAAAGAAAATCGACGAAATATTAATGAGAATTATATTGAAAATACCGACACAAGTCTACAACTAAATTTCAATTCAAAGTGGGAATTCACCGAGTGTTGAATAAGTAAATCTGAGTTTTATTTACAGCGGTTTTATAAGCGGAAGCGGGTTAAAATATCCATAGTGTAACACTACAACCTGCACGCAGTCGAGCCTCTTTGACGATTGACTTCTGAAAGTCTAAGATGGCAGTGTGACAGAGAAATAGTTTTTTAGTTTGACGTGATTCCCTTTGTGATATTTTATTGTATTTTATATTAATCATTGAGTTGTTTATAATAGTATTTTATAGTTCATTATGCCCTGTTAATAATAGTGATATAACAACCTTTCCTGGTTATTTCATTTATTTATTTATTTATATCAGTATTGATAAGTTAAATTGTCATTCTTAAAAGATGCTTAAGAACAGTTTTGTACACGCGATAGGCCTGCTTTTCAATGTCCTAGCATTGAAAGAAAGACATTTAATGGATACACAGTACAATATAAAATCCAAAAAAAAAACAGTACCGAAAAGCTTCATCTTAGCACATGCTACGGTAATGCATAATGCATCATTAAAAAATAATAATTACAGTAACAGTATCAATAACAAAAAATATACATCAACAAATAATTAACGTATTTAATTATTCAAATTTTTTCAAAGTCAAGATAGATAAACGAGCCTACGGCCCATGTGATGGTAAGCGGTTTCCGTCGCTCGTGAACCTCTACAATGTCAGAGCAATGAGGGGCCGTTATCTATCACCTACCCGTGTAGAACTTTTCCTAAACCTCGTTTGAAGAGGGACATGTCTCACATGTCATAGCGGTCCGGGAACACCATACACACAAAGCATACATAGGAGCGACATGGTTTTATACTATGTAGTGATCAGGAATATCAGTTTATATAAAATCGCTCACAGTAAAACCTCGTCTCAGCCATGAAACCTGTAATTGGATGTGTGAATAGCCACCTGCTTAATAAGTAGAATTTACTTCGAAATTATTTATTTGGTACCGGTGTCTTTGTTTGTCACACCTTTCGGTCGATTCCGGGGTTTTTCCCTATTTCTATTATTCAGAGGAACCCTGCCGTATGGTTCCGTATGTATTGTTAGGTGACTTTTCTCTAATTCCATTTAATTGTTTGTAGAAGCGGGTATTACGTCGATTTAAAGGAAGGACTTCCGGTTGTGATGAATCATTTTATAAGAGTGTTGTTAGATTCTTTTAATTTTATTTTATGCGAACGGAAATACTAGTGGCGCCATCTGATTTATTTCTCAAGAAAGTATAAAAGGCGTGTAAGCTGTCGTTTGAATACAGTAGTCGACGTGATTTCAAAGTGAACAGAGTTGAGAGTAATTGTGACTGAGTTTTGGAGGATAATTGTACTGATTTTGGAGGATGGTTATACTGTTTTTGGAAAATGAATAAACTGTTATTGTGAACCAAGGAATTTTCATTGTGTTTCTGAACTGAACCCAATAGTTCAGAAGCGGGATCGACGGAAAAAGGTACCACTTTTTCTTGTACTGCGCCCACAGAAAACCGTAAGTCACTGATATTACATCTTTTTTAAAGTATTCATTATGGATGATACTGAGCTCAGCTTACAAAAAAAATGAGTTTCAAATGGACGCTCATTATGTATGAGAGGATCCATTTTTTTTTTTTTTATTTTATTTTCATTTCCCCACACTCTGGTTTGAATACTACTTAGTTGAATTCCGTTACATTAAAGTCTCTTTTTTTTCTCTTTTTCACGTAACATCGAGTAACTATGGCTGGACTGGACTGGACTGGATTGGATTGATATATCATGGTTGCGGACGGCTCGTGGTACAGAGTCGAGTAACTATGGCTGGATTGGATTGGATTGGATTGGATTGGACTGGATTGGATTGGATTGATATGTCATGGTTGCGGGAAGGCTCGAGGTAAAGAGTCGAGTAACTATGGCTGGATTGGATTGGATTGATATGTCATGGTTGCGGGAAGGCTCGAGGTAAAGAGTCGAGTAACTATGGCTGGACTGGATTGGATTGATATGTCATGGTTGCGGGAAGGCTCGAGGTAAAGAGTCGAGTGACCATGGCTGGGACTTGGATGGACTAGGTTGATGCAGGACTAGGTTGATGCAGGACTAGGTTGATGCAGGGCTAGGTCGATGCAGGGCTAGGTCGATGCAGGGCTAGGTTGATGCAGGGCTAGGTTGATGCAGGGCTAGGTTGATGCAGGACTTGGGTTGATGCAGGACTTGGGTTGATGCAGGACTTGGGTTGATGCAGGACTTGGGTTGATGCTGGACTTGGGTTGATGCTGGACTTGGGTTGATGCTGGACTTGGGTTGATGCTGGACTTGGGTTGATGCTGGACTTGGGTTGATGCTGGACTTGGGTTGATGCTGGACTTGGGTTGATGCTGGACTTGGGTTGATGCTGGACTTGGGTTGATGCTGGACTTGGGTTGATGCTGGACTTGGGTTGATGCTGGACTTGGGTTGATGCTGGACTTGGGTTGATGCTGGACTTGGGTTGATGCTGGACTTGGGTTGATGCTGGACTTGGGTTGATGCTGGACTTGGGTTGATGCTGGACTTGGGTTGATGCTGGACTTGGGTTGATGCTGGACTTGGGTTGATGCTGGACTTGGGTTGATGCTGGACTTGGGTTGATGCTGGACTTGGGTTGATGCTGGACTTGGGTTGATGCTGGACTTGGGTTGATGCTGGACTTGGGTTGATGCTGGACTTGGGTTGATGCTGGACTTGGGTTGATGCTGGACTTGGGTTGATGCTGGACTTGGGTTGATGCTGGACTTGGGTTGATGCTGGACTTGGGTTGATGCTGGACTTGGATTAGTACTGACTAGGTTGATGCTGAATTGGATTGGTACTGACTAGGTTGATGCTGAATTGGATTGGTACTGACTAGGTTGATGCTGAATTGGATTGGTACTGACTAGGTTGATGCTGGATTGGTACTGACTAGGTTGATGCTGAATTGGATTGGTACTGACTAGGTTGATGCTAAATTGGATTGGTACTGACTAGGTTGATGCTGGATTGATACTGGACTGGACTGCGCTGCCTTGAATTGGGGCTGGACTGGACTGCGCTGCCTTGAATTGGGGCTGGACTGGACTGCGCTGCCTTGAATTGGGGCTGGACTGGACTGCGCTGCCTTGAATTGGGGCTGGACTGGACTGCGCTGCCTTGAATTGGGGCTGGACTGGACTGCGCTACCTTGAATTGGGGCTGGACTGGACTGCGCTACCTTGAATTGGGGCTGGACTAGACTGCGCTACCTTGAATTGGGGCTGGACTGGACTGCACTGCCTTGAATTGGGGCTGGACTGGATTGCACTGGGGCTGGATTAGTATTGGACTGGACCTGGATTGGTATTGAGATTGGACTGGACCTGGATTGGTATTGAGATTGGACTGGACCTGGATTGGTATTGAGATTGGACTGGACCTGGATTGGTATTGAGATTGGACTGGACCTGGATTGGTATTGAGATTGGACTGGACCTGGATTGGTATTGGGATTGGACTGGACCGGGATTGGACTGGACCGGGATTGGACTGGACCGGGATTGGACTGGACCGGGATTGGACTGGACCGGGATTGGACTGGACCGGGATTGGACTGGACCGGGATTGGACTGGACCGGGATTGGACTGGACCGGGATTGGACTGGACCGGGATTGGACTGGACCGGGATTGGACTGGACCGGGATTGGACTGGACCGGGATTGGACTGGACCTGGATTGGACTGGACCTGGATTGGTATTGGACTGGGCCTGTATTGGACTGGGCCTGTATTGGACTGGGCCTGTATTGGACTGGGCCTGTATTGGACTGGGCCTGTATTGGACTGGGCCTGTATTGGACTGGGCCTGTATTGGACTGGGCCTGTATTGGACTGGGCCTGTATTGGACTGGGCCTGTATTGGACTGGGCCTGTATTGGACTGGGCCTGTATTGGACTGGGCCTGCATTGAAGCTGGATTGGACCTGGAGCTGGATTGGACCTGGAGCTGGACTGGACCTGGAGCTGGATTGGACCTAGAGCTGGATTGGACCTGGAGCTGGATTGGACCTGGAGCTGGATGGGACCTGGAGCTGGATTGGAGCTGGACCAGATTGATAGGTTGCGGGAAGGAACAAGGCCGAATGATCAGGCATATCTGATATTGGAGTAGATAAACAAAACTAGGAAATACAAAGGAAGACGCGGAGACTGTCTCCAGGATTTCGATGAATAATGGCACAAAGAGACAGATAAGGGGTAACATTCGGAAACGTTATCAGGGTTCTTAAATGATTGAACAGAACGGCGGAGCGGCAGTCACCACGAGGAATATGGACAAGTAAGCCAAATGATATTAATTCTGCCTTACATCGTTTTATGGCAAAAGATAAAACTATTCAGTTTCAACTAAACAAAGAGACCGACTGAATAAAGGAAGAAAAAAAAAGGGGGAGAATAGATTTGATTCATTATGGAACATGTCTGGGAGGGATAGAAGCGAAAGTTGATGGAACCCTCTCCTTGTCGTGAGAGTTACGCCGGACTTCACACAGATTGTTGAGCAAAATAGTTGAGTTTGAAGAATCATTAGAGCATTATACACGATGACTAATCTACTATTTCGCTATAAAATCTCAGGTTAGCAGGATGTGTCTTGTTTACTTCACGGGGTGGATCATAGAGCCATTAGTGCGTAGGTGGCGTAATTTAGCGAAGAAGAACTTGCGGAACCATCAAAGTAGGGCAATTCGGGGAGTCGTGAGATACAAGTGACAGATCATTACGCAGACAACTATTCATTGGAACCTACCTGGTGCTTCTGAGGTTGATACAGTGGCGGTAATAGGTGTTTCGATTGCGAGGGAGCGATCGCCTTTTGAATTACTAGATAAGGACTGTTTCTGACCAATGCGCGTTACCAATCAAGGGAGTTTGGGTCTGGATCACTCTGGACATATCTGGTAGCAAGGGAAGGTTGGAAAGGCTTTCTGCCCTGCAAGAGTCCTAGAAATCCAAATAAATGCTTACCTACAGCATGTCAACGTTGATGTTCAGTCAAAGTTCTCCTTGATTAAAGGGTCGGACGGAACTGGCTGGATTTGTGTGAGAATGGTAGTTTCTGAACGAACAATGTTGTGAAAGATGTTTTTGGACGAAGCTCAGAGTGAAAGGGATGACAGATAAAGAAGATGGACAAAAGACGCGAAAGACGAACGTTGTGTTAAGAAGAAGTCTATTATTTTTATGAGTCTTGATGGGGGACGATAACAATTTGCCTGCTTTATTGGTGCTGTTTATGCCGGTGTTGCAGGAATGTGCATTGTTGATGGCAGTGTTATTCACTCCTATGTTTTGAGTCAATACTTTTTACAGAAGGTCCGGATATAATTGTCGCTGGAATTCCAGATGAATCGAATGTTCAAACGACATGTGTAAACGCTTGCAGAGTTTGTGTCTGAAGTAGAAGGGAGTATTGTCCTAGAGAATATACGATTGGAAATTAATGTTGGAAAGGATACCATTTTGGGTTGTTGTAGAGTTGACTTCCATGAAAACGCGGTTGACCAGAGCAACAACTGTAGTGATCGACAACATCGAGCGCTTCTAGCTCCAGATATGCTGTTGTGTAGGGATTGTTTCATGTGATTTGCAAGGTCGAGAATTTACAAAAGCCTATCGGATGGTGACTGAGACGGAGGATCTGAACCCCTTATAGTGTCGGATGTGGATTGTGAACTGATGAGAGTATGTTGCAGGAAATATTGGATAGTGAGAAGATGAGAGTCAGATTAATGCTTTTTGTGGACGAATGATTGTTGGCGTATCGTTCTTGGCTCTATATGATCCTGGAGCAAAATGCGACGTATGCAAGTAGAAGGCCTGGCTGGTGTACGTCTGTAACACAACTTCTCTAGTCCCTCTCTGATTACAGCTGGTATCTTGTTTTAGTCGGAGACCCATTGATAGAGCTGTTGTGGCCATTGATGACGTCGGATTGTAACTGCCCAATCGGCAGGTGCGGAAGCTCGGACTATTAGGATAACTGGGAAATTTTGTTATTGATCAAGGCCTTACGTTTTTTTTGAAGTTTATGCGAGTATTGTATTTGTATTTGGTGGGTTTTTGCTCAAAGGAGTTATCTGGTAGATTCTCGAAGTGAGGCACGATGGTGAGGATCTTGTGTTGTAAGAGACGTTGTGACCTATTCAAGATAGAAGGATAGGTATTGTTTCCCGGAGGTGCGAAGTTTCGTTCGCTTGGAGTGCGGCCGTGTCAGGGCTGGAGCATGTGGATGTGATAGAGGGACCACTTCACTTGGACCCATCATTAAAGTGTGATTAGTAGAGCTGAACAAATTCGGAGGATTTAAATAGGAAAAGTCGAAAAGTGGGAATGTGATACTGATAAAACAAGGCAATGAACAGAAGGACACAAATGGACAGAATAGAGGAAATAATTTATTTAATGAAATCGGATACTGTTAATTTCGGACAGGTCATCTCCCTAATGGATTTTGCGAGAAAAGAAGTAGGAATACGTGAGTTGGCAACGCTAGGAAGAGAAACTGGAATCTCAAGATATAGTGAAGAACAAAAACGTGAAGTCTTCGAAGGCTGTATCCTTCCAATTCTCCCATCTGAATGTCAAACTCAAGACCTCATCAAATTAAACATCAAAAATGTTATCAGGCTTGCAGAATGCTATAACGGTAAAGAAATTTGAAGGGGTGGACTGACATACTATCAGATGATTCAATAAATGAAACAAACTATATGAACTGATACACCGGACAGAAGAGGAAAAGAGGTAGGCCTTTTCGATGGTGGGAATACTAAATAACAGGGATATTATAATGAAGAAACGGCTGAAGACAGGAGTGGAATGAAGGAGGCTTTTGGGCACGTAACGTTTTTTATGGCTTTCAGCTATGGTGCTACGAGGCTATAGTGTCGAGGAGTAAAATTCAACCATGGCTTTTTGTGTGGACACTTGAATTCTACGTTGCTTGATTTTTAGTTGGTTGTTTTGGTCTCCTTTTATTTATTTTTTTTTCTCATCTTTTAGTAATGGTTGCAATTGATCGGATTTACGGAGAGTTAAACAAGCGCGAGGACTCGCTTAGTTACAGGATGGCCGAGCTGTTAGGTGACTTTTCTCTAATTCCATTTAATTGTTTGTAGAAGCGGGTATTACGTCGATTTAAAGGAAGGACTTCCGGTTGTGATGAATCATTTTATAAGAGTGTTGTTACATTCTTTTAATTTTATTTTATGCGAACGGAAATACTAGTGGCGCCATCTGATTTATTTCTCAAGAAAGTATAAAAGGCGTGTAAGCTGTCGTTTGAATACAGTAGTCGACGTGATTTCAAAGTGAACAGAGTTGAGAGTAATTGTGACTGAGTTTTGGAGGATAATTGTACTGATTTTGGAGGATGGTTATACTGTTTTTGGAAAATGAATAAACTGTTATTGTGAACCAAGGAATTTTCATTGTGTTTCTGAACTGAACCCAATAGTATGTAAATTATTTAATGTTTATATTTGATTTTATAACACAAAATTTAGGAGGTGGAGTTCATCCCTACTATATGGAACCACCGCGGTCATCCACGGTTCGTTTCAGGAACACTTTTTTGCCACGCACCATCCGACTATGGAATGAGGTCCCCTCCTCGGTATTCCCAGAGCGCTATGACTTGTCCTTCTTCAAACGGGGCTTGAGGAGGGTCCTTAAAGTTAGGATAGGTAGCGACCCCTCAGTGTCCCCTGACATTGCAGAGGTTCATGAGCGACGGTAACCTCTTCCTATCAGGTGGGCCGTTGGCTCGTCTGCCTACACGGCAATAAAAAAAAAATGTGTTCCGAAGTTTCTGTGACGCAGCCGAAGTTGCACCCAGCTAGTATTCTATACAATTACTTGGTACAGATACCAAAGTATTCTTAATTTAGGTTAAATAAAAAACAGAAGTTTCTATATAAACCTTCAATTAACAACAATGGTTTTTTTTCTCAAATGCCCGGTCAACCGTTTAACCGACTTTGCATAAATGAGACATTCGTTTTTTTGCTTCGATTGAAATCATTGAAGCGAAAGACACGAGCTACATTAGTTTTTGAGACGATTTTAAATTTATTTCATGTATCAATATAGTGCCATAAATGGTCTTTCTGAGATTACTTTTGTTGTAATAAATCATCTTATGTAATAAAAATGTTAGTTAGTGTCGCTAAAACTCGAGAGGTGAACCGATTTACCTGATCTTTAGTTTTAAAACATTCTCGAAGTCCATGGAAGGTTTGTACGGAGAGACAATTCAAGAAAACAATTCTATTTATTCCGTTTTATGTGACTCGGATGAAGTTGTTTGGGTATGTTAGTTATCTGTAAAAAAGATGTTTTAAATGCAATCTTTTGAGAACCTGGATTTCATGGAGCTGTAGAGTGCTGACGAATAAAATGAGCCCAAACACGACAGGTCCATCTTGTTTAGCACAAGAGTACCTAAGGCTACCTTTCAACTCAGTCATCAGATCAGCTTCATTGTATAATTGCATTGTCACGCGATATACAACTACGCGCAGAATTTCAGCTCAATCGGAAACCAAGTAGTTTGTCATCGCAAGATTCCACCCAAATTTACATAGTTATATCCAGTACAAGTTAATATAAAGCTTGTAAAACAATGTAACACATCCCTACATCGTTACAAATAAGCGTAAACATAGGTAATCGAAGCAAGCGGAGTTCTTCGGCTGGAAAATGAAAACTAAATAAAAACTGGCCTTCGGGGCCCCGTCAAATATTGCGAGCGTACATCTGCCATCAAAACTTATATAGCTCAGATGTAGTGATCACTGGATGTGACATTTTTTTAATCTATACATATATAAAGTCGTTTATTACACAGATCTTGTAGCATCTAGCGTAAATTTCCGTGCATTTAGACGTTTTTGCCATAACTACTATTGGCATCCAAAATATTACAACAGCTCACCGCATAGGTCCAATCAATTTAATAAAATCAATGTCCGTAGTGCTTTTCTCAATTCTGGCGTAATGCTTTTTCAATCTTATTTTATTGTCTCCCGCTTTGCGAGAAGGGAAGTCGAAACTCATGTTTTTCCTACTCCTTCTATTATCTTCTGATTAAATTCGTTGCGGGGCCCAAGACAAGTTAGCTTTCCCTCGGGTTCCTGGGCTTCATTGCTCAGAGTCATTACGATGGTCGCCGCTGTGGATCCTGGCTACACAGGAGTTACAGTGGTGGGAGTGAGAGGTGGGCAAATACCCGAATATAATAAAATGATAGGAAAGTCAATACTGTAAACTACACTGAAGTCAAGCGACCGTAACACACAACGAAGCGATTCAGAATCTATACAAAGCATATGGTAGAAAAGTCAGCTTTACCAGCTTCGACATATATAAATTGCAAGTTGCCTCAGACACATTTATTGAAAAAAAAAACAAATTCCAAACATTTAAAAAATGCAGGTTTCCGTTTAACTCCCCTTCTCAGCAGCCAGGTCTGCAGTTCCGAGCTGGAGTATATCTGGAGAACTATGAACCACCTACCCAAAAATTGAAACTAGCTCTCGGGCCATAAGAAAGCTTTAAATGTTTTCTATAGGAATGATGTAAGGTGATGTACCACATCTATTGTGGTTATATCTGTGTCCACACACGTCGGATGAGCACCTCGGTTATTGGGTGAGAGTTCACACTCCCCGATATCGTTTTCCTTAACACGTTATAAAAAAACTGGGACGTTTGTATTTTCGCAAGTCTTTTAACGTTCTGCTACGTGTTGGTTAAGATTTTTGGGGGCAAATTTAGTATTTCAATGATAAATTTAAGTGGTAAGTTTTAGAAGGATTTTTTTTAAGAAAACCGGTGTTTCATGTTCAGTGCTATTTATATTTGGTGAATCATTCGAACCGATTTGATAGACATGATATCATACATATGCGTGCGAAATTTCAGCTCAATCGGAAACAGGGAAGTTGGTCAAATTCAACTCGTAAGATTCCACCCGAACTTACATAGTTACCTTTCTAGTGCAAGTTCAATTCTGTACTATACTGTGGCTTGTGACCCATTACTGCCATCTCCTGGGCTCAGGTCTCCTCAGAAAAGGCATAAAACTATATGACGTTTCATATCAAATTTCTGTGAAAAAATTCGTTTTGTTACTAATTCACTCACATTGACTTTTAATTTTTGTCCTACGAATATGTCAACTTTATCATCTTCTCTAAATTCTGTGTTTATGTTTTCAACAGTATTCCTCTGCTTCTTTTGATGTCTAGTGGTTGCCATTCCTTAACAATTCTTGTCTACTTTATTCTACTATCTCTAGTTATGTGCTTTTTTTTTATTGCAAAGTAGATAAATGAGCATACTGCCCACCTGATGGTAAGCGGTCACCGTCGCTCATGAACCTCTGCAATGCCAGGGCAAAGAGGGGCCGTTATCTACCGCCTACCCATACAAGATTTTTTTTTAACCTCGTTTAAAGAGGGACATGTCATAGCGCTCCGGGAACACCGCGGACGGGAGTCCATTCCAAATCGGACAACTGATTTAATTGACAAACCTTAATCATTAGTAGTCACTTACCACTAGGGGAGACGTTAAAGCAAGTTAAATAAAAAATCTAAATATAAAAATACGCGAAATTTCTACTCATTCATATAAAATTACTGATATTATTACAACGCCACTCGCTCCAGTGCCCTCTGTTTATTTTATCATGAGAAACGAGAAGGCTCGTGCGATATTTACGTTAAATCATCTGATCCAATGATTTGATCATTTTGAATTTACTATAGAACTTCTAGACTAAGTCGTAGTTGACTATAGACTAATTCAAGAGGAAGGTTTGCATGCGCAAAGTGGTTTTTTTAGCAAATTATTACCAAAACTTGCATACAGTGCAGAGGTTCATGAGCAACAGTAACCACTTACGATATGGTTTTTTTTTATTGCCATGTAGGCAGACGAGCCAACGGCCCAGCTGATAGGAAGTGGTTACTGTCGCTCATGAATCTCTGCAATGTCAGGGGACACTGAGGGGTCGCTGCCTACGACCTAACTTTAAGGACCCTCCTCAAGCCTCATTTGAAGAAGGACAAGTCATAGCGCTCAGGGAATACCGAGAAGAGGAGCTCATTCCAAAGTCGGATGGTGCGTGGCAAAAAAGTGTTCCTGAAACGAACCGTGGATGACCGCGGTGGTTCCATATATATAGCAGGGATGAACTCCACCTCGACGCCGAGTGGTGCGATGAATCATCTATCTACAAGGCAATAAAAGAAAACAAATTTAATGGAGAATAGAGCATTGAGTAACAACCTCGTATGATCTCGCGCACCCCACACCGCCATCAGCTGTCTTGCGACAATCGTTTTGCAAGAATTTAGGATACATTTAAGAGGCGTTTACTTCGGCATTATACCATAGTATTTGGTTATAATATTGACCATTAACTATCATGACCTTTTTGAGCGACGGGAAAGAGTGCCGAGCGCGTAACGCGTCGCGCCGTCCCTCCAAACCCCGTGCTGGATTCTGGCCTCAGCCGGGGTTCGGACGCTGAGTGTGAGTGGTTGGAGGTTTTAGTGTGGTTCAACTCCCACATCCCCAGAAAAAAAAAATCATGACCTTTAAATTACTCTGTATAACATGCTAATATGTAATAAGGAAACACCTCTACACTTTCCATAGATAAAAACAAGACAAAATATGTCTCTGTGATTGAGACGAAGTTGTGTCTTTATATAACATAGCATAGTCTAAACAAACAGAAAGTCATGTGGGTCCGAAATTACATATGCAACAATTTGGGGACCGAATAGGGATGGGGTTGATTCTAAGGGTTGTTTGCTGACGTCATAAGCTTATTCGACAATTTATAGTTTGTTTAAAATTCTTGTTTAGCTCGTGAATCGTGTTGCCGCACTGTTTAAGTATTTTAACTGACTTGTAAGACGAACGTATGTAGTGTTAAAAATGGTTAGAAGTATTCAAAATCTAGACTGTTTTTCTTGTGTTATTTTTATAAGTTTAATATTAACTTGGACTGGATGTAACTATGTAAGTTCGGGTGGAATCTTCCAAGTTAAAGACAAACTTCCAGGTTTCCGATTGAGCTGACATTTTACACGCAGATGTATATCACGTGACAATGCAATAACAACATGGCGCTGATCTGATGATCATGATATGATGGATTCGGAAGGTGGCCATAGGAACTCTTGTGCTAAACAAGGTAGACCGGTCGTGTTTGTGCTCATTTTATTTGTCTTAGCGCTTTACTGTTACATGATATTCAGGATCTTAATAGTTTGTAATTAAAGTGTTTTCTTTTAAATAAATTACTTAGCTTAAGTTTTGTGCAATAACAATAAGTACTTTCATTCAAAATAGAACAATAAACGGGTTCTTACCACGATTATTTTTAATTGAGCGGTCCCGATATTTCAGCACTGATTCAAGCGCCATGATCACGGGAAGACTGAGGAACTGCGGGTAGGTCATTTAAGAGCAGACAAATCTGTCTACCCTCTTTCTCGTTCGTTTGCCAGTACCACTGGAACTCGAACTCACATTTCGTGATCATGGCGCTTGAAACAGTGCTGAAATATCGGGACCGCTCAGTTAAGAATAATCGTGGTAAGAACTCGTTTAGTAATAGTGTAAGTGATGTAGATAACCCTCGCGGTTAAAGAAATTTAGAACAATAAATTTCAGTTTTTCAAAACTAATCGAAATATTTGAAAGACCATGTTACACATGTTTCCTATTTTCGACCTAACTAGAGAATTAAATGTACACAACCCCTTGTTTACATAGGGAGAGATGAGGGTGCAATGGTGCAAAGGGTTGAAATTAGGGATGAGTCAGGATGCTGGAGATTAGGTAATTTTAGGGATGATAAACAGGTTTCAAAGGTTTTGCTGACTTTTCAACCTTTTCGAATGATGTCGAACATATACTTTAGAGAAACTTGTCTGTATACCACATAATAATACTACCTGATTTACATAACTTCGTCTGTATCACAAAGCTAGGATATTAAAATTTAAGCGCGGAAAATTGTGCTTAATGTATCGTATAGAAAACCTCTATAATGATCGGTGTTTCTCTATTCTTCTTCTTCTTCCTGTGCCATCTTCTATCGAAGGTCGGCGATCATTAAGGCGATCTGTACTTTTGACACAGCAGCGCGAAACAAAGCACGAGTGCTTTTGTTGAACCACTGGTGCAAGTTCTTCAGCCAAGATGTTCTCCTTCTACCTACAGCTCTCTTCCCCTGTATCTTGCCCTGTACGATCAAGTGCAACAAATCGTACTTCGGGTCTCAAGTCAACAAGTCAAGTGCAACAAATCGTTTCTCTGTTATATTATGCAATGTGCATGTCTTATACACATAAAACATATTTTTAAATATACTCTATCCATTAAAAAAACATAAAAATCAGTTACGAGTTTTAAAGATTTATGAAAAAAATAAAACCAAGGAACTTAAACAATTTGTAACTGACAAATTAATCTCCACGCTAAACCACTAAAAACCCATATTTATTTTACTTTTAACCACAGTACAGCCATCAATTTAACTAGACATTTTTTCAGACTTTACTAATCCGAGCGTTTCAGTACTAAATTAACCTCCATTGTAAAGGTTCAGGCAAAAATACTTAACAGAAGTAAATATTGTTTCAACTCACTCTCACACCTCTCAGCGTCACGAAAAATGGGTCGAATTTGTTGAATATTATTTTTGTTATCATAGGTTTTAGAAATGTTTTTACGTGAAAAAGTTACATTAACAATAAATTGTTTTAATCTGCAATGAAAGAGATCATATTATACAGGGTGGATCTGTAACTTTGGACAATCTGACGTGGGGTGAATAACCTGTCGAAATACAACTTAGCACCATTTGTATTTTTTGGATCGGTATTTTTTTTTTCTGACATTGTATGGAAAACGTACGACTATCGTTGCGGACTTCTATACTATAATGATTTTTTTTTTATCCAATCCCAAAAAAAAATTGGTTCTAAGTTTTGACAAAGTTACGAGATCCACCCTGTATACAAATAATGCATTAAAATATGGAAATAAACTACTTTTAATTTTCGAATTTTAATCAAATTTAATTGAGATTATGTCAGATGTATCATCTGCGTTCACTAAAAAGTGAATTGTCGAAATCGGTTCTGTCACAAAAGAATGTTGTGACGACGAACATAGAGTAGAAAAAAAAAATACTTCTGTATAACATTATTATTCTGTGGTTTACGCCCTAAAATTTCCCGACACACGCTAGACTTAATTTCATTGATCCTTTTTAATTGGAGCTCGTAAAAGTAATATTGTCTCGTGTTAAGGGCTTTACCTACTCAACCTTGTTTTAAACACCTATTAAAGTACCTAAGGACAAGTCATGTATGTTTTTACCTACTTTCAGAAAGAAGGGTATCAACTCTATATATTTTACAAGCTTTATATAAACTTGCACTTGATGTAACTATGTAAGATCGAGTGGAATCTTGCGAGTTGAATTTGATCACTTCCCGATTTCCGATTGTGTTGAAATTTTGTACATACGTGTATACTATATAGCTGATCTGATGATGAATTTGGAAGACATAGGAACTCCTTTACTAAACAAGATAGACTCATCGTGTTTAGGTTCGTTTGCGCTTGCCGACTATTGACTAGTAATCCCTACTAATATTATAAATGTGAAAGTAACTCTGTCTGTCTGTTTTGCTTTCCCGCTTAAACCTCTCAACCAATTTTGATGAAATTAAGCACAGACAATCTTTAGACCCTGAGAAAGAACATGAAGAAAAAAACGGGTTATAGATTTCACGCAGACGACGTCGCGGGCAGCAGCTAGTTCTAAATATAAAATCTCTGCCCTTGAATGTCCCGAGCCAAT
Organism: Trilocha varians; assembly: GCA_030269945.2. NCBI lineage: Eukaryota > Metazoa > Arthropoda > Insecta > Lepidoptera > Bombycidae > Trilocha > Trilocha varians. Next base: position 7,897,399 of record AP028275.1, on the reverse strand, counting down.
TAAACGGTATTACTGTCACGGCTAAGCAATTTGTGTCTGTTTGTCTGTCACACGGCTTGTCAGTTGAAACGTCGTAGAAACTACTTTAATTAGGCCTATTTTTAAGCTCATTAGGGCTTTTAGAAAACAATTATTTAGCGTCCTGACAACTTAGAATGAAATTAAATGTTATATCCTTTATTCTGAAAATTAATGTAGAATTAGATTTTTTTTGAGGTGAATAAAAATGTACTAAAAATTACTGGATTAAGAAGAACTCAGCGGGCATTTCTTTTCACATAAGTTTAGCTTGAAAACAATTTTATACAACGACTAGCTGCCCCACGCAACTTCGTCTGCGTCGAAAAAATAAAAAAAAAATTAGGGGTGGACTACCCCTAACATTTAGGGGGATGAAAAATAGATGTTGGCCGATTCTCATAGATACCGGATAAGCACAAAAAATTTCAACAAAATCGGTCAAGCCGTTTCGGAGGAGTTCAAGTTCGAACACCGTGCCACGAGAATTTTATATATTAGATTTAACTTACTTTTGGAAATAAGTAATAATTGAGATAAAAAAACTAGAAATAGATCTAATCTCTTCTTAATATGGTCCAAAATCGCATTAAAATTTCAGTTTTCGCGTGAAATTTAACAATATTACGTTACAGGTACTAACACAACATGTCAGAAAACAATGGTACCACAAAACAATGATATTGTACAGAAATAAATATAATTTATGAGCCTAATTATTACAAGCTTTATATTAACTTGCACTGGATGTAACTATGTAAGTTCGGGTGCAATCTTGGGAGTTAAATTTGACAAACTTCCCGATTTCCGATTAAGCTGACATTTTGCACGCAGATGTATATCGCGACAATTAAATAGTCTATTGAGCTGATCTAATGATGGAGTTGCAAGTTCTTTTTTTTTTATTGCAAGGTAGATAAACGAGCATACGGCCCACCTGATGGTAAGCGGTCATCGTCGCTCATGAACCTCTGCAATGCCAGGGCAAAGAGGGGCCGTTATCTACCGCCTACCCATACAAGACTTTTCTTAAACCATAGGAACTCATGTAGGTACTAAACAAGATAGACATATGTTTTTGGGCTCGTTTTATTTGCCTTGGCTAGCACTTTACTGTTACATGATTCAGTATTTTAGAAGTTTCAAGTTAAAAGGTTTTCTACAAGTATAAAATTACTTTTCATGTAATTATTTTGAGACGACTTTGGACTTCAAGTGAGTGTTGCGTTAATGTGAATTCGCCAATATTTGTATGGACATTCAATTCTGTCCAGTAATTATGTTGTGTTAAGACCACAAAAGCTCATTAAGTTACAAACAATGTAAAATCGAATTCGAAATTACAATGGACTCGTGATTCCAGTTGAATCGATGCTGATATATGCCTCGTTCACACGCGCAAGTCACTTGCATGGGTATTAAATAGGTCTATGACTGGTAATAACAAACGAGAAATAGCTAAAAGGTAGGCAGTGTTTGCGTCCCTGAGCGACAGTGACCACTTATGATCAGATTGTTCGTTAGCTTGTCTGCATATATGGCAATAAAAAAACAACACACTTACTCCAAATAGTATATTATTATATCTTTTTACTCGATATTTTTTTGTCCAATTGGATTTTTTTTTCAGATCAGACAAAAAATCTAGTTCGAGTCATATAAAATTTGTGAAAATCAAAAGTAATATACTCAGTGTAATGTAGTGTATATTCGTTATTGAATCGGTAATTAAATATTACAATTAAACCACATAACACCATGCACATGCTTGAAAGCGTCTAGTTTTCATAAAATCATCGTTAAGTCATTCTCACTCAAATCATCTGTTAAAGGTTAGTCATTGCCCTGGCATTACAGAGGTTCATGAGCGACGGTAACCGCTTACCATCAGGTGGGTAGGATTGTTTTCCTTTCAATAAAAAAAAAATTGGTTGCCTGTAAAGTCGGTATACGGGCGAAAGTTTTACGTGACAACGACTCGGTCATGGTTAGCCCGCCTAAGAGCGAGAGAGACAGACATAAAAAGTGAAAGGCACGCGTGCCTCTCACTCGCTCTCATTATGAGCGCATTTTTTTTTTTTTTTTTTTTTTTTTAGTTGGAGGAAATCACCGGATCCCCGCCCGCCCCGCGGGCGGGGTATGTGGGAGTTGAACCGCACTAAAACCTCCAACCGCTCACACTCAGCGTCCGAACCCCGGCTGAGGCCAGAACCCAGCACGGGGTTTGGAGGGACGGTGCGACGCGTTACGCCATCGGCACACTTTCCCGTCGCTCCGTCCCCGGACGCCGAACCGGTAGCCGCCGGCGAATACGGCCACCGGCTCTCTCGGTCGGCGGGCTTTCCGAAGCCCGCCAAGATGGGACCGCGTGCCACCCTCCCACGGAATACCCCGCTGGGTCAGAACCAGCGTGGGTCGGGGAGCGCGGTCGACCATCCCCCGGTCGCTCTTGTTTAAGGCGCGTGCTGAGCGAGACACGACGCCTTCTTGGGTCCCCGCTCGCACTCACATGCGTTGGGGACCCGAAACTCTTAGGGGGCCAGATTCCGGGCGAGATCCCGGTTCCGGCCCCCTGCTCGACGGCGGCGGGTTGCTGTCGCTGGGCGGAGGGAAGCGTACAATCGCTCCCTCGCACCCCCCGCCACCCTCTTCTGCGAGATGGTGGACTCGCAGAAGTCGAGCATCGCCTTCCAGGACTCGTCGCTCCCGAGCATCGACGCCGCGACGCTCGGGAGCGACAAGTCCGGTCCTATTTTCCCGACCAGGACACAACGCTGCCGCTCCCATGCGGGGCAGAGCGCGAGCGTATGCTCTGGCGTGTCCTGGTCGCAACTCACACAGTGATGGCATCTCGCCGTCGGCTCTACCTGGATCCGGTGCAGATACCTCCCGAAGCACCCGTGCCCGGTCAGCATCTGCACCATCCAATAGGTGAGGCGTCCCTTGCCACGATCCACCCAATCCCTGAGGACGGGGCGGATCGCCTCGACGGTCCGTAGACCCCAAGTGGGGTTGGCGAGTCGTCTCTCCCACGACTCCATAACGGACCGCCGAGATTGAACCTTCCGATCTCGGACCGCTTCCGGCAGAGGACGCACCACGCCCCGGGAGCGAAGGTCGCATCGCCAACGATAATCGTCGGCGAGCGCCTCCGCCTCCAGTTCCCAGGGCGGCGTCCCCGCCAGAACAAACGCCGCCTCAAACGGGACGGTGCGGTACCCGCGGATGGCCCTGATGGCTACGATGCGCTGTGGCCGGCGCAGGTACCCGGCATAAAATGCACGGATACGAGGCTCGGCCCAAACGGGCGCACCGTACAGGGCCATCGAGCGCACTACCCCCGCGTAGAGGCGGCGCACCGCGTCACTGGGTCCCCCGACGTTCGGGAGCAGCCGACCAAGGTGGCCGGCCGTCCTTACCAGTCGGGGAACCAGGTCCTCGAAATGCTGTCGGATTATGAGCGCATAACGTGAGCGGAGCGTAACGCAGTTTCTTGAAGTGTCACCCGGCAAACCAATTTATAAGACGTTGTCACGTCAAAATCCAACAACAAGTAATTAGTAAATACAAACGCAGCTTAAAAGGCCACTAGTATAGGAATCATTTTGCGTACACTATAACGACGCAGTAAAACCGCAGCGGCCACGCAGCGGCGCCGCAGTGACGCTAAATGGACGCCATTTTGTTATCGTGTGTATGTTTTATGTAACTATTTCATTCTCATTAATGGATAAATTTAATAGTTGATTTTTTCTAAAATTTTCGCGTGTAAATTTACTTTTTGACTGTCTTATTAAAATATGGTTATCACGTTGCTGACTTAATATATATTTATTTCGTAACTAGCTTTTACCCGCGACTTCGTTCGCGTGGACTTCAGGTTCGTCTCGTCTAGCCCGTCTAGTTCGCGACGTCTACAATACAGTACTATTATACCGCAAAAAAAAAGTTTTTTTACGACCTCACATTAGAAACCTCAAATATTGTAGCCTATTTGTTATTCTGATGTATAAGCTATATTGTGGTAAAATTTCATTCAGATCCATTCAGTAGTTTTTACGTGAAAGAGTAACAAACATACATCCATACATACAAACTTTCGCCTTTATAATATTATTATATTAGATTTAACGATTTTTGTCAGTGTTTGCGTTATATTTATTTCTGAATGGACCGATGTCGATGACCATTTTTTGACAGATATTTTGTAGGTGCATGATCTCAACGGTAACTGAAATTACGCGGGAATAAACTTTTAAAAAATTGCCACAGCGTTGTGACAACATGTCCTTCTTCAAACTAGGTTTAAGAAAAGTCTTATCGTTCCCCAATACATTTGGAAAGACTCATGAGCAACAGTAACCACTTCCAATCAAGTGGGCCTCTCGTTTATTACGCAAAAACTGGATACCTCCTCCCATTACTGCCCACTGTTGGGCTCAGGTCTCCTCAGAAGAGGGATTAGGCATAGTCCACCACGCTTGCCCAGTGCGGATTGGGGACTTCACATATCTTCAAAGGATTTTTAGAACCCTTTTCCGATGCAGGTTTCCTCACGATGTTTTCCTTCACCGTTTTTAGCCAGTGGTGTTGCGAAAAATTGCACGTAAATCTTTTTCACATTTAGATTAGAAGAAGATTAGGTACAAGCCGGCCGGATTTGAACCCGCGACCTCCCCACGACTCCTTAGACCTTTTAGAATGTCGGTTAAAAATTCCGCAAAGTAGGAAAACAATATAAGTAGTGTTTTTAAGACAGTTTACCCGAATCACTGTCGGCGCCGCGTGCGTGGGGAAGGCTTCAACTAAATGAGCCGAATACGAGTATTTGGTATTTCGTTCAAGCTTTTACAAACTACAGTGGCGTGTTTATAAAATAACATTAAATTTATAATCTACTAGCTGCTGCCCGCGACGTCGTCTGCGTGAAAAAACAGGTCATACCTGTTTTTTTCAATTCTTCCCGGCAATTATTCGATTTTTTTCTCAAAAACCATCCTTGAACTTCAAGGAACACTAACAAAAAAGAATTAGCCAAATTGGTCCAGGCGTTGTTGAGTTATGCGCTTACCAACACATTTTGCGATTCATTTTTATATTATAGATTAAGATTATAAATGTGATTGTTTGTTTGTTCAATCATGCTTGTTATTTTGTAAAAAAATTGTATTAACATATTCGAGTAAACGACGGACTCTTTCGAGAATAGTACAAAAACTACTAGGTTAGGTCTTTATCAAATATTTATGAGATTATGTCTAAATTGTCTACTTTCTAACAAAAAAAGAATCATATAAATCTGTTCACCCAAACTGAAGTTATCTTGAACATAAAAAATACATTTCAACTAACAGCCTCGTCCAGTCAATCTAAAAATAACAAATATTCTTAGTAATTAAATCGTAAAAACCATAGAAAAAGTGAATTTGTTCTTTGAAACCTTTCAATTACCGGGAGCGGAGCGGAGTGATCGAATCAAAACAGAGATACGCTTCCGATCAGCTGCGATGTTATAATCATGTCCTACTATAAGATATATTGCGATAAAATATTTTTTTTTAACCAGAAGTGGTTTTACTTTTTTTTTAAAGAATTCATTAATGGTATGCAAGGACTTAATAATTAAAAATAATGAAAATTATACGAATCTGAATCCAAAGCAAATCCAACGTATCTTCCGCGACCTCTCCAAATTCGCGCCAATCCCAGAGCCCATAGATAAGCTGCGCAGTCTATCAGTTCCATAGACAATATATGGGTCGGCTCTGGGTTACTGAATCTTTTGGCTTGACACTCTTAAGAATATATTAAATTCGGCTCTAGTGTCCTTGACATTGCAGAGGTCTATGAAAGGATGGCGACCGCGAACTGATGGGTGCAGCGTAGTCAGACCTACCACAAAATAGACCAACGACCTGGCCAGGATCGCGGGAGGTCGCTGGATGCAGACAGCGCAGGACCAATCGTTGTGGCGAGGTTTGGGAGAGCATACGCTCTACACTATACGGCCTATGTCCAGCATACGATCAGACGTGCTGTTGTCTCTTCTGTCTACATGGCCTTAAAAACAGCACAATCGTGTCTTTTCGTTCGTGACGTGGAATTGGGCTTCAGCTGAAAATCAGCGCTGCAGTAATCTGCGGCATATGCTGAGCTGTGGCCTTATGGGCACACTGCACTATTAGTTAGCATTGTTTTTGTCTTTCTTAAAATGTATATTTGTAAACGTGTATTGTGTGTTCATTAAATGTTTTTCTTTCTTTCCTTCTTACAATTCAATTCACGGATTGTCTCGGAGTGCTATTATCGTTTGAAAAAGGTGATAGGTATTAGCGGATATAATATGATAAAATGCTGTAAAAGATTATTGTGGTGACAGTATTATACAGAGTCGGTAACTGTACGATATAGAAATAATAAATACGACAATTTTACGTAATTATTTCAGTATTTTTTTAAAAAACACAATAAAAAATTCAACTGATTCTAATAAGTGTTGTGAATGAAACAATGAACATGAATATAATTCCGTTCACTAATTCAAAACAGTCTTTATACGACCATACTATTTTCGCTTTTTCATCAACTTCATATTTGTTAAGTGGCCATCCCTCTCTGATGTAACGCATGATCGATTGGCATTCATCATCAACAGCTATCGCCTTTTCAATCATTTTAATTTTGGTGTCACTGAATCGCACATTTTCGATGAGAAAACAAGACTGTTCGTTAACTTCTTCTGATACCTTTTCGCAAAGTTTATCTACTAACGGGGCACGCGACAGTGTGTCAGCAATAAACATGTACTTTCCTGGTTTATATATAACATTAATATCATACCTTTGGATTCGTAACATCATTCGCTGAAGCCGCGCTGGTATGGAATCGAGAGGTTTTTTGAAAAGTGCTTCTAGCGGTTTATGGTCAGATTCAACTGTGACGTCATGGCGTCCATATACGTACTGATGAAGACGTTCTAAAGCAAAAACAATAGCTAGAAGCTCTTTTTCTATTTGAGCGTACCTCGACTGAGCATCAGTAAGCGTAGCTGAAGCAAATTCAACCGGTCGTCCACCCTGAAGTATAACTGCGCCTACCGCGTGTGAACTGGCATCCACGGACAGCAGCACTGGTTCGCGGACCGAATACAAAGCGAGCACAGGAGCGCTGCACACACATGTTTTCAGCCTCCACGCAGCATTCTCGTGAACTTCATTCCATGTCCATTCAACATCTTTTTTTAGTAAGCTTCGTAGGGGTGTCGCAATTTCCGAATAATTTGGAATAAATTTTGATAGGTAATTTACCATACCTAAGAAGCGCTCCAGTGATGATCGGTTGTTTGGCATTGACATTTCTTTTATAGCTCTTATCTTATTCTCATCAATTGACATCCCTTCAGCACTAAAAACATGGCCCAAATAATTAACTTGACTAATTTGGAATTCACATTTTTCTTTGTTAAATTTAATACCTACATTGCGTGCTCTATCAAGTAGCTTTTTCAAACGTTCATCATGTTCAGCCCTGGTTGATCCCCAAACTATGACGTCATCTACGAACGAGTCCACTCCCTCAAGATCCTCTAATAATTGACGAACTTTAGCGTGAAACACTTCTGAAGAGCAGTTGACTCCATAGGGTAGTCTTAAAAATTGATACCTACCAAATGGTGTTCCAAATGTACAAAGATCAGCACTGGCGTCGTCCAGTTCAATCATCCAAAAACCTGAACGAGCATCTAATTTACTAAAAAATTTTGCGCCTTCTAACTTAGTCGCAATTTCGGTGACCGTCGGAAGTGGATAATAAGCGCGGTGCACAACACGATTTAACGGACGCGGATCGAGACATATACGCAGAGTGCCATCCTTCTTTGGTACTACCACTATAGCATTAACCCACGGCGTGGGATGCGATACTTTCCTAACAACTCCCATAGACTCCATGCGATTCAATTCTTGCAAAAGTTTGTCCCGAACACCCAACGGAATTTTTCTAACTGGACAGACCGACGGCTGAACATTTTTATCTGTAATAATACTGTACTTACCCGGTAATTTGCCTAAACCATAAAACAAGTCGTTATACATATCTATATTAAGAGAAAATATACGTTGGATCATACCCATACTTTCACAAGCAACTTTTCCTAAAACACTTTGACATTCAAAATCAGCTATTACGAATTTTAATTTATATGTTACATTTTTATAAATCCATTCTATAAAAGTAGAACCAATAATGGAGATATAGCTGCCACAAAAAGACTGCGCTCTAATTGTATCTGACTTTATTTGATTTACAGGTAATCCTATCCGCTTGTATGTTTTTAATGACAATACATTTAAATCTGATCCAGAGTCTAATTTAAATTTTTCTTTAGCACCGTTAACAGATAAAATTAAGGTTTCGTGCCACTTACAGTCTTTAATGTGATACTGATCCGACAAGGTAGATATGTAATACAGGTTTCTATTGTCGTCACTATTGTTTGCGTCTATTTCATATATTCGATGACGTAATTTTGGACACATTTTTTTAAAATGACCGCGTTCATTACACCAGTAACACTGAACATATTTTGCCCGACACTGATAACTATTATTGCATTTAACACTACCACACGCAACACATGAACCTTTGACTAACACTTGCGAGGCGGGTCGCTGCGTCATCAGCTGACCCCTGCCGCGACCGTGCGCCGCGGGCGCCCCGGCCCGGCCGACAGCGGCGCGCGCTCCTCCGCGCCACCCAAGCTGGCTGCTCACTGCATCCACCAACGCCGTAGATGTTCCCTCGCCCTTGTTTTGTCCCGTCTCGATCTCTCGTTGTTCTTCGGTTGACATCTCATTTGCCTGACAAATTTGTACAGCTCGTGTCAATGTCAGGTCATCAGCCCTGAGTAACCGATCTCGCAATTTACTGTTTTTCACTCCACATACTATTTTGTCACGCAACAGGCCTTCCTCAAGATGCTCAAACTCACAGTGCTGTGCGAGTAATTTGAGTGCAGTAACATAATCTTCGATGGGTTCGCCATTGTCTTGATTGCGAGTGAAAAACTTAAAACGCGACATAGTTATGTTTTGTTTGATTTTAAAGTGCTCGTTATATTTTTTCACCAACGTGTCATAACAGTCTTTATTTTCATCTTTAGTATATTTGAACGTAGTGTACACGTCATAACCTTCTGGACCGATGAGGTTGATCAATAAACTTGCTTTCACATCGGATGTTTCTTTATAGACACCCGACGCCTTTAGAAATACACAAAATTGTTTCTGCCATTTCCGCCATGATTCTGCACGGTTAGCGGGACCGCCCTCTAAGCACAACTCCGCCGGTGGACGAGCGTGTTCCATTGTTACGATACTTTACGTATTTGTTATAATAATCGTAAATGATAACCGTATTGCACTTTACTATTTTAGAATTTGTTTAACTGTTTTTTAATTAACCGCTGTCACCATGTTGTGAATGAAACACGAGTTAGATCAAGACTGACTTTTTATTGTGTACCCTCCACCGTAACTTATCTATGTATATCTATCTTGCTCACACACAACAATAAGATTTTAATCTAATCAAATTGGAATATTCTTTACAAGGTTTTTATTCCAAATATTATTCCGATAAGAAAAAATCCTGTTATTGCTCTAAATTAAAGGCGTGAAGGTGAAACACAATCATCTCCATACAATAGATAAGTTAAAAAACACCATTTTTAAATTTACACCATCTTCTTTGACATCTTTTGAATTGTGATTTCTGTTATGCATGATGAGTGAAATAAATAATATTGATTTTTTTTTGAAGTCTTTCAGGCAGACGCATCTTAAAACGACAATAGTTTCATTTTTGCCCCGTACCATTCCGATTTGGAAAGGACTCCCATCCGCGGTGTTCCCGGAGCGCTATGACATGTCCCTCTTTAAACGAGGTTTAAGAAAAGTCCTGTACCTATCGGTAGGCGATGGATAACGGCCCCTCATTGCCCTGGCATTGCAAAGGTTCATGAGCGACGGTGACCGCTTACCATCAGGTGGGCCGTAGGCTCGTTTATCTATCTCGCAATAAAAATTAAAAAAAGTTTTAATACTATTTTAGGAAAATAAAACCTTTTCGAGTAATGTAACAGTAGCTAGCTATGCACTAAAAACCACAAAGTGAAGCCATATATCGCTCATATCTGACACATTAGCACCTCTCGTCCTTGATATAGCCACAGCCCAAATACTTCAGCAGGTCCAAAAGCTCCTTAATCTAAACTCTATTCGATTATCCCTCGTTCTGTTTGAGAGAGATCTTCTCTTATTCCTTTTTATTGCATTTCTTTTGAAAAATCACTTTGCGGTTTCTCAGTTCAGTTTTTGTTCGAAATTGTCTTCGAGTGTTTTGTAATTCATTTTATTTGTGGTAATGGAGTACGGTGTATTTGATTTTGTAGTGTAATTGTCAATATTATTGTCAATACTGAGACATAATATGTCGATGAAGTTAACTTTATTTGTTGTTTTTGTTTATCTTTGTGTTAGTTATACCTATGTTATGATTACATTTAATTTGGTTCAACGTCATTGGCCAAAATAGCTATGACATGTCCCTCTTTAAACGAGGTTTAAGAAAAGTCCTGTATGGGTAGGCGGTAGATAACGGCCTCTCTTTGCCCTGGCATTGCAGAGGTTCATGAGCGACGGTAACCGCTTACCATCAGGTGGGCCGTATGCTCGTTTATCTACCTTGCAATAAAAAAGAAAAAAAAAAAAAAAGAAAATAATAGAAATTAACGATCTTCTTAGTTAACAAGAGTTTTTTGATGAAGATGTTTTTTTCTCCGGCTATGGAATGAGCTCCCCTCTTCGGTATTCCCAGAGCGCTATGACTTGTCCTTCTTCAAACGAGGTTTCAGGAGGGTCCTTAAAGTTAGGTCGTAGGTAGCGACCCCTCAATGTCCCTTGACATTGCAGAGGTTCATGAGCGACGGTAACCACTTATCAGGATCAGATCAGGTGGCCCGTTGGCTCGTCTGCCTACATGGCAATAAAAAAAAAAAAAAAGTTCACTTTATATTGTAAATGATTATAAAATGCTGTCAGGTAACCGGGTTATATTATTATAGGCTAAGATTTAAATTCTCTAATCACTAAATGTTATGCTCACCTATAATTAGTGTAGTTGCTAAGAATGTTATCTTAACTCATTTTTGTTGTGAATTTTTGTTATTATAACTACATTGTTGGTTTGCTTAATAATAAATAAATAAATAAATGATATAAAACAAAGTTGCTTCCGCTGTCTGTCTTTATGTATGCTTAAATCTTTAAAACTACGGTTACTGATGTTGCTTTTTTAACACATAGAACGATTCAAAGTTTATGATAATACATGCATAATGTAGTTAAGAAACAAACATTGCCTATAAATAGATTTAAGAGAGTTATCAAAGAACGGCTATGCAGTAAAGCATATTATAAACTTAATGATTATATAAATGACTGTACAAAATGGGAATGAGGTGCTCGTCCCGGGCCGTTTCAATTGTTACAGTTGTTAAAAACAAAAATATTGTAAAACAATATTTGAAAAAAAAAAACTTAAAAAAAACATGCCCGCTGAGTTTCTTGCGCCGGTTCTTCTCAGGATGGAGGCGTAATTTTAGCGAACTGGTGGTAGAACTTTTGATTTTATTTTTGACATTCAAAATGTTTGTGTGTCCACATCTAGTTTGAAATAAATGATTTGACTTTGAAACATAAATAATTTTACAACTTTTTTGAAATAAAATAAAGCAGAATACGGTGAAGACTTGAACCCAGCAGTGGACTGTAATGTTACAATATATTACAAATAATCAAATAACACATGACATTAAATTAATTTTGGCAAACAGCTTAAATCAACCCTTTCTTTATTGTATGCTTTTTCACACGTTCTCAATGCGTGGAGTTTTCTTTAATCTTTTAATAGCTTATTATGTGCTGTGTGGTGTCGGATTTCATTGGCTGTTGCTCGGATTGCCGGTTCAGTCGCCATTTTGGATTATTAAGTCTTTTGGCTGTAGGTAAAAATTATTGAATTGAAATTGTTAAAACATCAGCAAAAATGTGATATCTCGTATAAGAATTATTTTGTTAGTAACTTAATATGTATTAAAAATATATTTTTAAATTATTTTTCTAAGAGAACTGCCTGAATTTTTTTTAAAACCTCACCATAAATAAAATCGACTAGAATTCTTTTAGTTTTCTTTAGCATTGAATATTTAATTTCCTTCCAAGATAAGACTTCGACGCGACGGGAAAGAGTGCCGAGCGCGTAACGCGTCACGCCGTCCTTCATAACACCGTGCTGGGTTCTGGCTTCAGCCGGGGTTCGGACGCTGAGTGTGAGCGGTTAGAGATTTTAGTGCGGTTCAACTGCCACATACCCCGAAAAAAGATAAGAAGACTTAAAAATCTACCTTTGAATCTTCGACAATTTTTCATAAAAACATTCTTGGGCTTTATCAGTTTTTAAATCAACCAACCATATCATAATTTACTTCCCAAACTAATATTCTACTAACTTGCAACAATAGAGTTTACAAAATACATCAAAGAACAGACGGACAGATTTCATTATTATATATATTAACAATATAATTGGGCATTCATTCGAGACTACATCTGGCGTAAAACGGATATGCCCGGGATTGAATAGACGATCCCTGGGCACAATACCCTATCCAAATGTATCGGAAACCCAACCTTATGTGTACAACAATAGGACCTATAATTGCTTATCAAGAACGAATATCAGCAAGGTCTTTCAAAGGATAGTAGTCTTTATTGTTGGTACCGTAAAGGTTATAATTGCTTGAAAATTTACAGTTGAAAAAAATGCATTTGCACATCCCTTCCTTACACTTTCATTGGTAAACGTCATAACTCCAATTATTTTTTATCGACCTTATTTTAAAGGTAATAAGGTTGTATTTCCCGTATTTTTTTGACAAAAGCATAGCGTGTAGGTAAAAATGCTAGTTAAACTTTGTGAAGTTTGTTCTGTAATTGTGTGTTATTAGAATGTTGCAATTGTTATAATTGGCTGAAATAGGGCATCTAGATGTATGTAACAACCCATTACTGCCCACTGCTGGGCTCAGGTCTCCTCGGTAGAGGGATCAGGTCCACTCCGGATTGGAGACTTCACACATCTTCAAAGGATTTTCCAATATGCAAGCTAAATTCGACAAACTTCCCGGCCGATTGAGCTGACATTTTGCACGCAGACGTATATCGCGTGACATATGACAAAATGGCGCTGATCTGATGATGGATTCGGTTCATAGGAACTCTTGTGCTAAACAAGATAGACCCGTCGTGTTTGGGCTCGTTTTACTTGTATTAGCACTCTACTGCTACATGATATTCAGGATCTTAAAAGCTTGTATTGAAAAGTTTTCTTTATATGTAATAGACTAGCTGGCCCACACAACTTCGTCTGCGTCACATAAGGAAATTTTCTCACCGTTTAAACCTTCCCTGGACTTCTACGAATATTTCAAGATTAAAATAAGTCAAATCGGTTCAGTCGTTCTCGAGTTTTAGCGAGACTAACGAACAGCAATTAATTTTTATATATAAGAAGATTATACATAAAAATATCTTCCGTACCATCAAATACCTATTTCTGTACCTATTAAAAACAGGTGCGATGAAAAAAATCGATTTTAGTGTCACTATCACCATTGTCTTGTCATGTAAAATTAATAAAAACCGATTTTTATGCTTAAATTATAATATTACGACCATCACTATGGTTTTTTAACCGCCTCGCCTACGTGGAACATAATTTATAGACTAATAAAAAAGGTGTTTAAAGTTTGTTTGTTTGTTTAAGTTTGTAAATAGCTATGCATTTACTAACTGAGAATTTAAGAATTGTTATTGTAAGTGAACTGGTTTGGATGATTTTTTTTTCTTGAAAGTGGGTGTTTGTGTTTCTTTAGTTTACTTTAAAAATTGAGAACAAACGAATCGTTAATTTTCAACTAAAACTTAACTTTATTAAACCTTACGATATCCATCACCATTAAAAAATAATAATCTAAATCGGTCCACTCAGGCAAAATTTCTGCAGTTACAAACCCTTTTGATTTTTTGGAAGTCAATCAAAAACTCGATGCAGCTATATAAATGTATAAAAAAGTAAAAACTAAATATTCATTAAAGATTAGTATAAAAGTATAAACACTACACTCTATATTGTCTATGGGTTATTATAAAAGATATATTATATTCGGGACACGCCATGCTGGGTTAAACACAGGGCCGGATTCAAGCTCTTAGGGGGTTGACCCCCGGGGGTTAGTTTGCTAATTAAGTGGGAGGTTTTCGATTTTGAATAGAAAATCGAGTTTTATGAGAGTTTTGTGTACATGATAGTTATAAAGATTTAATTAGTTAAGTTTATTTCAATTTGGGACTGTTTTAATGATGTAATGTTTTTGTTTTCTTAACGTTTTGAAAAAAGTTTCGTGGATCTAAAGGAAATCTGTTGAAGCCAAAATAAAGTCTACCTGCCCTTTTAAATGCCATACTCGATGGGTCTACGACTTTCTGTTGTCGAAATAATTTGTGGGGAGACATCAATTGTTTGATGGGGTAGGTAAGTAAACCTCCCTTCTCAGTAAATCTAGTTTGTGTAAAAAGTATCTGATTTTTTTAATGATTAAGAAGACTTTGTTTTTTAAACAACTGTCGACAATCAACAGTCGAAAATGATTATTCGCGACATTCAATTGTTCTATTTAGTAATATAAATTATGCTTTGATTTTACCTGTGACACTTTATATATCTTTCCATTACGTCCCTGTAAAAAAACATGTTACTAACAAGCAAACCCGTGATCACGGGGGGTCGTCCGAAACAGTCACCGTTCACCATTACCATACTTTACCGTTTTATTACCATTCCTCACCATTTGTCGGGTTAGGGCCTGTTCGTTTTTATTAACCGTTTATTTTGATTTTAAATTGTTTGTTAGAATATAACTTAAGGTTATTTAAATTTTATGTATGAGCTGATACGTGCAACTTCGTCTGCGTGACATTAAGAGAAAGGAATCCCTTGAAAGTATGTTATTCCTTGATTTATCAGCCATTTCGGAGTGGACCCAGAACCGAATAAATGAAAAGCAAAAATTTTTTTAAGGATTATCATAAATACCTAATAACAAAAATCAATATATACCGTAATATACCGTATATTTCATAGATATAAACTCCACATTATTATTATTATTTGCATGCATTTACATAGTTAAAACAATGTAATGAAAATTATTGTAGGATATAATTTTTTTAAATAACTAGCTGCCCCGCGAGACTTCGTAAAAAAAAAATTTAGGGGTGGACTACCCCTAACATTTAGGGGGATGAAAAATAGATGTTGGCCGATTCTCATAGATACCGGATAAGCACAAAAAAATTTCATCAAAATCGGTCAAGCCGTTTCGGAGGAGTATGGCAACGAAAACTGTGACACGAGAATTTAAATATTAGATTACGTAAAATCTTAATTTCTTCGTGTCCTGGCTAAAATATTTTGAACTTTTTTGTGATAATTTGGTCAAATTTAAATCTACTTTTATCTATACTCACATACTATTAAATAATCACTGTATAAGTACACCTTTAATAAACACGAAAGTACACAAATAACTTGATATTCAACACGAGAATCCTACACGTTTTGGTGTTACCTCGGAATTAGGAATCAACTACAGCAAAGTATAATTAGACGCCAAAGTTTCTTGGAAACCAAGGACCTCTTGATGTCGAAAACAAGCGTGGTTTCAGATAACAGATACCGAAGCGTATAACTGTACGATGATACAAATTATAAGAGTAATTAAGATGTTTTAATGATAGTTATAATGTTATGTGTGAACGCAATGAAGGTGGACGAAAGTGGACGACAAGAATTCGAATAAAAAAAACTTGATAGGTGTCAAGGGACTTTCGATTAAAAGATATCTTATATTTTTTTTCTATTTTTTTTACGCGTTATAAGGAACGTATTATAAAAGATTTTGGTCACAGCGCCATCTAGCGATAATCATCTAAAACAAAAAAAGTGTCGTGACAACTTTTCGTAAGAATTTTTTCCATCTAGCCCCCTTTCACAACGCGCGATAAGGAACTTCGTTCCAATTAACATTGAATTTAATAACTTCTAAACAAAATGAGTTGAAAACTAGTAAAATAGTTATAATATCGTGTAAACAAATTCTAACGTTTGATTTTTTGTTACAGGTTAGTACCAAAATTAACAAGTTCTAAAAAGCAAAAGCAGTAAGTATAATCAGTATATTTAAGTGGGAGTAAAATCCTAGGTGGGGGAGTCTGCAAACAGCACTAAAGCTTCCACATCCCGGCCATAGTCATCGAGTATTTCTAGCACGACGCGTTACACACTGCAGCATTCGTTACCTGTAGCAAACAAACAAAATATTATCAACAGATGTCGCTACTTGTATTTTTCCTTGCGCCACAGATATGTGACCATTAAAGATTTATATATTTGTTTAATGCTCTCGTTTTCAAAGTAACCTACCATTTGAGCAACAGATGCAATAAAATCACTGATGTGTGAAGTATTCTCGGGAACGTATAAAAAGTATACATTATACCTCATTACAAGGTCACAGCGGGCGTGCACCTGGTGTTAACAATGTGGACGATATGTAGAATATTGAATAAAGTTTGACAAATTTTAGTCAGTTTTATCCTTTTACTATTTATCATCAAGATCTACAGATTTTAAAGTGTTCTTAGGTGGTAGGTTCAAACGAGGCTTGAGGAGGGTCCTTCAAGTTAGGTCGTAGGTAGCGACCCCTCAGTGTCCCCTGACATTGCAGAGGTTCATGAGCGACGGTAACCACTTACTATCAGGTGGGCCGTTGGCTCGTCTGCCTACATGGCAATAAAAAAAAAAAAAAGGTGCGAAGTGTCTTAGACATTGCAGAGGTCCATGACCGATAGTAACCACTTATGATCAGGTGTCTGTTATGGCAAATAAAAAAGAACTGGTTCTAATACAAGTGTCAACAATGAAGTCAAATGTTAAGTAGTACCTATTTCTATATTTTAAGACTAAAATCTGGCAACACTGAGCCAGGATCCTATTATGATTCTCAACATTGAGGTATAGCAAATTAGGTAAAAGAACCCACAAAACGAGAAATAATTTTCCCTAAAAAAGCTAAATTTTAAAAATTATAGAAATACAAAATATATAAACAACTTAGCACCTCCTTTAGCAAATCAGTCAAGATCTATCAAGCTATCGTACATTATAACATACCCACACATACACATTCGTACCTGCATGATGTACATACTGAAACATAGTAACCGTTCCATCGTAACAAGTCGGGCAGTGATCTAGCCAAGAATGACAAGTCATAGTGCTCTGAGAATACCGAAGATGGGAGTTCATTTCATAGCCGGATGGTGCGTGGCAAAAAAGAAATCCTGAAACGAAGGATGACCGCGGTGGTTCCATATAGAAGGGATGAACTCCACTTCAAATAACCGGTATAAGATGCAAAGAGATCCGAAGTCTCCAAGTGGTCCGTTAGCCTGGAATCGTCAACGATACGAGCAGCTGCCCTGCACCTCTTTTTGCCAATCATTCAAGATCCATCAAACTATCGTACATTATAACATGTGTGTAACATACCCACACATACACATTCGTACCTGCATGATTTACATACTGAAACATAGTTACCGTTCCACTCAAGAACGCAGGCAAGCATGCTACGTTGCACATACACTAATAGCTAGAATACGGTGTGTTCCATTTGGTATGATGTGTTTGTATCATTTTGACACTATTGTTTTTCAAATACACGTAGGCATTTTGTCAAATAATCAGAATAATAATAATATCTATGTATTCGTGTATCGTTTAGAAGAAAATAGTAATTTAATTGTAATAAAAGAAGATTACTAAAATTTCTTACAAAATTAAACTGGAAAATATTGCAATCCGCCATTTTGGCTGAAACCTCTAAAATAACTTCACGACTGACTGTTATTACTTGTCTTATTTCTAAAATCACAGACAAAACATTGTGTCGTATCAACAGTGACGTCAATACAACAACACAAAATGTCGAGATCCGTTTAGTCCCGCTACTCAGCAGCCAGATTTGCAGTTCCGAATTGGGGTAGGGAACTATGCGCCAAGTTTTCAGCTTGCCTCAAATATCTACCCCAAAAATGGGCATTCGCTCTCGGGCTAATAGAGTAATGCCAGAGCAGTGGAGAGCCGCTACCTATTACCGCTACTTTGGGGGCGGCGCGACGGGAAAGAGTGCCGATGGCGTAATGCGTCGCGTCGTCCCTCATAACCCCGTGCTGGGTTCTGGCCTCAGCCAGGGTTCGGACGCTGAGTGTGAGTGGTTGGAGGTTTTAGTGCGGTTCAACTCCCACATACCTCGCCCGCGGGGTGGGCGGGGATCCGGTGATCTCCTCCAAATAAAAAAAATAAAAATAAATTACCGCTACTTACTGGGTGGTAAACCTCGATTAAAGGCCTTCAAAAATACTAATACAATGTTGATACGTTAAACATAATAATAAATAAGTTCACCCCGCCATTTTGTGCCAACAATAGCGGCCATTTTGAAACCTATCTAGTCTGGTACAAACACTATATCTCCAAGTGGAACACACTTACGGTTTAGTAGTACAATTTAAGCAGAATCGTTTTGACATACCCAGTGTAGTGTGATGTTCTAAAATACCACGACAACTGACATTGTTACCATCTAGAGCGGACATTGGTATATTGCGATGGTAACCACTTACTGTCAACTGAAAATGTATGCGAATGAGGTGTTTAATTTTGTTGTTTTATGTTCTTGTATTGTTGTTTGAACTGATTTGGATGATGCTTTTTTGTTTGCAATTGGTATTTTTATTATGGTCTTATTGAGCATTTTTTGGTTGGCTGGAAATAGGTCTTCTTATACAGGGTGTCCGAAGAAGTATGGATAAGCGGAAGTCAAGAGATAGAGCACCCCCTGAGGTATCCATATTACCCCCATTTATGTTCCGCGAAAATGTCCAAAATTTCAGAAACAATCTCATAACTCGAAAACTACGAAAATTCGCAGAATTCACCCTGTATAGGACCAAAAGTTCATTCAAAATGGCAGTCCTATTTATTATACAAAAAAATAATAATCTATATCGGTCCAAACTTAAACAGACACAAACGAAAATAAATACAACCACTAGATTACTCCTTTTTGAAAATCGGTCAAGACTAAACCCTCAGGGCTTCATTAAAGGCCCGTCTAGTAATTACAAGCTCAAAGGGCGATGCGACTCCAACGCTTTCGAATGCAAACTCAACCCTTCCGCTGCGCCATGTGTTTCAAAGGCCCATATTGCGATTAACCGGTCAGTTCGCACGCGATCACCTGCCTCGGGCTTCGGGATGGAGTTACGCACTTGTCCGACTTCGGAACAGGCTGTGGTCGCATATGACCGGCGCGCAACGGGTTCTTGAAGTTACACTGGACGTGAAAATACTTTGTATAGTGTTTTACAAAACGTCTTAAAGAGTCAAGTCAGTTTCAAATAATTTACATTTTAATCGATAGAGAATCTATGGTTTTGCACTTTCACACCAAACACAAAATACAGGCATAATATCTTATCCATCAAATAATATTACAGATATCGTGATAATCGATAAAAAATCGCAAACTAAAATCGATTTTACAAACCAATTACCTATTAGGTCAAGACGTATCTGTTCATTACTCCCTTGTTGGAATTCGGGGCGAATCTAAACTAATTTGAGCAGGATCTTGGCCGTAATGCAATTGCGTGGATTGGCCCTTCACAGGGTCAGACGGGTCAATTTGACCCACAGGATTATACGGGTTAATAATGGCTAATTTCATAGAAAATTACATTTATATGTTTGTTACGATATTGTATAACTTTTATTGAGTTTGTTTGTTTGTTAATAAGGTTGTTATGTTGGCTATAAAAGAAAAAGTATCTTCAATTCATTGTAATACAGAAATTCGATTACATTACCTTAATTTTGACAAGAACATTGACATTTCATTTTGACACTTGGATTAGGTTTTGACGTAACTTGAAGTAGTGGTGACCGAGTGGTCGAAGCGCGTCCTTCCGAACGGGAGGTCGCGGGTTCAAATCCGGTCGGCTTGTACCTCTAAATCTAAATGTGAAAAAGATTTATGTGCAATTTTTCACAACACCACTGGCTAAAAACGGTGAAGGAAAACTTCGTGAGGAAACCTGCATGTCGGAAAAGGGTTCTAAAAATCCTTTGAAGATATGTGAAGTCCCCAATCCGCACTAGGCAAGCGTGGTGGACTATGCCTTATCCCTCTTCTGAGGAGACCTGAGCTCGCAACTTGATGCTTATGGAGATAGGCTACTTTCTGACTGACTTTCAAAAAAGGCCTATATTTTTTTTTTATGTTACTATAAAACTTAGGGTTGGGCGCCGATTTGGATGATTTATTTTAAATGTAGAGTAACTTGTCGTCGTTCCATTAAAATTTTATCAATTTTTAAGTTTAATTTTTTTTTAACAAATATTTTATTGATGTAAATATTTTTCTAGAGAAACGTGGACGATTTCTACAGTTTAATAAGGCAAAAATGCTATAAAACTAAATGAATGGTCTCTACTTGCTGGAGCCGAGGTAAAATGCAATAATATTAACATAATGCTTATTAAAAAGAGACGCTTCGTTAAGAAAATAGTCAACTTCAACCCGTTAAAGGTACCACAAATTTAAATTTCTTTATTTTCCAACTAGAATCTTCGTCTGCGTCACAAAAACGAGAAGTTAGATTGCATTTGATGTGTGAAGTATTCTCGGGAACGTATAAAAAGTATACATTATACCTCATTACAAGGTCACAGCGGGCGTGCACCTGGTGTTAACAATGTGGACGATATGTAGAATATTGAATAAAGTTTGACAAATTTTAGTCAGTTTTATCCTTTTACTATTTATCATCAAGATCTACAGATTTTAAAGTGTTCTTAGGTGGTAGGTTCAAACGAGGCTTGAGGAGGGTCCTTCAAGTTAGGTCGTAGGTAGCGACCCCTCAGTGTCCCCTGACATTGCAGAGGTTCATGAGCGACGGTAACCACTTACTATCAGGTGGGCCGTTGGCTCGTCTGCCTACATGGCAATAAAAAAAAAAAAGGTGCGAAGTGTCTTAGACATTGCAGAGGTCCATGACCGATAGTAACCACTTATGATCAGGTGTCTGTTATGGCAAATAAAAAAGAACTGGTTCTAATACAAGTGTCAACAATGAAGTCAAATGTTAAGTAGTACCTATTTCTATATTTTAAGACTAAAATCTGGCAACACTGAGCCAGGATCCTATTATGATTCTCAACATTGAGGTATAGCAAATTAGGTAAAAGAACCCACAAAACGAGAAATAATTTTCCCTAAAAAAGCTAAATTTTAAAAATTATAGAAATACAAAATATATAAACAACTTAGCACCTCCTTTAGCAAATCAGTCAAGATCTATCAAGCTATCGTACATTATAACATACCCACACATACACATTCGTACCTGCATGATGTACATACTGAAACATAGTAACCGTTCCATCGTAACAAGTCGGGCAGTGATCTAGCCAAGAATGACAAGTCATAGTGCTCTGAGAATACCGAAGATGGGAGTTCATTTCATAGCCGGATGGTGCGTGGCAAAAAAGAAATCCTGAAACGAAGGATGACCGCGGTGGTTCCATATAGAAGGGATGAACTCCACTTCAAATAACCGGTATAAGATGCAAAGAGATCCGAAGTCTCCAAGTGGTCCGTTAGCCTGGAATCGTCAACGATACGAGCAGCTGCCCTGCACCTCTTTTTGCCAATCATTCAAGATCCATCAAACTATCGTACATTATAACATGTGTGTAACATACCCACACATACACATTCGTACCTGCATGATTTACATACTGAAACATAGTTACCGTTCCACTCAAGAACGCAGGCAAGCATGCTACGTTGCACATACACTAATAGCTAGAATACGGTGTGTTCCATTTGGTATGATGTGTTTGTATCATTTTGACACTATTGTTTTTCAAATACACGTAGGCATTTTGTCAAATAATCAGAATAATAATAATATCTATGTATTCGTGTATCGTTTAGAAGAAAATAGTAATTTAATTGTAATAAAAGAAGATTACTAAAATTTCTTACAAAATTAAACTGGAAAATATTGCAATCCGCCATTTTGGCTGAAACCTCTAAAATAACTTCACGACTGACTGTTATTACTTGTCTTATTTCTAAAATCACAGACAAAACATTGTGTCGTATCAACAGTGACGTCAATACAACAACACAAAATGTCGAGATCCGTTTAGTCCCGCTACTCAGCAGCCAGATTTGCAGTTCCGAATTGGGGTAGGGAACTATGCGCCAAGTTTTCAGCTTGCCTCAAATATCTACCCCAAAAATGGGCATTCGCTCTCGGGCTAATAGAGTAATGCCAGAGCAGTGGAGAGCCGCTACCTATTACCGCTACTTTGGGGGCGGCGCGACGGGAAAGAGTGCCGATGGCGTAATGCGTCGCGTCGTCCCTCATAACCCCGTGCTGGGTTCTGGCCTCAGCCAGGGTTCGGACGCTGAGTGTGAGTGGTTGGAGGTTTTAGTGCGGTTCAACTCCCACATACCTCGCCCGCGGGGTGGGCGGGGATCCGGTGATCTCCTCCAAATAAAAAAAATAAAAATAAATTACCGCTACTTACTGGGTGGTAAACCTCGATTAAAGGCGTTCAAAAATACTAATACAATGTTGATACGTTAAACATAATAATAAATAAGTTCACCCCGCCATTTTGTGCCAACAATAGCGGCCATTTTGAAACCTATCTAGTCTGGTACAAACACTATATCTCCAAGTGGAACACACTTACGGTTTAGTAGTACAATTTAAGCAGAATCGTTTTGACATACCCAGTGTAGTGTGATGTTCTAAAATACCACGACAACTGACATTGTTACCATCTAGAGCGGACATTGGTATATTGCGATGGTAACCACTTACTGTCAACTGAAAATGTATGCGAATGAGGTGTTTAATTTTGTTGTTTTATGTTCTTGTATTGTTGTTTGAACTGATTTGGATGATGCTTTTTTGTTTGCAATTGGTATTTTTATTATGGTCTTATTGAGCATTTTTTGGTTGGCTGGAAATAGGTCTTCTTATACAGGGTGTCCGAAGAAGTATGGATAAGCGGAAGTCCAGAGATAGAGCACCCCCTGAGGTATCCATATTACCCCCATTTATGTTCCGCGAAAATGTCCAAAATTTCAGAAACAATCTCATAACTCGAAAACTACGAAAATTCGCAGAATTCACCCTGTATAGGACCAAAAGTTCATTCAAAATGGCAGTCCTATTTATTATACAAAAAAATAATAATCTATATCGGTCCAAACTTAAACAGACACAAACGAAAATAAATACAACCACTAGATTACTCCTTTTTGAAAATCGGTCAAGACTAAACCCTCAGGGCTTCATTAAAGGCCCGTCTAGTAATTACAAGCTCAAAGGGCGATGCGACTCCAACGCTTTCGAATGCAAACTCAACCCTTCCGCTGCGCCATGTGTTTCAAAGGCCCATATTGCGATTAACCGGTCAGTTCGCACGCGATCACCTGCCTCGGGCTTCGGGATGGAGTTACGCACTTGTCCGACTTCGGAACAGGCTGTGGTCGCATATGACCGGCGCGCAACGGGTTCTTGAAGTTACACTGGACGTGAAAATACTTTGTATAGTGTTTTACAAAACGTCTTAAAGAGTCAAGTCAGTTTCAAATAATTTACATTTTAATCGATAGAGAATCTATGGTTTTGCACTTTCACACCAAACACAAAATACAGGCATAATATCTTATCCATCAAATAATATTACAGATATCGTGATAATCGATAAAAAATCGCAAACTAAAATCGATTTTACAAACCAATTACCTATTAGGTCAAGACGTATCTGTTCATTACTCCCTTGTTGGAATTCGGGGCGAATCTAAACTAATTTGAGCAGGATCTTGGCCGTAATGCAATTGCGTGGATTGGCCCTTCACAGGGTCAGACGGGTCAATTTGACCCACAGGATTATACGGGTTAATAATGGCTAATTTCATAGAAAATTACATTTATATGTTTGTTACGATATTGTATAACTTTTATTGAGTTTGTTTGTTTGTTAATAAGGTTGTTATGTTGGCTATAAAAGAGAAAGTATCTTCAATTCATTGTAATACAGAAATTCGATTACATTACCTTAATTTTGACAAGAACATTGACATTTCATTTTGACACTTGGATTAGGTTTTGACGTAACTTGAAGTAGTGGTGACCGAGTGGTCGAAGCGCGTCCTTCCGAACGGGAGGTCGCGGGTTCAAATCCGGTCGGCTTGTACCTCTAAATCTAAATGTGAAAAAGATTTATGTGCAATTTTTCACAACACCACTGGCTAAAAACGGTGAAGGAAAACTTCGTGAGGAAACCTGCATGTCGGAAAAGGGTTCTAAAAATCCTTTGAAGATATGTGAAGTCCCCAATCCGCACTAGGCAAGCGTGGTGGACTATGCCTTATCCCTCTTCTGAGGAGACCTGAGCTCGCAACTTGATGCTTATGGAGATAGGCTACTTTCTGACTGACTTTCAAAAAAGGCCTATATTTTTTTTTTATGTTACTATAAAACTTAGGGTTGGGCGCCGATTTGGATGATTTATTTTAAATGTAGAGTAACTTGTCGTCGTTCCATTAAAATTTTATCAATTTTTAAGTTTAATTTTTTTTTAACAAATATTTTATTGATGTAAATATTTTTCTAGAGAAACGTGGACGATTTCTACAGTTTAATAAGGCAAAAATGCTATAAAACTAAATGAATGGTCTCTACTTGCTGGAGCCGAGGTAAAATGCAATAATATTAACATAATGCTTATTAAAAAGAGACGCTTCGTTAAGAAAATAGTCAACTTCAACCCGTTAAAGGTACCACAAATTTAAATTTCTTTATTTTCCAACTAGAATCTTCGTCTGCGTCACAAAAACGAGAAGTTAGATTGCATTTGCAATGTCAGCGCAGAAAAAAGCTTACTTACGACATCACATCAAAAACTTCTTAAATTATCAGTGTTTCTCTACTATATCATGTATGTAAGGGGTGGGCCATATAAAGTTTGCATTTTTCAATAGTTCGACTGTCATGTTGGCTGTGTGGCATGTTGCGCCATCCTGTTGAAACCAAATGTCGTCCATGTCATACTCTTCAACTTTTGGAAACAAAAATTCGTTGAGCATGGCACGGTAACGCTCGCCATTGACCGTAACGGCGGCTCCTTGCTCATTTTCGAATGATGCCGCCGGACCAAAACCCATTGTGGGTGCATTGGCTTCTCAATGGTGACGTGTGGATTTTCCGACCAGATGCGACAATTTTGTTTATTGATATAGCCTCCGAGGTGAAAACGGGCTTCATCTGAAAAGACGACTTTTCGGTAAAAATGCTCATCTTCGGCCAAACGATCTTCTGCCCATTGGGCGAACCGAAAACGTCCCATTTCGTAAATGTCAAACCTTTAACTAAATTATGAACACAAATTGAATGACATTTGAGCTGTCATTCTCTAAATAAACAGTAGTTCAAAATGCAAACGTTAGATTGGCCCACCCTATATTATACACAGAAATCTTCCTCTTGAATCACTCTATCTATTAAGAAAAACTGCAACATCTATTACTTAATTTTAAAGATTTAAGCACACATAGAGACATACATAAAAACGGGAAGCGACTTTATCTTATGTATAAAAATAAATTGCCGTTCCTTAATCTCGCTAAAACTCGAGAACGACTGAACCGATTTGGCTAATTTTAGTCTTGAAATATTCGTAGAAGTCCAGGGAAGGTTTATACTGTGACTAAATTTACTTATGTAACGCAGACGAAATTGCGCGAGCCAGCTAGTTTATACTATAAATGTAAAAATACTTTTTTTTGTCGTCAATAGTAAATCTACTACCAGCTTGAAATTACAAACTCTACGTTCACAAATAAAATAATAACCACGTGGCTGTTTGTGACGGTTCCATTGCCTTCCAGAACATTCTTTGCCGAATCGAAACGTTGCATTGTTGATCGCCATCTTGGATTTAAGTAAAAAGTATTTATTTATTTATTTGGGAAACCAACAGAAACATACAAATTATAAACAACACAGATAGTCAAAGCGTTATCCAAAGACAGTTTCCACTTATATCTAACAAAAATACCATGAAGTCAATACAGCTCATTTTAGTTCTTGATATTTTTTCAAGTAATCTGCCCGACTCAATTAGCAGTAAATATAAATCCTGCTCAAATAGTAAAGTGTTTTTCTACTAATTAATAAAAATAAACCAAATTTGAAATTGATTCACTAAATATCGAGCATCTGGGTTGTTCACCCTATCAATATTCATAGATGTCAAAGTACCTACCGTTAAATATAAACTAACTCTTATTAATGCATTTATTTACCTTCTCTTCGAATAAAGTACTCGTACAGTAAACCTGCAATCAAAACATAATAAAATATTATCAAATCACACCTAAAAAAGTGCTAAAATCCCTAACCACTAAAAACGCCAATTTTCCAATCAAAATCAGCCCTAACACCTCTAAGTTGGTACCGCGGCCATTTTGACTTAAAGCAGTTGGCCAACATAACGCCAGAAAAGATGGAAGTTAACTGCATTTAAAGTGAAATACGTTGGGTAGAGCTCCCCGATGCCCCGGCCTCGTCGATTGCTGCAAATCAAATAATATCCGGCGGCTTCGGCGACGTCGAGTGCTTTCTATTGGGTTACATTTTTCCGCTCGACTGTATTTATTTCAATTGATATTTGTTTTTATGATTTTACAATTGGCTTGTAGCTTTAAAAATGTGATTTTTGTAAAATCGATTTGTCGTAGGAGGTGTTCAAATTGGCTGCATTTTTAAAAGTAAAAGATGATGTTTTCAGTAAAGAAATATTTATTAATTTGAAAAAAAGATCTGTACTGTACTGTAGCAACCCATTACTGCCCATTTCTCAGGTCTCCTCAGAAGAGGGATTAGGCATAGTCCACCACGCTTGCCCGCTTGAAAACGCTTGAAAAAAAGATCATTAACGACGAATACACATGGCATGCTTAAAATTTAGTTTTACAAGATAAAATAAGTTTTTGTGCTTCAACATTCACATATTAGTACAAATATGTATAAAGTAATATAGAAACTTAGAATGAGAACAAAAATTCAAAAATAACAGACGTCACCTTTAATGAGTTATATTTTGTTCGTTTTAGTATTTAACTTTTTGCTTTATGAATCGATTTTGATGATTATAATATTGTTGAAAGGTAGGATTAACTGACCTCTATGTACGCTAATATGCAGTTTAGACATGAGGTATGAAGAGTCAGATATTCCACAGTTTATAAAGGAACATTACGTCAAGTAACTTCCTCCTAAAACTAAGGGATTGTAGACTAAAATGTTTCAATCTATCACTATACGATGGTAAAGTTGTTGCCAGACCACAGCTGTAAGACAGGTGATAAAGAAACCGCTTCTGAACACTCTCCAACTTTATAGACATTTATAGATTATAGACATCATAATACGGGTTCCACACAACACTACAATATTCTAGGGAACTTCGTACGAGTGCACAGTAGATCATGATCTTGGTACTTGGTTTTTTAAAAGATTTACAGTTGCGCAACACAAACCCCAGGGACCTAAAACTCTTTTTTACCACATTGTCAATATGTAAATTGAATGGCAATCGACTATCCAGGATTACTCCAAGGTCACGAACATGATCAACCTCCTTTAAGTAATCTCAAATTGGTTTTTGTAACAAAATTGAATTAAAAGGATTTTCTGATAACATAATTATGTTCATTAATATTACGGCTTGCTAAAATCGCTTATTCATTTATAATTCATTCATTTCTATTATGTAGTTACGTTATCTCATTATACATACAAATAAGCCAATCATATCAAGTTTATTCGACCCAATTTATTGTTTGTACTAACAAGCTTGTCCACAAATAATATGAATACTTATGATCGTTTCCACCAATATTTTTATCAATACTTGAATGAACTGACTACGACATTTATTTACCCAATGGTGAATAAAAGGCTCTCTTTTATCTGGATGGATTTCGAAAATGAAGTTGAAAACGGCTTTTTAGACGTTGACCAAAATAGTGAGTATTCCAACGCACAATTTTACTTAAATAAAAAGGTTAATAAAATTAAAACCAAACCAACATCCGTGAAATATTTATCATTGCTTTCACTTCAAAACCATTCCAATAAAAAAATTGTATATAAATATTCGACCTTGTAAAAAAGAGTTTTTTCCACTGTTATTGTGTTAGTGAAACGACCCATTAAATTCTCCCTAAAGAAATTCAAACTGCGATTCCAATCGAGTCGGTGGTATTCAATACGTTTCATCAGAACATACAAACAAATCGCATAATACGAAGGTTGTAAGGGTAATACGCTATTTTCCTCAATTACCCGACCCTTTTGAATAAATCATATAATATTTACTGGTTGAGCGTTTTTTTGTGCGCACGACTTGGCATTGCAGACTCGATGTCTTTGCCGCAAAAAATTACGTCATTTTCTTCCTTAATTTTTTTTTCATATTGAAGATAGGAAAATCGAAATTGCCAATCTTTTGAACTTGAACAAGAAAACGTCAAAAAATTAATTTACACAATCATTACTGCATTGACTCTATTGTATGCAAAACAAAGATAATTTTAAAAGTGTCGATAATTGGTTGTTTCACCCTACTTGTAACCCAAAATACACAGACAATAAACAATATCTTTTGAAATTCGAATCTAGAACGTCAAGCGTGTCGTTTAAAACATTTGAATTTCGAACGGCAATAAATCTCGGCGCAGTTGCAGGCGTTGACAATGTGCAACGTTCCTTTTTCAAATTATCATTAATTCCATTTGTAAATTTTCAAATAATGGAACAATGTTATTGTACCTTCTTAGAAACTGACATTGTTCTTGCGGTCGAAGTATTTTCAAAATAATGTTCTTTTTAGCGATATTTATGAATGGAGTGTTCGAAAATAAAAGTCCTTATTTCTATAACAATAATGTTGCTTTTCGCTAGATTATTTTTGTCATTTATGTATGGAGTGTTGAAAGTAGTATTCCTTATTTTTATAACAATAAGGTTGCTTTTCGCTTGACCATTTCTGTCACTTTGTTGCAACGATTTTCCGAAGAACTTTATTACTTAAGCACTACAGTTCATTTTAGCTTGTACTTAAAATGATTTGTTATTATTGTTCTTAGTAGATAACGCAACTGCAATTACTCAATTTTACTATGTAAGGTTTACTTTACTGAAACTGATATTATGATGTTAAGTGATGTTTGTGGATTTTATGTTAACTCGTTCTTATGCTATTGACAAAGTTATTAAGACTTCTTACTATGCCTTTAATTTAGTACCTAATTTGAGGACAAAAATACCTTATTGATTAAATTGATTTATCAGGAAAACCATGATAATATCACGCATTTGTTTGATTTACTATTGAAAAAAAATTTAAGCACGTTCATTAAGATCACAATGATAAAACAATTTCAAAAAATAGATGCAACATTTTTAGAATCCTTTGAAATTCAAAAATAGAACATAATGTTCGATCACTCACAAAGATTAAAAAACAGATGAGCCATCTCATATTAATTAAACATTAATTTTTAACAATAACAAATTAATATTCTCTAAACAAACACGAAGAGACGGGCCGCTAACAAAAAAACGAGAGATGAAAAGATTTAATTATTATTAATTAATTCTATGATATTTTATGAAACTGCGCCCGAGATGTTGACAGATAAGTCAACTATTAAGGTAATGTGTACATCGGAAGATATAGGCTATAACTTTGCGATGCGATGCGAAGATTTTATGGTTCTGCTTTCATAAGTTTAAGATATTTGTAACCCAAAGTATCGAAGAAAAAAGCTTGATTATAGAAACAGTGATGGAAGTTCTGTTAAGATAAAATAAATTCAAGAAAGTACACTGAAAGTTTATTCAGTACTTTGACGTATCGTTCAAAATAAAAGCATTTGCACATCGCAAATGAACTCATCGCATTAAATTTAAATTTCCCTTGTGAAGGTATAATGCAGTGCTTCGTTAAATGAAGATAACACAAATTTAACTTACTTTTTAGATGATTACTCAGTCAAATTAAAATAGCAAAAGACTCAATGAATCTATAGCAAAGCACTGTAACACAAACTCAAAGAAATATAATATCTTTTTTTCCGACTCGCCGAATCCGAACGAACCGTCATGGCGCCTTTGTTTCAAAGTCACCCTTCTATTTTTGAATTTAGAAATTTTAATGGCGCCCACAAAAAACCGGGAAATCTCAGATATTTATGAATGGTTTGTGTTATTGTCTTATCTTGATAACTGAGTTTGGAATGTTAATATTGAGTTTCTAGAAATCTCTGGAGCCTTGGATTGATGAGAATAGGGCGGTGTTTTTTGAAATTTCTAGGTCCTAGTTCAAGTCTACAAAAGTCTTTTAGTGAAGTCGCAAAAATTAACAAAACATTATCCGCATTAACAAAAAACATTAACATATAATATTTTTGCTGTACCTACCTAGAAAATCCAAAAAATAAACTGTATGTATAGATCCAGGTAAAGCCCAAACAAGACTTTAACATTTTAAGACAGACCATTCTGTTATTACTTGAGTTCTAAGAAAGTATTTTTACGAAAATAATATTCCTATTGAGATATTAGACATACTGAAGTATTTTTCGTTATAAGTAAATTGTAATATGTACTGACGGCTCTGTTAATTAAATAAAGGTTTCCATTGAAATTACTTTTATGAAATCATTCGCAGCAATGCCATGCATTTTCCCTCAAAAATAAAAGTATTATTAATCCGTTTACCGAATCGAAGTCATAAAAGTTTCAAATGAAAATTGGACAGTTGACTATCGACATTTTGACGTCGCGAATAATTCAAATATGGAACAGTCGTCAGTCATTTTAAATTTATAGGATTATGATATACCGTCGCTTCAGTTTGGTGAATGGTGTATCTACAACTTTTTACGAAAATGTCTATTTATTGAAAATCCTTTAAAATTGCCATATAATCAAATAATAGGAAAGAAATTAAAGGCCTTTAAAATATTGTCAACTGTAGATACACCAAACAAGCACTGAAGTGACAACACGTAAAAAATTAAAATAGTATTTATCTTATTGTAAAAAAAATATAATATTATTATAGAATACCTATGACCTCTGAAATGCTATTTCGAAGTCAACCAAAAAGTCACCCTTCTGTAAATTATTTAATCAACTCATCAATATTAGTTTAAAACTTTTTCGAATCAACATTTTCAATTCTAGAATGTTCTCGAACGTTCTGAATATTCAAATTTAGTTATCCGAGTTCTAATTTCGAAATGTCCGTTATACAGACGAATGAATTCATAAGTTAGTTACGTTAGTTAGCTAGTTCGAATTTTAAAAAATTCTGAGCGTATTCCTGCATTGATTTTTTTAGTTTTTCATGTCATTTTGTATGCACACTGCAGTATAATAATATTAAGAGTGAAAATTGCTTGGTATACTTCGTCAACGTCACTGAAAAGACTCAGTACATTTTTGATATTGTAACTAATAAAAAAGTTACCCTTCGAATCTTTATCTTATTTCCAAAGTACCTGTTTGCGTTATCACATAAAAGGACTAGGTTGGTCCAGAAAAGAGATATACGCCAACAGTCATAGCAAATCCTAAAATCTTGTCCGTTAAAAAGATATATTTCCTCAAAAGTATATCTACAATCTTGAAAACAATTAGACCCGCCAACGACTATCACCTTTCTTTACAAATTATCCTAATCGGTCCTGACGAATTGAGTATCTCTTCTTTTTGAGTCGGTTATTAACTTTACAAGTCATATAACCTCAAAATGCATATTATTTGATCTACCAATTTGTAACCTTAGTCGCAATCACTGAGCTGAACTGAGCTCTGCTTCCGATCTGAGGTTGAATCGATTTAACTCGATTATACCGATTGTGGTATCGATATTCTTGATAGAGATGTGACATCCGATTAGTATTGGAAATAATCGATTAAAGAGCTGTATTTCAAGTGTTCTGAAACTTCGTGTTTTTTTTGCTTTATTTTGTTTTCGGATTGTCCCCAAAGACCAGGGATGAATCACTAATGTCGAATTTGAAAAATTCTTTCACTATTGGGAAATAAATTTTGAAAAAGTTAGTGATCCTTTCTAAAACTTCAATAATGTAAGCCAAGGTGTGATACCAAAAATCTTTCTTACATCGCAGCGAAAACTATTGATTATAGAACAAAATTATGTACTACCCCTTTTTGACGCAGACGAAGTTGCAAGGATCCGCTAGTTAATTTTACTAATAACCTATTTGCCTATCGTTTCACATTTTTTCAGTATATTTTACCCACGGTATAATGACACAATTTCCTAATACGTAGAACGTATAAAAATAAACATTTAAGTATTCAACTCGACTCGTACGAAAGAGCTTTTAACTCGAACCTTGAATACTAATTGAAGTAACAATATACACATGTTCATCTATATTAAAAATGTCTGTTTGTCTTTAAAATATATTTTGAAGAAAACTTTTTAAAACTTTTAAGATCCTGGATATCATGTAGCAGTAGAGTGCTAGCTAATACAAGTAAAACTAGCCCAAACACGACGGGTCTATCTTGTTCCAATGACCACTTTACGAACCCATCATCAGATCAGCGCCATTTTGTCATATTATTGCATTGTCACGCGATATACATCTGCGTGCTAAATGTCAGCTCAATAGGAACCCAGGAAGTTTGTCAAATTTAACTTGCAAGATTCCACCCGAGGTTACATAGTTACATCCAGTGCAATTTAATATAAAGTTTGTAATCATAATAATATTATAAAGGCGAAAGTTTGTATGTATGGATGTATGTTTGTTACTCTTTCACGTAAAAACTACTGAATGGATTTGAATGAAATTTTACCACAATATAGCTTATACATCAGAATAACACATAGGCTACAATTTTAGCAAGTAATAATATCATTGTAAGACCTATAGGTCGTAGGTCGTAGGCGCTGGTTTGATGATGAAGTCTAAAGGTGGTCATAGTAACTCTTGTCAAAGTCATTGCCGTCGTGTTTGGGCTCGTTTTACTTGTATTAGCTAGCACTATACTGATGGATATTATCTAGTGCTAAATTATTTCACGTTATACATATTTGCTTCCCCACACAGCCGAAGTCAAACGGACGAACATGTATGTCCACATACGTATGTACTAATGTGAGAATGTAATAATTGAGCAATTTCTTAAAAGCTGTTACGATAATGACGTCATAAAGAGACGTTTTCTAGAATTCTCTCTGAATTATGTAATGCTTATATTAGTCTGCGTCACATAATAAGGATTTTTTTAAAAAGCTATGTTCTTTGCGAACTATATATTTTTTTGAAATAACACCCAGCAAAATTTTGATCCTCAAAAATTTACTTTTCATTAATAAATGATTTAATTTTATTTATTTATTTAAATCAGACCATACAATAAGTCCATATTTGTTAGTAGGCATCAAAATGGTGTTAGTAAACATATACTGTAGCACAAAGTTGTATCACAGCTCACACAATTTATAACACATTACCAAAGTGATTATAATATTGTGTAATAACATACACCTATTTAATAATGGGCAGTCCAGCCTCACGGATAATGTGGTCAGGATAGTGTTGCCGCTGCCCCGGACACGACTCAGCAGGGAGGCGGACCTAGCTCTCATGATGGCGTGAAAGTCATTGACTCGAGCTAACGCAAGCATTGCTTACTTCAGAGGAACTCCGGAGAGCATAACTGCAGGAACTGAGTCGTATGTCTTTTTACCTGCCTTAAATATCATCATCTCACTCTTCAGCGCATTGTACCTAAGACCATGGGTGCGGGCATAGTTCTCACAGATATTAAGCAATTTTCTTAATGCATTGATCGATTGACTCAGCAATACCATGTCGTCTGTATAGCTAATGTTATTTATGAATTTTCCATCTATTGAGCATCCGACAGAAGTACTGCTGAGTTCACCAATCAACCCATCAACATACATGAAGAGGGCAGGCGACGTCAGACCGCCCTGTCTCACTCCACATTTCATACCGTACACTCCTGAGATTTAAGTATTGCTACAATTCTAAATAAAAAAAATAACAAACACAATAGAAAATCTTAATTAAGTTTCTATACAACACTATCGCCTAAAATATCCATAATCGATTATCCGATGTATCGATTAGCGCCCCTCACTAAATAAGACATTCGATATTCAAATGTGAGACGTTCAAATTAGTCGGTCTATTGATTCGGCTCTTAACGCTGGTTCCGGTTGCCAAGTACCTATTAAAATTAACATATTTTACATTTATAGGTAAACTAGTTATCTTAAAGTTCATTTGATTTGACCATTTTCATTTAATACC
This sequence comes from Trilocha varians, assembly GCA_030269945.2. Lineage (NCBI taxonomy): Eukaryota > Metazoa > Arthropoda > Insecta > Lepidoptera > Bombycidae > Trilocha > Trilocha varians. The sequence continues at coordinate 7,862,655 of AP028275.1, read as the reverse complement.
TACTAGAAAACGTTTTAAATACATACAAGCTTTTAAGATCCTGGATATCATGTAGCAGTAGAGTGATAGCTACAAGTAAAACGAGCCCAAACACGACGGGTCTATCTTGTTTAGTACACGAGTTCCTATGACTACCGAATCCATCATCAGATCAGCGCCATTTTGTCATATTATTGCATTGTCACGCGATATACATCTGCATGCAAAATTTCAGCTCTATCGGAAACCGGGAAGTTTGTCTTTAACTTGCAAGATTCCACCCGAACTTACATAGTTACATCCAGTGCAAGTTAATATAAAGCTTGTAGTTATATTTTTTAGCTTTTAATTCGTATATCAACAATAATTTTGTATTCAAAAATGTGAGCTGAAATCACGTTAATATATCCAATAACATTTCATCATGTAAATATTCAATTTCGTGTTAAAATTTTATAAAATACCATTCCTGGATAAATATGGCTGCCGTCTCGATGTAAGGAGAACAGTATAGTAATGTTATGTTTAAGAAACTTATTTTGTTTTTGTTAATTTTTTATATTCGTTTATTGATGAAATTACTTGTAGTTTGCAAATAAACAACAAAAAGGAATATTCTGTGTGTCGAAAACTTCGTAAATGAAGAAAAATAATATCGAAAAACTTTAGTCAAAACAAACTTAGGGTATTTAATTTTTATATATATATTTAGGCTATTTGTAAATTTACTGAATTGCTTGCACTAATTTATAAAAGTGTTATTGTATAGAAAAGAAACCTAAATAGTTACCAATTTATGAATTCGTAACGCTTTACCAATTTCTCGGTTTGTTAGAAATAAACTACTAAATTAAGTAAGTACTTAGAAATTTCAAAAATATAATTTAATATCACTTGCAATTTAAATTAACTCAAGTTGAAACCATTACGCAAGACAGATAAATTATAGTCATAGTTTCCTGTTACAGCAAAACATAAAAATAAAAGGAACAAAAAAAACAATAGTTTTTTGAAAATTATCTCCAAATACAACTTAAAAAAAATATCCAAATCAGTTCAACTGTCGAAATTTTTAAACAGCATCTCAGTGATTTTTTAACAGACAATTGCATCACTGTTCTCCATATACAATGCACCAGATAACCGCGTTCGAATTTCGAACGTTATTGCAACGATCATCGTTTCGGAATTCGTATTCGATTGTTGCAAGTTATGATATCGATTTAATCGGAATCGTTTATACATTTATACGGAACAAAGCGATTTTAACGAAATCGATTTTAAATCTGTTTTTTATGACTATATTTTACTGCATAGTGTGTTTGCATTTGATTTTCAAAATCTGTGTTGGATGTTATGCGACTAAATAAAAAAGGTTTTCCATTTTCAAAAGTCGATGTGAATTTGTTTTTCGACCGAATTAAAAATGTACTTTTTGTTGTTGAAGGAGAAAAATAAAACTAGTAATATTACTTTAAAAAACCAGTCAGATCTTTTTGTAACTCATACGAAATTACAACAAAATACCTGCTTTCAAAGATAAAAAGAATCATCCAAATTGGTCCACCCAAACTAAAGTTATGCTAGGCCAAAATAAAGGGGACGGCGCGACGGGAAAGTGTGCCGAGCGCGTAACGCGTCGCGCCGTCCCTCCAAACCCCGTGGTGGGTTCTGGCCTCAGCCGGGGTTCGGACGCTGAGTGTTGGAGGATTTAGTGAGGTTCAACTCCCACATACTCCAACTGAAAAAAAAGGCCAAAATAAAAAATATATATATACACTTGATAATCTCCTTTGGGAAGTCAATCAAAACAGTTTTAAATCTGTCGAAAAACAACTCAACTTATACGACACACATAAAAGGAATACCAATATTTCAGTCTAAATCTAAGAGCTAGACTTAGGCTCAAACCGTCTACTAAATCTAGATAAGTGATTGCCTGAAAAGATTCAATATAAAAGACAATTTAAAGATGAAATTTTATCGCTATTGCACCTGAGACGATGATTTTTACAAGCTGTATATTAACTTGCACTGGATGTAACTATGTAAGTTCGGGTGGACTCTTGCGAGTTAAATTTGACAACGATTGAGTATCGATCGATTGATTAAATTTGACATTTTGCACGCAGATGTATATCCGTGGCAATGCAATAATATGACAAAATGGCGCTGATCTGATGATGGATTCGGAAGGTGGTCATAGGAACTCTTGTGCTGAATAAGATAGACCTGTCGTGTTTGGGCTCGTTTTACTTGTATTAGCACTCTACTGCTACATGATATCCAGGATCGTAAAAGCTTGCATTTGAAAAATTACAGATTACAGTAAGATTACATTTTAAACGATTTTTTTGTAAAATTTGAGAGCAAATTCTTTTTAGTACCTATCTACTAACGTCCAATTTTTGGCTCCTACATAAATTTCTCAATTGTTTCTTTTATATGTCATATAGAGACGAACTAACGACACACCTGATCATAAGTGGACCGTCGCCGACCTCTGCAATAACAGGGCACACTGACACTACCTAGGACCTACCTTAAGGTCAAGTCATAGCGCAAACATTGCACATTGGTCCTTGAGCAACGGTAACCGCTTACGATCGGGTGGCGCGTTAGCTCGTCTGCCTAAAAAAAACACTGTTTTTACGATTCCCAGTCAAGTAGGTAAAAATGCTGTTTTCTACTAAAAACCGCAGTGAGTCAGTTATTATCGTATATTACTGACCTCCTTTCCTATGCACCTCTTTGTTCGCTATCAACACACGTGACTCATATGTGAATATGTGAATCATAAGTAAATATGTTACGAATTCTTAAGAAAATCGATAACTTGTGTAAAGTTATTGATGATAGATTACCCTCCTGCGCCACAAAGTTATTTTTTATCTTATTTTAATTTTAGACTTGTTATGTGACACAAATAATTTAATACTTTCATGCATTTTGAACGGGTTCTACCACGATATTTAATTAATTGAGTTGTCTCGATATTTCAACGTTGTTGCAAACGTCATGATCACGAGAAGACTGGATACTGCGGGTCGATTTAAGAGCAAACAAATCTGTCTACCCTCTTTCCCTTTCTTTTAAGAACCCGTTGAAAAGTCATCATGAAAGTATTATAGAAAACCGCGAGTGTCTGAATAAGTTTACAAATAATGTAGGTAGTAAAACAATTGTCGAAATCGGTTCAGTAATTTTTTTTCAAGTAAATAAGTAGATATTATCTCCAGAAACTTTCTTCTTGACAGTTTTCATTTGCACAGAAATTATTTTTCGTTGATGCCACCTAAGCAGTAAGCGGTTACAGTTAGTCATGTCTCGGTAAATAATGCCGTAATGCGTCGTGCCGCCACGCATAACACCATGCTGGAATCTGGCCTCATTCGGGGTGCTGAGTGTGAGCGGTTGGAGGTTTTAGTGCGGTTCAAATTCCATCAGCAGGAATTCGATTTCAAATACGATTTCAGTAATGTCTTGCTAATAGAAAGTCTCTGTATTTTCGAAAGTACCATTAGGCAGTATCCGACATATTAACATATGTTACTCACACGTGATTCTTAGTACTGAATTTACATGTACCTGTCATTTGTTTAGACAAACCAAAAAACCCTGGTGTGGTTTGAATAAGCCTGATTCATCACTGCTGGTTTTCACTTGATAATTTGAATATGTATTTGTACGGTAGATACTCACTAGCTGATTCTTGCAACTTCGTCTGCGTCAAAAAGGTCCAGGCAGCACGGTTATATCTTTATAAGAACTTCAAATCCGTAGTACAACATTTAGTTCAACAGTTTTCGCCAATTCCAGGAAGTTTGTCAATACAACTAGCAAGATTCCGCTCGAACTTACATACATAGTTACATTCAGTGCAAGTTAAAAAAGCTTTCAAAAATAGTCATCACCTTCGGGTATTTTACAACCTCCCACCCTCCACTGTAACTCCTGTGTAGCCAGGATCCACAGCGGCGACCATCGTAATGACTCTGAGCAGTGAAGCCCAGGAACCCGAGGGCAAGATAACTTGTCTTGAGACTAATTTAATCAGAAGATGATAGTAGGAATCATGAGTTTCTTTCCTTCTCGCAAACCACATATAAAATATCACGAAAACACAGTTTCTTTAATCTTTAAAACAACTTGAAACATTCAATAGTAATTCAATTGTTTGGCTCTTACCGTCACATTAAGTAATCCACCCGTCGTCACTCATGCATGTCTATTTTGTACGCACGGCGACTGAATCCTTAATGTCTTCTATACGTTGAAAGACCCTGGAAAACCCTTAAAATGAGGATTTACTGGCTGTTTGGTGTGAAATTTAAGAGTACCTTTGGTTAAAAATCGTTTATCAATTACGTTTAATGCGGTGATTTTTTAAATCACATCTTTTTTTTGGTCTTTCCAAACTAAAGTTATGCGAAACATAATAATTTATTTAAAGAAAACTTTAAATAGGATCCTGGATCTATAGAAGTAGAATAATAACCAAGTAAAACGAGTCCAAACATAATGAGTCTTCAACTATCTAAGGGGTGGACCATATAAAGTTTGCATTTTGAATCGAACGTTCGAAAGTTCGACTGTCATGTTGGCTGTGTGGCATGTTGCGCCATCCTGTTGAAACCAAATGTCGTCCATGTCATACTCTTCAACTTTTAGAAACAAAAATTCGTTGAGCATGGCACGGTAACGCTCTCCATTGACCGTAACGGCGGCTCCTTGCTCATTTTCGAATGATGCCGACAGACCAAAACCCACACTAAACCGTAACTCTTTGTGGGTGCATTGGCTTCTCAATGGTGACGTGTGGATTTTCCGAGCCCCAGATGCGCCAATTTTGCTTATTGACATAGCCTCCGAGGTGAAAATGGGCTTCATCTGACATACACACACATTTCTTACAGTTTGAACTGAAGACTCACCACTTTGGAAGTAACTTTTCAATATTTCCCAATTTTATTCAAGCGTATAGCGTCCCATTTCGTAAATGTCAAACCTTTAACTAAATTATGAACACAAATTGAATGACATTTGAGCTGTCACTCTCTAAATAAACAGTAGTTCAAAATGCAAACGTTAGATTGCCCACCCTTTACTACTAAAAAGATGACCCCACAACGACCAATTTCATTTGCATCAAAGACCATTCGAATTGCTCCAGCCAAACTACAGATTTGTGGTAAAACTTGATAACTCTTATTTTGGGAAATCAGTCAAATAGACATGCTCACTCATTTTCTCAGAAAAACTTGAGCCCAGCAGTGGGCAACTGCCCCAAAACCTGTATGGTTTCTTTTAACGTAATATCAATGTTAATCCTATTTCTTAATTTTGGGTAAACGTCGTAAGGATTCTTTAAGTGACCGTTTAAAATATATGTAATCCTTAGAAACCATAATACTTAATGTACTAACACGAAGTAATGTGTTTAGTTATCTGTGAATATTAAAAAAAAAAAAAAAAATTGCCACGCAAGCAGACGAGCTAACGGCCCACCTGTTCGTAAGTGGTTACCGTCGCTCATGGACCTCTGCATTGCCAGAAGACACTGCGGGGCAGTTTCCTACGGCCTACCCTTAAGGACTCTCTTCAGGTCTCGTTTGAAGAAGGACAAGTCATAGCGCTCGGGAAACACCGAAGAGGGAAAGAAAGCCTTTAGATACAAGCTTTAAGAACCTGGATATAATGTAGGAGTAGAGTGCTAGCTAATACAAGTAAAACGAGCACAAACACGACGGGTCTCTGTTCTTGTTCTTCACAATCTTGTTTAGCACAGTCCAATGGCCACCTTCCAAATCCATCATCAGATCAGCGCCATTTTGTCATATTATTGCATTGTCTCGCGATATACATCTGCGTGCAAAATGTCAGCTCAATCGGAAACCGGGAAGTTTGTCAAATTTAACTCGCAAGATTCCACTCGAACATTCAGTGCAAGTTAATATAAAGCTTGTAAAAATATTCTAATTTCCAACACATACATAATAATACATATGCAATATGGCATACATACATAAACCATAAAATCGCCCCATTTCAGACTTTCCCCCGATTTAGGGACTTTTAAAATTTACTGATCATGGTTCTTTTGTCTGTTTCAGGTAATGTCGGGGTCTGGTGGAGATGACTTGTGCATTTAATTGCTTTAAAAAGGGTAAAGGGGTGGCCAGTTTCACCCTACGTTAATTTTGTAGTCGATTTGTTGGGGAAAATTTTCCCCGAAATTTTGGGGAGATTTTGTAAGATGTGTTTAATGCTTTTGAAGTTAGATAGGTTATTTGACGTTAAGTTAATGATTTGGTACAGCAGTTGATAACACTTTGAAATTAAATTATTATTAACCAAAGCTACTAATAAATCAGAGAATTTAACATTTCGGAGTCAACCAGAAATATCGTTTAAAAGAACGATCCAAATATTTATTTTAAACCCTTCACAAAACTACACAAAACAAGCCATAACTAACCAACAAGCAAACAAAAATCAACCTTAACTTAACAGTTTTAAAGTTCACTTTAGACTCACGCAAAATTCTCCATACGCTAAAACTGCAAAAGATTTTATGCCTTAAAGTGACAGCCATAGAATTCAATTTCGTATTTTCTACTTTTTTGTTGTTAAGTTTTACCTGTTAAGTAAACAAAGGTTTAAGTTTCTGCTGTTATTGATAGTCGTCACAGTATAACTTAATAAGCAGAAGTAAAACTTATGTACTGGGAATGTTGAAAATGTCGCTTTTGGGATCTTGAATCGAATATTCAAACTGGAATGTGACCTGCGAATGTGACCTTTTTATATCAAGGTTTATTATTGAGAATTCATCTGCATCTACCTCAAGTGAATAGACTTAGGCACCTAAGCCTAACCTAGACTAAATCTACCAGCAAAGGAGAGGGTACTTGCCTCCCTCCCACCAAATAATCTAAAACCTTCCACAATTTATTTTTAGATGAGCTCATTTAACCTCTAACTGGAAACTGACCAAAATTTGTGTTTGTGTAGTAGTGCTATCTATATTTGACAGCCACAGAGGTTAAAGGGCAGGTAGAGCCCTTTTTTGGCTCTGTCAGATTCCCTCTACAGCCAAACATCCAATTTTTATCAAAATAGTCGCTTGGTGTTTGCGCAAATATTTGCAAAAAAATTCACACTCGTCCACTGCTGGACATAGGCCTCTCCCAAAATACGCCACTGAGTCCGATCTTCTGCTCGTCTCATGTAGTTGTTGCCGGCCACCTTTCTTAAGTCATCGTTCTATGCAGCATCAGTTCTTCGACAGCGGTTAAACCCTTCCTAATTAAGATTGGTATGAATCTTTATTTCTGTATAATTATGCTGTGGTTTCTGAAGTTATTGACAGTCACTTTGTGTAATGAGCGGTGACTCACGCAGGAAGGCATCAAATACCGATGTTTTCAGCACTCTGTCATTCTAGATAAGATATTTACTTGTCACACTTCGATACTGATATTTGAGGTGTTTTACAAAATGGCGGCTTATGAATTATGATTTAATACCGTGGTAATGTATCTATTGCATAACTAGCTAGCCAGAAAAATTAATGTTCTTAAAATATGAAAGTTTTATGAAATTTTGTCATGATTAGTCACGTGGTTAAGTGCACTATTTTTCGTGGACGAACCCACTTTGAATATTATTTTGAAATTTAAAATATGATACGTCTGCTCATATCTTGTTCAAATTTAATAGAGATATGACTAGTAATTCAAAGTTTTTTTTTTAAAAGATGACGTGGTAGTAATACAATACGTGTATAAGCCGTTAAAAACTAAAAAAAAATAATAATAATCTCACTTCACTCTTCAAAATCAGATGAGAAATCTATTGTATGTTTTATTGATTTATGGTCACTACTATAAAAATGAATCATTAACAAACACTGCAAAAACAGTAAAATTTACACTTCATGGGATATTGCCAAAATGGTAATCAATTAGTGAATTATGTGTGAACGTAGAATACGGATAACGGTAAGTTTAACAGTCACCGTCAGGTCGAAAGCTACCTATTATTATGTATCTAACTACTAGCTGACCGAAGATTCGTCTGCGTCACAAAGTTAGGTATAGAATCCGAAAAGTATCGGGTATTTGCCCACCTTTCACTCCCACCACTGTAACTCCTGTGTAGCCAGGATCCACAGCAGCGACCATCGTAATGACTCTGAGCAATGAAGAAGAGTAGAAAATATTGTTTATCTACGACGTTTTTTTTTGATTTGGAGGAAATCGTATATGAGAGTTGAACCGCACTAAAACCTCCAACCGCTCACACTCAGCGTCCGAATTCCGGCTGATGCCAGAACCCAGCTCGGAGTTATGAGGGACGGCACGACGCGTTACGCACTCAGCACTCTTTCACGTCCCCGTACCACGTTATATCAAGATTTTGAAATTTAACACTTCTAGACTACCTTTCTAGTAATACTAGTTTGCTGCTTCTGGGTTTCAAAGGTCCACCTTCCCTTCTGCAGTCTTTATTCTTTGAATACATCATTCAATACTATGAGAAAACCTTTATAAACCATTTCACTCTCAAATATCGTTCCTACGAAGCGCACATTTCCAGCAACTCCACTCTTATTATATCAAAGACGAGTCTAAATCTAATATCGCGTAATTCCTTCAAGTCCAAAAGTCTACTAAATTATTTAATTCACGGTACAAAAGGCAGAGGGCCAAGTCCAAAGAAAATTAACTCCTATTCGACTAAAATAAGGATTAAATTAAAATGTTAAAATTAATTAATTTTAATTGAGTTGAACCGCCGATGGTCTTTGGCATGATACCGTTCAAATATTTGTGCAAGTCGAAATATTTGGAGTTGGACTTAAGGTCTGTTTACACTGGACTAGTTTCATTGGCGAGTGATCGATTTAGTTGACCACTATCAATATTGTTTTAGACCTTTATTTTGATGAAATATGACGTGAAAATTTACTAAAATCTCTTGCACAAATCATTTAATATTTCAAAAAACAATTGCATAACGAGATAATTGAAAGACCTACGTTGTGATGGGTATACATTCTAGGGTATACCTAAAAGGTATACCTGCACAATTTACCTGTTTGGGTAGATATACCTAAGCATGTAAGGGGCCATATAAAGTTTGCATTTTCCAAAAGTTCTACTGTCATGTTGGCTGTGTGGCATGTTGCGCCATCCTGTTGAAACCAAATGTCGTCCATGTCATACTCTTTAACTTTTGGAAACAAAAATTCGTTGAGCATGGCACGGTAACGCTCGCCATTGACCGTAACGGCGGCTCCTTGCTCATTTTCGAATGATGCCGCCGGACCAAAATTCACAACAAACCGTAACTCTTTGTGGGTGCATTGGCTTCTCAATGGTGACGTGTGGATTTTCCGACCCCGCTTTTTCGCCGCTGTCATAACACATACATACGAGTTACAGTGGGATTTAGTTTAAAAAACACCAAACCACAAACTTTAACTAAACACGAACTATTTTAACTTCATATTTAACTATATTAACATCAAGTCAGCTATCACTGGAATCCGATTCGAGTACTCAACTTGAAGTAATCACATCAAGTTACCGTCTAAGTTATTCTCGAGGGCTTCGGTAAGTGCGTTCCTAACTACACAGGTTAAGTTTAACTTAACTTGTTATGTGATATTAAAGTGTTTGTGATGTTTAGTTTTGGGTTTAATTTATTTTATTGGTGGATTAGGTATGTTGCTGTTTGAAATTTTGTTTGGTATTTATGGTTTTTGGGTTTGATCACACAGAGTGCCCTGTGAAATTGCAGAAGTTTTAGCGACGGTAACCACCAAATCATATGGGCTATATATTAATTTAGGTAGAATATAAGACTACCGTCATTCTAGAATTATTCTCAAATATAGAGAATTATTCTCAAATATAGTAAAATAGAAGTCAAAAATTCAGCTACATGATTCAAAAGAAGACTAATGATCAAATTGAGAATTATTTTCTGTGGGGATATAGTGATCTACTACAGTGGACTTATGGCCAAAGGGAGATCTCCGACCGGGCGAGGTAGTGTATGGTGGTCAGGCCGAAGCCCTCTGTAATAGATTTCAGATGTCGTATATATGCGAAGATTCTTGCAAATGTCGTAACCGCGAGTCAGGATCTCGCGCGCTATTATTGGTCGCCACATTTTCAAATATTGCAAAGTAGAATAAGTAAAAATTTGAGCTGATCCGGAGAATACTTAAAAGACAGCAAAATCCACTGTGCTGTAACAACCAACAATCCATTACTATCCACTGCTGAGCTTAGGTCTCCTCAAAAGAGTGATCTGGTAAAGTCAAGTGTGAATAACTTAATTTAAAATCTTCGATGGATTTTTGATACTCTCTCCTCACGGTGCTTTTCTTTACCGTTTTTAGACAGTGATGTATTACACATATTTTTCAAATTAAGATTCATAGGTGTAGACCGTCTTAAATTATACAATTACTAGCTTTTGCCCGCAACTTCGTTCGCGTGGACTTCAGGTTCGTCCCGTCTAGATTATTATCAAAAATTGTAGCCTATGCGTTATTCTGATGTATAAGCTATATTGTGGTAAAGTTTCATTCAAATCCATTTAGTAGTTTTTACGTGAAAGAGTAACAAACATACATCCATCCATACATACAAACTTTCGCCTTTATAATATATATTAGATTATGATTTTCAAGTTAGTTATTTTAAAGTTTATAGTAAAATATCCCAGTGTAAACTCGTGCAAAATATCTTAGTTGACCCGTAATTGTCAAAGATCCGAGGTCGCTCTTAAAGACTTTCACTCGAGAGGTTCTTGATGGAATTGTTTAAGGAACATGGCGACCATTTCAGTGTCACCCGAGCGGAGGAATCGGGGAACGCGGCACTAATTTAACTTAAGATACAATGCTACTGTTCTTTACAAGCTTTATATTAACTTGCATGTAATTATGTAAGTTCGGGAGTCTTGCAAGCTAAAGACAAACTTCCCGGTTTCCAATTCAGCTGACATTTTGCAGTATGACAAATGACAATGCAGTAATATGACAAAATGGCGCTGACCTAATGATTCGGATGGATAGGAACTAGGGGTGTGCGAATATCGTTCGAATCGAATCGAATCGAATATTAAAATTCGATTCGGAATTCGAATCGAATATTCGTATTCGATTCGGAACGAATAATTCGTGAGTTCGAATTATTCGGACACCCCTAATAGGAACTCTTGTGCTAAACAAGATAGACCCGTCGTGTTTGGGCTTGTTTTACTTGTATTAACTAGCACTCTACTGCTACATGATATCTGGGATCATCATCATCATCAGCCTATAGACGTCCACTGCTGGACATAGGCCCCCCCAAACCTCGCCACAACGACTTTTTCTGTAGGTAAAGTAAATTATTTGGTAATGGGTTTTGTCATTAAAATTATATTTATAAGTTCATTCATAACGCTTACTAACCATTCTCTTTCTCTTTTCTTTTCATGTCTAACGAAAGGGAGGAAAGGTGAGTCTCGTTCATTTATTGCATGACATTTAGTTTCACCTCTACTATTATCTTATTTTGTACTATTGGCACTAGACCTCAATGGGTGACATACGGTATACCAGAGGAAATATCTTTGCTTAGCAGTTTATAAGAACAGGCTAGTGATGATAATAATTTATTCTGAATAATGAACTTCCGTTTTTGAATAAAAACTATTGGATTCGGACGCTGAGTGTGGGCGTGTGAGGTTCGACTCCCACAATCCGGTGATTTCCTTCAACTGAATAAAAAAATAGATAACTCTGATTTGTATTTTTCTCTACCTATATCTTACTCTTGGAGGATTGTAGTAGTAATAATATTGTATTTAGTAAGCTTTGTCCCTTTCATGAAATTTATTCCACCGGTGAGAAAATTATTTACACACACAGACATACAAACGTACTCACACACTTTTTGCTAGTTGCTGTTAATCTGTTTTTATATAGCTGTATTTACTTTTAAGTATTTACGTTAAGAGAATTATTTGTTAACACAGACCTCCTGCGACACAGGCTTGTCCTAGTGCAGGAGTCATTGCTTAATATTGTATGTCGTAAATTTAGTTAAATAAATAAATATTTCATTTCATGCAATTGTATCATCTTTAAACAATTTTAGTAATTAAATAAATATTAGTTAAAACTTCTCCTTAACCTGGACATGTCGGTATCTGTCCCACTGTGATCCTGAACCGGGTCGTACCCGAAACGACACATAAAACATCTTAAAAAAGGACATTTCCTTTGAAATTACAATTCATTACTAAACTAAATAGAAAGAGTTAGTTATGGGTTTTTTTGTGGAAGTTGAACCGCACTAAAACCTCCAACCGCGTCCGAACCGCGGTTGAGGTCAGAACCCAGTATGTAATTATGCGGGACGGCGCGACGCGTTACGCACTCGGCGCTCTTTCCTGTCGCGCTATCCCCAGTTGGTTATGGTGAAAGTTCATGAACGCCTTTAATGGTGATGATGTAACTAATACATGAATGTTAGTTTTTTTACCTTCTAGTGCTAGTTTAGTCTAGTTCTACAGCGCCTAAGATAGACAGTCAGAGAATATCTATGGTATTAAAGCCGCCTTTGTACAATATTTTCTTTATACATAAATAATATATAAAGGTACTATAATGAATATAAGTTGAAACAACTTGAATTGAAAGTAAAGTAGTAGAAATCATTTAAAGACTAAATATAAAAAATATAACCACAAACTTACGATAATTGTAATTTGCAACGTAATGTATCAAATAAAGAATAAAACTTGAGAGGTGTCATGGGACACCCGGATGATAGGAAGTTCCTTTCGATTAAAAGATATCTTATAATTTTTTTTTCCTAATTTTTTTTACGCGCGGTAAGGAACGTGTTTTAAAAGATTTTCATCAAAAAAAGTGTCGTGACAACTTTTCGTAAGAATTTTTTCCGTCTATCACCCTTTCACAACGCGCGATAAGGAACTTCGTTCCAATGAAATGATTCCTTCAAAAAATGACTGACTCCCACAAATTGAATTAAAAAAATAGTATACCTCCTTCTAACGTCGGTTAAACAGAACAATACACGACACTTTGATTAGAAATGTATATTGTTGTAAAAATTGTCGATTCATTCCAACCCTTATGTTTAAATAGGGGTTGCTTTTGAACATGTGGGTGTGGGGTTGAAACTTCCAAGTTTAAATATAATGTTTATCTTTAATTATAACTGTTTTTATGTGGTTTGGAAATGAGATGATCACTTGCGGGTAAATAGAAGAGAAGTATTTACAAATAATATTTTTTTTAAAAACTAGCTGGCCCGCGCAACTTCGTCTGCGTCACATAAGGAATTTTTCTCACCGTTTAAACCTTCCCTGGACTTCTACGAATTTTTCAAGATTAAAATAAGCCAAATCGGTTCAGTCGTTCTCGAGTTTTAGCGAGACTAACGAACAGCAATTCATTTTTATATATAGGAAAGAAGAAGAAGATACGAAAACGAACGATTACCATTTTTCAAGTATAGCTCTAGAAGTAAAAACTACAAGTCAGATCTTTATCAAATGTATATGAGATAATTTCCAAAGTGTCTATCAAAAAAAGAATCGTCGAAATCGGTTCATATAGAAAAAAATAAGTGCAAAAACGCACAGCAAATCGCGAAATTTTATTGGTTAAAAATTAACATTTTTAAAAAGCAGATCGCGCAACAGCATGCTCAACCTTAAAAAAACCTTTCATTTGATACCACAATCATTCAAATCGGTCCACCCAAACTAAAGTTATGAAGCCAAACATAACGTACAGACGAATATGATGAGTAGTCCTTTTTGGAGGTCAATAAAACGATTTTAATATTGAATGTTCTCGAAAAGGCAACCGCCATTTTGATTTCACGCATTAATAATTATATTTTAATGTAAAGCAAATACACATTATAATCCTCGTGTTAAATATTTTATCTACGTACTGTTAATACGTGTAAATTAAATTGACCGAAACACCGGCTTTGCGGGGTTTTAATAGCGAAATCTTGGAATAATAAACTATTGATATTTCATTTAAGTTTTTTGATAAATCTTTTACAATTTTTATCGCTTTTTGTTATACAGGGTGATTTGTTAGAGAGGTTACATATTGCAGGAGGGTGATGAGTACTTTGTTCTAATACGGAATATTACAAAAATAGGTAAAATTACAATTTAAACTCTTTTTAAATCTAAACTCGACAAAACTACCTCAAACATAAACAATTTCGGCTTAAAGAGTGTTGACTAATAACCTCTAGTGATCTCGCGCACCCCACACCTCCGCCACACCCATCAGCTGTCGAAAAACCATCATTTTTCAAGTATTTTAGATATTTTTCAGTTGCGATTACTAAGGCATTAAGCCATATTTTTTGGTAATAATATTTTTACTGGTCGTATATAACTTTCAATATGTACCCTCACTAGGAAATCACCCTGTAGAAAATGTAGGCTAATAAAGCTTGTCGCCTTTCTGATGGCTGGTATACGGTAAATATCATCTTACTCTTGAATTGCTTGAATCTATTAAAATCGCAGTCTGTTTTATAGTAAACATATTAAAAGAAATAAAAATAACAAAACCAAGGTAAAGCAACAGGCAATTGTACTGTAAATTGATAACGTTAATCCATCCACGCCAAACGAACATTTTTGTGGTAAAAAAAAAACAATACCACATCGCCCTCCTTTCACGGCTCATGTTACAAAGCGTCTGATTTAAAAATACTCTGAATAAAACCATTCGTTCGTTTCGTTTATGCGTTCTGTGCCGATGCATTGTTCTAGGGTTGACACTTGATGGTAAAAAAAAAAAAAAAAAAACTTGAGAGGTGTCATGGGACACCCGAATAGAACAAAGTTCCTTTCGATTAAAACATATCTTATATTTTTTTTTCCTAACGTAACGCGCGATAAGGAACGTGTTTTAAAAGATTTTGATCACAGCGCCACCTAGCGATAATCATCTAAAACAAAAAGTGTCGTGACAACTTTTCGTAAGATTTTTTTCCGTCTAGCCCCCTTTCGATAACGCGTGATAAGGAACTTCGTTCCAATATTGGAGCCGCCATTTTGTGGTCGCCATCTTGGATAGAATTTCATTGAACGAATACTTCTTCGACCATAATTCTCATCCTTGAACTTCCTTACTGTTTCAATACTAGGCTGGTACATAGAGAAAGGGAACTTAGTTCATTTGTCCTTATGATTAGAGCACTCCACTCATACCTTTAAAGAACTTTGAAGCTTTCTCCAATGTGTAAGTTTCTTAATACAGTTTTTTTAGGTAATCCTTTTGTTTCATAAAACTAAATGGTTTAAATCTTCAACTATTACGACTTTCATCCTTATTTTATCAAAATGTAGCATTAGTAATTTATTTTTAAATCAATCACTGTCATCATCATCATCATCATCAGCCCACACTTGTCCACTGCTGGACATAGGCCTCTCCCAGAATACGCCACTGAGCTCGATCTTCTGTTCGTCTCATCCAGTTGTTACCGGCCACCTTTCTTAGGTCATCGTTCCATCTAGGAATAAATTTAAATCAATTAATGTATTCACCACTAATACTGTAGGTAGATACTATAACCCAGCACTGCCCACTGCTGGGCTCAGGACTCCTGATACTCACTACTCATGTAAAACGTAAATTATATTTTAAAAATAAAATTTGTTCATCAATTTACGCAAGTGACAGCCCTAATCGATCGAAAACCGGTCCGCACGGAACACAGCGCTCGGATTGTTTGTTTTCGATCGGATATTAAGGCAGATTCATTGCTTTTCACGTCGCCAATCAAACGTATATCATTGCTTTTAATGGAAAATAGTTTAGTGGTCATCATGGTAGACTTTGCAGAGGGAAGTATTCTCCAAGATATCTATGGGTTAAGAGAAATTGAGCTTAAGCCCTTTGACTTAAGCCCTGTTTTCACGCAGGATATCTCATAAACTTTTACAATGTCGAAGGCGGGGGAGTGATAGTTTTAATCCACTATTAGCAAAAATACTTTATATTTCCGAAATTTTTGTCTGTCGCTAACTTCATAGTATTTTTTATTAGATATAAGTGGAATCTGTTTTTGGATAACGCTTTAACTATCTGTGTTATTTTATAATTTGTATATTTCTGTTGGTTTCCCAAATAAATAAATATATATTACTATAGACTGCAATACTTTTATAGCCCACTTGGTGACGCTCGCAACTTCATTTGCGTCATAAATATTCAGTAATTGTTTGCTATGTAATCGTCGAAAAATGTTTTTAGGACATCACATCAAATATCTCTATAATTGCAACGAAGTTCCTTATCGCGCGTTATCGAAAGGGGGCTAGACGGAAATTCTTATGAAAAAGTTGTCACGACACTTTTTTTGTTTTAGATGATTATCGCTAGATGGCAGTGATTAAAATATTTTATAAAATAATTCCTTATTTTGTTTTATATGATTAATGCTAGATGGCGCTGTGATCAAAATATTTTATTTTTAATAAAATTATTTTTTTTTAATTTATAATAATTACTTAGTTTAAAACGTCTGTCTCTCTCTCTTATCAAGAGAGACAATTCCCTCACTAATTAATCGAAAGGAACTTCGTTCCATCCGGGTGTCCCTTGACACCTCTCAAGTTTTTCTAAATATTGAACTATATTGTGCATCTATTATACATTCCTCTTAATTCACTCTATCTATTAAAAAAAACTACATCAAAATCCGTTACATAATTTAAAAGATATAAGTATACAGACAGCGTAAACAATGTTTGTCATTGCGTGCGCTTGTACACGTTTGCCAAACTTAAGCAAGCGAGTAAAAGCATTAAATTAAAAAAAAAAATGTAACACATGACACAGCGGAAATCAGGGTGACCATAAATTACTTTAAAATAGAGCCCGGGTTAAAAATAAGCTTAAAAATAGGGGTTGTACACACCCCTTTTAAAATATCTCATTAAGTATTTAGCCGTGGAAGGAGCTTATCAGCTTAAAGCTAATGAGTGTGAAAGCTTTTTTTTAAATCGATTAACGAAATTAATATCGATTTTAATTCGATTAAATTAATGTATATGTTGGTTTGTGCGAGATCTTATTGTCATGTAGGTTGGCAACTTAACGGGTCACCTAATCGTAAGTGGTTACCATGGATCTCTGCAATATTAGACTTTCTTGTACTGTACTGTACTGTAACAACCCATTACTGCCCACTGCTGACCTCAGGTCTCCTCCAAAGAGGGGTTAGGCATAGTCCACCACGCCTGCCTAATGCGGATTGGGGATTTCACATATCTTCAAAGGATTTTTAGAACACTTTTCCAATATGCAGGTTTCCTCACGATGTTTTCCTTCACCGTTTTTAGCCAGTGGTGTTGTGAAAAATTGCACATAAATCTGTTTCATATTAAGATTTAGAGGTACAAGCCGGCCGGTTTTGAACCCGCGATCTCCCGTACGGAAGGCAAGCGCTTCAACCACTCGGCCACCACAACTTTCTTGTAGATTTTACTTATTTATTTACTTTTTAAATTTAGTATGAAACCAATTATAATGTAGGTATAAATTTGAAATGAATAATTACTTATTTATGATATAATAAACACACAAATGATTTTATTCTCGTTATTACACAAATTAACACTCATTAAAAAACACAAAAATATTTTCATACAACACAAAAATTAATTTTCCACATAAATTGAAACACGCATCGATAAAAAAATCGATACAAAACCCTTTTCCCATCACTAGCCGCAAATTACAGGCTACCGTAATAAGAGGGCGGGCCGTACATAATAACAGAGTAGGTTACGGTTCAAATCACCAACGCCTGTGCTATACGTAATGTAATCTATGGTCAAAACGTGAGAATTAAAAAAAAATAATACTTGAAAAGTTAAGTTTGGATTTTTGCGGGTAATATTCTTGAATATGTTGTTAAATGGTGTTTTACTGACTTTGAGCGAGGGAGGATTTTTATTGTATTTTTTCGTTGGTTAAATAGGCAGCCAGGCTGTAATATACAGCTTGGATCTACTTTGGTTTTTGGAATCGGTTAAGGTTTTTTCAATACCATTGTGTGTACGACTCTGATTGCGGGCTACCAAACCCTGTATAGGTGTGTATGTGCTACACATGGTAACACGTACTGTACTGTACTATACTGTACCAACCCATTACTGCCCACTGTTGGGCTCAGGTCTCCTCAGAAGAGGGATTAGGCATAGTCCACCACGCTTGCCCAGTGCGGATTGGGGACTGCACATGTCTTCAAAGGATTTTTAGAACCGACATGCAGGTTTCCTCACCATGTTTTCCTTCACCGTTTTTAGCCAGTGGTGTTGTGAAAAATTGCACATAAATCTTTTCACATTTAGATTTAGAGGTACAAGCCGGCCGGATTTGACCCGCGACCTCCCGTTCGGAAGGAAGCGCTTCGACCACTGGGCCACCACGACTGGTAACACGTGTATAGATGTATCTTTCCACTCGCATTGGGCAAGTGTAATGTCTTATGGGGCAATGCTGCAGACGTTGAAACAATATTTATTCTGCAGAAGACAATCTATAATATGAACCCAAGAGAATCCTTGAAGAACAAATTCAAGGAAATCAATTTTGAAAAATGATTTGACTTTATTAAATGTGGTGAACTATGCTTGATCCTTACTGAAGAGACCTGAGCCCAGCAATATATTGTGACAGGGCAGTGCAGCCATTATGATCAAATTACGTGTCAATATAAAAAAAATATTTTTTCTGAGATAACGAGAGAAACAAATTAGTCTATATATTGAGTTTTAGACACGCACCCCCATTTTTCCCCTGACGCGACAAAATGCCTACACAGGGGCTTTAAATCAGCAGTGCTGGGCAAACGCGATAACCGCTCCCTTAAATAACCACTTAGGGGGGTGGTATCGAATTTAATTAATATGAGTACTGGAGTGGAATGACTTAAGGAATGTATCAATGGCTTTTCATCGAAAGAAGACTATTAAAAACATATAAAAAAAATTGTAGTAAATTATATTAATTGTAGGTTTTTTGTTATTTTTAGATTATAGAGGAATTTTCTTTTGGATAACTAAAACTTAAACTTAACAATTTCCGCCATTAAGTATGTTATATGACGGAGATAACGACAAGATAGTTATATAGATAGGTATAATATAAATAATAGGTATTTAAAACAATATAACAACTTCACTTTAAACTGTGAATATTGTCATGCTTTTAGATTAACCTTTTTTTGTATTTTATATTTTACTGTGGTAGCTGTGTCTACATCAAGCAGGGATTAACTCATAATTATTATTAACTATGTAATAGACAATAAGTAACGATGTATTTAATAGTTTATCTCAGTTATGTGAACCAAATAAAAAAAATATATATATCTATATATATATCTATACATATAATAAAATGATAGAAAAGTCAACACTTCAAAATACACTCTTCCAAGTCAAGCAACCGTTGCACATAAAGTCACCGCGATGCAGAATCAATACATTTAGTATGGTACAAAATTCAGCTTTGTCCGGGGTAAACTAGAAAACTACTGCACGGATTTACTTCATATTTGGCAAGAATATTGCTTAGAGGTCGGGTCAACACATATATTATAGTGCTATCATTTCCGAGGAACGGGATATAAACATAATAAATTTCATTCAAAAATTTTAGAGCACCGACATCTATCGGCGTTTAAGTCAAATTTCATGTGGAAGCATTTTTTTATTAGTACAAGAGCTAGCAACATCGGGAAAACAAACATTTCAGTAAAGCCAGTTTTTATTTTTATATATACTATCTCTCATACTCTTTCACTTTTATATCAGTTGGCAAATTAATTTTAGGTTTTTAAGTGCTTAAAAAGATTCATAAAAAAAAATCATTCAGAGTTAGCGTCTGGCACAGAAAAACAACAAAAATTATCTGGCAATAATAAATTCATGCAGCAAAAAGTACAATAAAAACAATTTAAAGAAATATCTTTAAAAAAAAATTAAAAAATTGGTTTTTTAACCAGACCTTACCACTACCGGCTGGAGGCTACTACTAGACAGTCCGTATCGGTAAATACTCTGTCGAAAACGTTGCTAGCTCTTATACCATAATTTAAATTTGATTGTGTCATTTTTGGCACTGTCAATGGTTATTTTTTTAATTGTCATAGATACAAAGAGTTCTGTTCCTTCTTAAAAAATGTGTATTTAATTCGTTTCAGAGATTAGCAAGATCTATAAATAAAATAAATTTCATTAAGCAATTTTAGAGCAACGACATCTATTGGCCTTCAAGTCGAATTACATATGGAAGCATTTTTTTGTTGATATAAATAATTTAAATTTGATTATGTCATTGTGGGACAATGTTTCCTATTTGCTAACTAGATGGCGTTGGCGTATAAATTTTAATTATTCTGAATCGCGCTATCATTTCGTACACCAAATGTCAAAACTGAGATTACCTGCTTTGCTATAAGTCATCGTGTGGTTAGTCAAATTGAACTCTTTAGCTATCATTTTATTATTATTCAGTTTCGACTTAAAATACTTAAAATGCCTGGATAACGATCTAATTTATCCCAATGTTCAAACGATACTCGAAGGAAAAGGTTAGCTCGATGTCTAGAAACCGCCGTTGAGCATGAAGCTAGGTTGGTTAATGGCTACTCTTTAAGAACACATTGCGGAAACTCAGTCGATCGAATATCTTGAAGAGCAGGATACTCAGTTAAGGAGATATCACTCTCAGCCTGCTCTTTCACGGTCGTTGGAGACTGATGAGCAGCTTGAAGAGCGTAGTACAGCTGCTCAGCAAAGTTATCAGAACGTACGTGACGATACTTCTGCTCATGTATCGCAAGACCGGGACAGAATGCAGGAGTTGCAAGAGCAACCATGGCTAAATAAAGAGGGAAGTGGATTCATGTACAATGTTGCGATTAACTACGCCGCACACGGAGATATTAGCAATCTTAGAAGAAGTGTGCGCCCTTTGTCGAGCCCGCAAATGGAGAGGGGAGCCCAATGGGATGTGTTGTGCATCTGGTAAGGTACGCTTGGAGTCTATGCAAGACTCACCAGAACTGTTGAAACTCTTACTAAGCGGCGAACATCCGGGTCCAGCCATTTTTTAAAAAACATTCGAGCCTATAATAGCGCCTTCCAGATGACTTCGTTTGGTGCAAATCAAATCGTTGAAACAGGGTTCATGCCGACATTCAAGATCCAGGGACAAGTTTACCATCAAATTGGTTCGCTGCTACCTACAGATATTTCAAAATTTTTGCAAATGTATTTTGTGAGTGATTTTGAAGAACAAGCAAACCTACGAAGTAGATTCATCCTCCATATTAGACTCAAGAATTCTCCGATGTCCTTCTAAGTCTTGGTGAAGGTACTCTACCAGAAGAGAGAGGTGGACAAGTGTTGCTTCCAATGTCTCTCGGTAGAGTTGTATCCAGCTTAGAAGAACTCATTCGCTGTGTGTACAACGACATCAGTCGTATATCACACCAGCAGAATTCTTGGGTGTGTGAGCGAGCCATTTTGACACCCTAAAATGACCAGACTGCAACAATTAACGAATTCTCTCAGAAATAGAGGGAAATGAACTGTCGTCGAGCAAGATGATGCTACACATTATCCTGTAGAATTTTTGAACTCTCTGTCAGCAAGTGGTTTTCCAGCGCATACTGTCAAGCTGAAGGTCAGTGTCCCGATTATGCTTCTTCGGAACCTATCTCCTCTGAAGTTGTGTAACGAGACCCGCCTTAAAGTCATCTGGCTCCACAAACACACAATTGAGGCGGAAATTCTTACGGGTTCTGTCGTCGGCGACGCAGTATTTATATCACTCATTCCTCTCATACCATGAGGTATGTTCCTGAACTTTCCGTTCCAGTTCAAGCGCGTACAGTTCCCCGAGTGTTTGCTTCGCGATGACTATCAATAAGTCGCTGGGGCAGACACTGGGGACAGCGGGTGTCGACCTCAGGACGGGCTGCTTCTCACACGGGCACCGGTACGTCTCTTTATATTTTGGCTGCGGAGAGCCAAACCACTATTGTGGTTCATTGAGAAGTTCTATAAGCATGTTTGTTTACGCTATCTTCCAATCTTTTCTTATATTTGTCTTAATTTGATTATTTTCTACATCTGCTTTAGTCACAACTTTTGCCTTAATTCAGCAAAATCACCTTAAAGTCATTTATTCGAAGCGGGTCTAAATTAGCACTTTTTGCACTTCAATTTTACAAAAAAACAGTTTATTCCGTTACTCTGCTTAGTGTAGATATGAAAGGTAAAGAAGAAAACCAGTAAAATTAATGTTAGTTTAAAAGATACAATTGTTGGTATATTATTATGGCGCTGTACATAGCATTCACGCAGACAACGTCGCGGGCAATAGCTAGTAACAAATAATATTCGATTAAATACTGTTCATGGCGCCATTTTGCTATTCAAAAATTTAAGCAAAAATATACCCTTTAAATTTCTTTTTTTTCTATAAAAATATTTTCCAAGGGGTATGTAATATTTCAGTATATCAATATTGATAATAAACTAGGACACCATAGGTACTCCAATTCCGTGCAACAACATGCCCCCCGCAAAGAAGGAACAATCAAAACCCAATAATTTATTATAAAGAAAACTTTAAATACAAGCTTTTAAGATCCTCAATATCATGTGTTAGAAGAGTGCTAGTCAAGACAAAATGAACCCAAACACGACGGGTCTATCTTGTTTAGTACAGGGGTTCCTATGGACAATTTCTGAACCTATCATCAGATCAGCACCATTGCATTATCACGCGATATACAGTTGCATGCACAATGTCAGCTCAATCGGAAGTTTGTCAAATTTAACTCGCAAAATTACACGAACTTATATAGTTACACTAACTGCCCTGCGCAACTTCGTCTGCGTCGTATAGGAATTGTTTCCGGGAATTTTCTAAAAGTACTCATCAGGACGCTTCATTAGAGCCCAAACACGATGAGGTTATCTTGCTTCGGAGTTCCTGTGGCCACCTTCCAGCTCCATCATCAGACCTTGATCTAAGATATCCTATCTCTCAAGTTGGATCGAACTGCACATGGTGTGCAAATTTTATTATAATCGGTTAAGTGGTTTAGGAATCCATTGAGGACAAACATTGTGACACGAGATTTATATATATTGAGATTAGTATAGAGTTATATCCAGTGCAAGTTAATATAAAGCTTGTAAAATACGAACATGCAGAGAAAGTAATGTGTTACCACATCATTACACGTCAGTTTTAATACGAACAATAGATAAAATCAAGATAAATGACCGGCCCGTTGTTGGTTATTGTTTTATCTGATAGGGAAACGGTTTCGCTTTTAAAATATTCACGAATATGTAGGTGTTTGAGTATGGGGTATTTTGGTGGGTAAAGGTGAGGTTTTATTTGTGGTATGGAAAGCTGGTTAAGTTTTTTAAGCTTTATTGTATAGTATATAATACAGCTGCATGTACAGTTTTACATTACATTTATTGTTTTAATTATATATTTTTTTGAATTGGAGGAAATCACCGGTTTGTGGTAGTTGACAGCACTTAAACCTTCAACCACTCACACTCAGCGTCCGAACCCCGGCTGAGGCCAGAACCCAGCACGGGGTTATAAGGGACGGCGCGACGCGTTACGCCCTCAGCACTCTTTTCCGTCTGAGTGGTGCAACTCTTGTTATATGTAGGTATAGTTTTAAATTAAAATAAGAAAAAATGAGTTGGCTGTTTAGCCTATAACAGTTACAAATAACGTAGTTTTCTAGTAAAATAAGTTTCAAATCGGTTCAGATATTACCTCTATATTACTGTAAATTAATATACCTAGTTAAATTGCAAAAAAACGACTAGATGAAAAAATAAAATCCAACACGAAAAATTAAATTCTCAACCAAAAAAATCAGAACGAACATATGTTTGAAAACCCTCAAAAATATAAAACAACTCATTATAAAATTTCACACTGGCTGGAAACTCGTACGTATGCAAATATTGTTAAATTTGCATTTTTTTCTGGCTAATTGGAGGGTCGGCACCCTTGTATTAACATACCCCCTGACTGTGCTTTGTATTGGTCATTTTCTTGTGTTACATCGATTTTAAACCGACCTTGCAGAAGATGGAGGTTATCTCTCCAAGTATAGCTTTAGTTTGGGTATATGTTAGGTTTTTTTCCTAAAAATGGTCATTGTTGTTGAGAACGTTTTATTGGAACGAAGTTCCTTATCGCGCGTTATCGAAAGGGGGCTAGACGAAAATTCTTATGAAAAAGTTGTCACGACACTTTTTTTGTTTTAGATGATTATCGCTAGATGTCGCTGTGAATAAAATCTTTTAAAACAATTCCTTATTTAGTTTTATATGATTAATGCTAGATGGCGCTGTGATCAAAATATTTTATTTATAAAAGAATAAAATTTTATTACAATTCCCTCACTAATTAATCGAAAGCAACTTCGTTCCATCCGGGTGTCCCTTGACACCTCTCAAGTTTTGTTTACATAAGACCGAACAAAGTACTTTTGAAGCTATATTAAAAACGCAACTTTTTACTACACATTTCACGATTTGCTTTTTCGCATTTTTTGTGAGGGAACCGATTTCGTTGATACGTTTTTCTTTGACAGTCAACCTTTTCTCGTATTATTAATTTTCAAAGAAAAACTCATCCAAATCGGTTCACAATAGAAAGTCACCAAAGCGTACAAGCTATATCAACCACACATGTTCTGAAATCCACTTGTATGACATTTTTCATGTGATCGTAGACATATTAATTCTCTCTGGGCCAATCTGTCAGTCATCATTGGACTCTAATGCCGGGATTTACAACCGCATCTGTGACCCGGATTAAAAATTTGTCGGATTATAATTGGATTAGGACGTATTTTCAGTATGACAGCTTTCAGGTGCGATTCGGATATTCTGATAGATTTATGGGTAAATTGTTTAAAAAGTTATTGAGGTCAAAGAGAGACAGATATGTGTCCCCTGATATTGTAGAGGTCCATGAGCGACGGTGACCATATACGATCAGGTGACTCGTTGACAGTGGCGGGCATGACTATTTTAGTCAGGGTATGCAGAAATGTAAAATTACCTTATTATTTTAAAAAATTACTTGCTACTTTATATTTTGTCTCAATTATAAGCAAAATACACGGAGATAATAAAAATGATCAGTGTATTTCTATTAAATATACAGCATTTAATTGATTTTGGTTGGTATTTTTGATACAATTTGACTGATTAGGGTATGCAATGTATATTTGCTTGTATGAGGTGCACGCCATTGCTCGTTGATCCCTCTGCCTACAATAATTTAGTATGATAGATAAATGAGCCTAGAACCTGTTAGTGGTTACCATCGCTTATAAACCTCTGCAATGCAGTTAGGTAGGTAGGAACAACAGCATTGACATATCGGTATCACTCACATCATCAAATTCGTGGTAAGTACCTACGCGAGGTAGTCAATGTATGTAATGTTATCTTTAAAAATTTAGATTTTTTTCCAATTATAAGTTTCTATTTTTATTGGAACGAAGTTCCTTATCACGCGTTATCTAAAGGGGGCTAGACGGAAATTCTTATGAAAAAGTTGTCACGACACTTTTTTGTTTTAGATGATTATCGCTAGATGGCGCTGTGATTAAAATCTTTTAAAGCAATTCCTTATTTTGTTTTATATGATTAATGCTAGATGGCGCTGTGATCAAAATATTTTATTTAAGTTATGATAATTAGTTTAAAACGTCTGTCTCTCTCTCTCTTATAATAAAAAAAAATTTATTACAATTCCCTCACTAATTGATCGAAAGGAACTTCGTTCCATCCGGGTGTCCCTTGACACCTCTCAAGTTTTTTTATTCCGCATGAGAATGGTCCTTCACTATGTACAATAATTAAAAAAATCGCCCTATACATAAATCCTGGAAAGTTACTCAAATCCGTAACGAGTGTTGAATGGCGACAGTTCTTCGACTTTCCTCTTAGTTTTAGATGAATATTGTAAAGGCCATAGAATATAATATTGAAAGGAAAACTTGTTTGAAACTCCAGCATTGAGGGTTTCAATTTTACGAATAGAAAGCCACTTCATATTTCATAGGCTAAGAAGATATATTATACATTAAAAAGGATTAAATAAGGATAAAAAAAGGAATATGTTCATAGTGTAAGGAAAAAAGAAGATCAGTATTTTTTATTGCTGGATAGATAAACGAGCTTACGGCCTTCTTAGCTTACGACTTAAATTTGGCAGATTTTAATAACCGGCTGTAATAATCTACCCAAATAAATTATTCCTGAGATTTCATGTTGATATATCAGTCTCAAAAAGTCTACTAGACTTAGCTTAGCTATAAAAATATAAAAATAATGATTTACAAATAATTCTTAAGCTTTTTGGTGTTACAAAATTCGTCACACCACCAATAATTTTAAGTAGATATCGCAAGCTGCAACTAATTTCAACACACACATTTCTTTAAAAGTTTTCGTCCAAAACTTTGCCTCGACAATGACCCAGCTACCTGCCCTTGTGTCGCTGAATTAGCACAAAAAATGGACCCTAAGAGGAAAAAACCTTAAAGCACCTTTATCTACTTAAGATAAAGTCCAGTTTGGTTTGCAGATATGCAATCCAATGGTTTTACCGTCATATTCCTAATCTCCGTGTAATGGGAGATATTTTGGAGTTTGTTCATGTAGAAAATTTGTGTGTATCTCTATAATCTTGATTTTTGTTTCTTAGCGGAAGGTTTAAGAATTTAGGTATCATATGGATTTAGTCCTCTCACTCCCAGCAATGTAACTCGTGTGTATGTGGTATGACAGCGACCATCGTAATGACGCTGAGCAGTGAAGCAAACCAACACGAGGAAAAGACCTGTGATTGTGTGTAGGCATTGTGGGGATCCATTGGCAATGGTAACCGCTCCTTATTAGGTAGTCCTTTTGCTCGTTTACCTCACAATTTAATAAAAAACTTTTCAAGTTTAAATTTATAGACAAGTTAAAATGCATAGACCAGTTCCAACCTACGCCACTGGTTCGACGATCTGGCTAAAACAAACTCAGCGACACAAATAAATAAAACTTCGTTCCAATTATCATTACTAGTCATACAAAACCATGACATAGATAGTTTTACTAAATTCCAAAATAATTATAATTATCCACCAAAATGTTGTTTAAAAACAACTAGTAAAACATACGACAAAACCACTAAAATACGTTAAAAAACGATAAAAAACGATAAAAACCCACCCCTAAGTAGATAACGGTGAACGGTCACCGTCCCGATGGCAAATCATTAATTTTCCTTCCACAATCGAATCTTGGGACGTCTTTCTTTAATTTATACGGATCACTTACGTCCTTTTTAGTTTGAAGTCGTTTTGGTGACCATAATTTTTGACATTTATTGAAATTGACTAAAAATGGCGTTATTGCCCTGACATTGCAGAGGTTCATGAGCGACGGTAACCGCTTACAATCAGATGGGCCGTAAGATCGTTGATAACTTGCAATGTAAAAAATTTGGTCAAAATATAACTTTTTCTAAACGATTACACCTACCTCTTACCATCAGCTTGGCCGTAAGCAAGTTTGTCTATGTCGCATTAAAAAATACTCAAACCTTAAGCAAGAATCTGTTGAATAATATGAATAATAAGTCCTGTAAAAATAGGTGATAGATAACGGTCTCTCATTGCCCTGGCATTGCAGAAGTACCTACATGAGTAACGATAACCGCTTACCATCAGGTGGGCCGTAAGCTTGTTTATCTATCCTGCAATAGAAAGTAAAAAAAAAACTATGACTATCTATACGTCCCAATACATTCTCCAAATTATTTCTAATTTTGTTACTTCCTAGATTTATCCCTCACTAATCATGGTCACAGTCAATTTAAGCATTCCATCGGTTCAAAGACATTTTTTTGTCCTGTTTTTGTGTCAACACGATGACCGTCCGGGTAATTTGGACTTAGGGTAACAGCAGGGGACTAAAAAGATAATCATTTGATAATTTTTTATAACAGTTACAAACACGACAATTTTTCGTTGAATAAAAAAGACGTAACTATTATTTTGTCGTATTTTAGTATTTATAATTGGATATGGGTAAACGATTTTGATGCCTTTTATTGTAAAATGTCAGACGATTTGTAAGTTTTAGACTGAAAACAATTTTAATTTGAACTACTCCACGCTTCCCCAATTCTTTGCTCTGATCTCCTCAGTAGAATGAGCAGTCTACTGAAGAAACCCGAGCTCAGCAGTAGCCATTAGTATAATCAGATTACTAAAATCTCTAAATTGATTCTTATTGCCATGTAGGAAAACCAGCTACCTGATCATAAGTGGTTACCGTAGCTCATGGACCTATGCAGGGGACACTGCCTACCCGCTACCTACGACCTAACTTTAAGGATTTTCTTCAACCCTCGTTTAAATAACAAAATCACATACTTAATTTCTCCAAAACAGCTGTAAAATCTACATATTTTTGGCTTCCCAAAAGGTTATTATAGAGGAGGTAGATTTTTACACAGTAACAAGCTTATATCTTAAAAAAAAGAAACGAAAGTCCCGCTAAAGTACTTCAATGTGGGAGGTTACAGCATTTCTCCGAAACATCTCAAATTACAATTCATTCTTAAGAAGTGTAATAAATTAGAATTTACGAGAAATGAACGTAATCGTTTTCGCAATATTATTTACCGAAACGTTAGTCAATTGAAATAATTAATTGCGATTACTTTAATGAAAAACGCTTGGGTAATAATGGCTGGAACAAACCGAAACATCGCTGGAATTAAAACCTAATTTATTATGACAGTGCGAACTTAAGCGTATAATATTTATTTCTGGAATACTATGGGTACAAATAACGCAAATAAATCGCTACAGAATAAGTACAGAAATGAAATTACTAATTGCTTTTAAAAAGTCATATTTAGGCACCTTTCATAAACACACAATACTATCTAATACATATTATAAAGGCGAAAGTTTGTATGGATGTTTGTTACTCTTTCACGTAAAAACTACTGAATGGATTTGAATGAAACTTTACCACAATATAGCTTCTACATCAGAATAACACATTGGCAGTTTTGATAATACGGGACGAACCTGAAGTCCACGCGAACGAAGGCGCGGGCAAAAGCTAGTATATCATAAGAAGAAAGTGTCATACTTTTCTAAATAGTCGTATATTATATGCAGTAATAAAATAGTACGAATTTAAACGTATAACAATCTATTAATTTCGGAAATACTAAGGCTACAGAATAAGTACAGAAATAAAGTTACAAATCACTTATACGAACACACACTTGACACACTTAGTCACCTTTTAGTGACACTGCAACACCAAGTATTCAACAATATTTATACTGGAGTATCAAACATATAAAAAAGTCGTATATGGCGAAATTACAGTTATAATTATTAGAATCATTGTTGACCTTTTTTTAAATAGGAGAAAATCAATAGACTTTCCGCTGTATAAAGTGGGGTATATGGAAGACGAAACGCACTAAAATCTCCTAATGCTGAGCGTCCAAAATATAAAATGCGGAACCCAGTACGGAATTATGCGAAAAAGCACCCTATCCTGTATACTCCACTTTGTCGTTTACGACCTTTTTGGTAATATAATTTTGCAATACTAAAAGTTGTCTAAACGTTTCAAATAACCGTTAAAGAACTAAGCAACACATTTAATTCTACTTTAAAAGTAAGTTAAATGATACCACAGTTGAGTCACTTTTACTCACTATGTAAATAAAACTTTTAAGTGTCAAAGTTTTACATAATAAAAGGTCGTAACTAACGTAAGTGCAACGATAACATTAACCGTCATTTGCACTAACGATCTCAAAGTGTAAAAACAGAAAGTATATAATAAAACATTCCTCAAAACTCATTAAGTTTTTAGGGCGCAACCAAAACAGCAATTGCGAGAACCATTAATTATTTCAATTAAAAACTGCAAATTTACGATTCGCGATGCACATTAAGACGAGTTTAATCGGAACACGAACACGAAATAATTACGAAACCCCATATCTTCGGAGCATCGTGCGTTTACCTGCGTTTTATTAAAGCAAGAATAGGACAACTTAACGCAACTTGTAAATAGGAGCAAGCAACAATGCACGATTTGGGCTGGTTTTATAACCCGGCCGCGTTGAAAGTACGACGCGATTAGTGTAAATTAAGCGCGAGAGGCGATCACGCGAACCGGCCGGGTTACCAGTCGGTGTGGCAACCATGCGCGCCGCATTCTTCACCAATCCTAGCGAACTTCACGGCAGTTTCGTCCCGACCGCCGAGCCGAACGGACCGCGCCGCTCGCTCCCAAAAATATATCGTACAACAAACAATTAAACCGATTTAAAGTGAACATCGAATATCGAAAATCGTGTACAAAGTGACAAAACAACATAGTGATGGGATACAGTGAAGGACTCGTGATGAATGATTCAGTGCGATGATCGAAACTTTCGAAAGAAAAAAGTTACGCTGCAAGTTTTGGTTCGAAAATTGTGCGCTCTGATGGCCTGATGGGATCGGAAGACGGGCTTTGTGTAGTTAGTGATGTGTACTGTGATATCAAATTTCTACCGTTGCGTAGATGATCGTAATAGTGTAATACACTTAGTTTAGTTGCCAAAGATTCCTAATGATCTTGTACATTAATTTGTGTTTTATATTGGTAGTTTTAGGTAAGTAAAGTTTCTTATTGTTTATTTACGATAGTTAAGATAATATTGAACTCGAGCGTCCTCATTTCGCATACATGAATAATTACGAGCGATAAACATGCGAACGGGCATCTTAAAATGAATGTTAACTAGGAGCATAGAATTCTAAGAAATTCAATTGAATTAACATATTCTTGCGAATAACTGAATATTTAGGCTGAACTGTATTTTGAATTTTAAACTGCAGTTATAACAAGTTTCAATGCGACTTTGTTAGTGCTGTAAAATAAGTTTCGGGAAAAAAAAAACTTAAATTATTAACTGTGATCAATTTAGAAATAATTTAACATTGACAAAGTGGCCAAAAAGGCCTAGATTAAACTAAAAATAATATCAATAGAACAAGAATCTAAAATTATGGCTAAAAAGTCCCTGAGTACAGAGTAGTCAGGGGATAAGTAAAACTATATTAAAAAAAAATTAACTGTGAAACGTGATTTGAAAATGGTGAAAAAAATGTCATTGTAGTTTTTTGCACTTAAACAGTTATGTTAAAAGTAACGTAAATAACTCATTCATATGATTCAACTAGAAGAATTAAAAAGGAATTACTTACAACTAAAATGACATAATTCTGACAACTCATATTTTATTAAGTCCTCCCCTAAGAAACAACTATAAATCCTAGTTAAAATAAAGTATATTATCAAACCCGCATGTAGATAGCAGTTATCATCGAATTTGTTCGATTCGATTCCGTTTTGACCCCCAGTGTATCGTTGTTAATTGACTCATTTAACAAATGATTCAGTTAAAAGATACATTAGGAACGGACTCCGAAGATTTAATGATTTAATTCCAGGTTGATTTAGCAAGATAATAAACATACTGAATTATTTAATGATTTTATAAAGCGAACCAAAATCAAAAATAAATCATGACAATCGGTTCACTGAGAAGATCGAGCTCAGTGGCGTATTTTGGGAGAGGCCTATGTCCAGCAGTGGACGAGTGTGGGCTGATGATGATGATGATGAATCGGTTCACTTAGGTACATGAAATTTGAGACATAATGGCGAACTAATTTCCAGTCATTTTAAAACATTTTCCAGCATAGTAATACTTTTAATGAAATGAAGGTTCTTATTATCTCAAGAAAACACAAAAAATATGTTTGAAAACTATTTTAAAACGTTTCACGTCCCACGTTTATTTTTCTTTAGAAAAAAGCTAGTCTTTTAAAGATCATGTGCACTCGACTATTCCTTGCAGTATTGTTAAGAAATTCCATTCTATTCTTTGTTGTTATTATAATAAGCTTGGTCGGGTGTATTCACAAGTTTATTGTGGATTTGAGAGAATTACCTATGCATTTTTAACTATTACTTGTTTTCTGTAGCATACAATTAAAGAAATAAATGAAAATAAAATAATATTGGATTTGAGAATCATAGAAAGTTGGTCGGATTCTTTATTTACTTATTTTTACACATTTGGTAGATTTCGCGTTGAAATTTATCACTAATACTGTTAAAGAAAACATATATTATAATAGTTTAACATACTAAAAGAATTAAAGTAAACTCAAAACACCAAAACTAAAACGAATTATTACGATTCTTACACCAATAAACGAAGTCTAAACAAAATTATAAATTAAATTTCATAATCACCGTTTCCAAATACTTGCAATACTAAAAAGTTTCAACTATTTCAAGTACCTACCAAATAGTTTCTAACAAAATTAATAACAAATTCGTTAAAATTATTAGCTTCCAAATACTTAAGTCAAACGAATGAAATTCTAAGATAAAATAAATATTTACATTTAATTAAGTTTTCATGAGTTCTTTTGTCGTTCGTACTAACAAAGGCACCGAGCTGTGTTTTCATTAACGTTTAAGCGAGAAAAGCTTTTACTTTTGCAATGAATAATACGGTGAAAGAGATAACTTAGAAAAAAAGAGTAAGTCAATTTTTAAAACAAAACTTTTTAGTTAAGACTTGCTGAAGAATTATCAAGTTGTAAAGTTAATTACTGAAGGTATTGTGCACGTTTTTATTCCACGTCTTCTACTAGCTGTCCCACACAACTTCGTCTGCGTCACATAAGGAAATTTTCTCACCGTTTAAACCTTCCCTGGACTTCTAAGAATATTTCAAGATTAAAATAAGCCAAATCGGTTCAGTCGTTCTCGAGTTTTAGCGAGACTATCGAACAGCAATTAATTTTTATACAGGGTGGATCTGTAACTTTGGACAATCTGACGTGGGGACCTGTATAAATACAACTCAGCCCCATTTTTATTTTTTGAATCGGTTAAACTTTTTTTTCTGACATTGTATGGAAAACGTACGACTATCGTTGCGGACTTCCATACTATGATGAAATGTTTTTTTTTATCCAATTCCTAAAATAAAAGTGGTTCTAAGTTTTAGTTCAACAGGTCATTCACCCCACGTCAGATTGTCCAAAGTTACAGATCCACCCTGTATATAAGAAGATTAGTGAAATAATAATTATAAAAAAACTAACTCGATATAACGTGTGTTAAAACAGTTAAAGGATATCCTCTGAAATAGATAAAAAAATATGATTACAATTACGTAATAATGGCAACTCAATATGTACTAGTAAATTATAATCTATTTTATTTTAAGTTACTTTAGCGATTACTGGAATTATCTATCAAACTAGTCAAAAATCATTGTTCCTTCTAATTCATTACTTGACTCTTACATAACCTAACTTTAATTTCCTAAAAGCCTAACCTTAAAAAAAATATTTTAGCTTCCAGAATTTTCGAAGACCATAAATAATTCACATCAAAACGTATTTCGCAGAATAATAAACATTTCACAAATGCTACAAACAAATATTATTCGGTATAAAAGGAATGTTATTTGTACAGAAACTGTAATATTATATCAAGATGGCCGTTACAAAGCGAAACTGGGTCGGGAACCCTCAACGCTGGCAAATAAACTATTATAATCAGAAGCTTAAACAGAGAGCGGATTTACAAGAAATCTTAGGATTTCGCTAATATTAATGTAAAATATTTCCATTAAATTTGTAGTTTTAGACAATATTAGATGTTAACCATTTACCGTCAGGTGGATTAAGTCCAATCTGCAGAATTACCTAGTGGACTGAATTCAATTACGACATTAAATAAAATATTTTTATAGAAATCTTTCTTACAAATGGTATCAGGACAAACCTAGGCTCTCAAACTACTGTGCTATGGAAAATTATTGTTATGAAGACATGCAAAATCGCCATTAATCGGGTCAGCTAGACAAATTAAAATGGTCAAAGGGCACTAAAATCAGTATTTCGTAACGCTACCTGCTCGGAGGTCTATAGTAGTCATTATCAAAATCATTATATCGTACAATTATGTTAAGTTACAAAAAATAGTGACAAAAAGTCCTCTAATTACTTCATATGTATTTGTAACTAACTTGGTATAGACTTTACCTGATAATATGTTGATTAAAATATTTAAATATCGAAACTGTTAGTATTATTGATAAATACATTGCACTAATTTGTATTTTTAAAAAGAGGATTCGAGGAGGACCCTAATAAAAATATCTGCTAATATAAAAAAAAGCAAAAATTGTCACTATAACACATCAAATGTTTACATAGTAATAACGCATCAATCACTTTAAGAAAGGAACAAAAACTGACAAGAAAAGTATATTATTTACTTCTGTTCCGAAGCACATACTCGTAAATTATGTTTACCTACTTCAGAGTAATCGTAAATAAATAAGCAATATTCAATATCGTAGAAAAAGAAACACCAAAAGAACTTGTTTAATTTATTGTAACTATCTATATTATTATTATAAAGAGCTAATGTCGTGATGTATGTGACGTCGAATGTGAATTCTTGGATATTTTTCCAAAATAATTTTCTAAAAGGAAGCGTGTTGTGTATCATAGACAATGTAAGAACTCCTTACAAATTCTACTACTAAATACTCGCTACTACTAAATATGACGTGTAATTCAACTTTAAACTAATAGTTTTGAATACCACTTCAACTTTCTTTAAACGAGGTTTAAAGACAGTTCTTAAATAGGTCGTAGGTAGCAGCCCCATAGTCCCCTGACATTGCAGAGGTTTATGAGCGACGGTAACCACGTACGATCATTGCTCAACTGCGTTTAAAGTGCCTTAAAGTTAGTAACACATTACTACTACATCATTTTTAAATCAAAATAGCTTAAATTTATGAAAATGTTTACAAAAAAACAACTATCATGAACCTTTATTCAAATGTAAAAAAGTAAAATTTAATACATTTCAAGACATGGAATTCTTTAGAAAGTTCGTACCGTGATAAAACGAATTAAGAAGACGTGATCGTTGAACACGATCTGTTACCTTTTTAAATCTTTTCTGTAGACCGTACTGAATCGAATAGCACAATTGATTCAGTAGAGTACATCACTATTTTATGAAAGTTTGACAAGCCTAGTTTATTAATCGATTTAAAAAAAGAGCTACTCAATTCTACTATATTTTTGATTTGACGTAAAATCTTCATTTTTGTTGAATGGACTTTTAAATAACATAGCTTGAAATTTCCAAGTATTTCACAAAAAGTATTACCTATTTCTCTCATTTACGTCAATTCATTTCTGAATAGCATTAAAACCTTCATTCACTGAACCTCGTGCAAAAAACGGTTCATAAAAGAAAAAAAATGTTTCCAATTGAAATTTTCCCGATGAAGTATTTTGTTTGGCGCCATTTTACTTGATCGTTTTTGATTGGATTGCAAGTGGAATAGTTTCTTTGACGAATTGCTTGAATAGGTATTAGTATAGTAACGCCATCTATCGGTGAGTAGCGGTACTAAAGAGAATTAATTTACGGGTTATTTTTTCTTTGTTTTATATTCTTTTTGCTTATTTATGTAGATGTTTTTAAAACAGTGATTATAAGTGAAGGAAGTCTCATATTGAAATCTCAAAATTATTAAAAGTACTTTTTTGAAACCAAATTTTAAACGCTTTCGTGTAAATTATTTGCGTATGTGTTACACTTGGTATTAGATATGTTCTATGCAAATTGTGTAAATACTACTCACAAAAAGCGATGTTAGATTTAAATTTTAAGGTTTCGGAGTAAAGTAGCGCCATCTATGAGTCAATAGCGAAACTAAGGCGCGGCTTATTTTTCATACATCTAACTTTTCATTATAATAGTGATTAATAATCCCATAAAAGTGATTAATTTTAGTATTAGCAAAATGCATTAGTAGTTTTTTTAATTTTACAACAATTTTGCACTCAAACTAAATTTGAAAGATTTCATCCATTTATAATAACAAAAATAATACGTAAGCGAGCTCCAAAAATACTTTTAAACGTACCTAACCTAAAAGTTCTCGATCTTTCGAAGTAGAACCATTATTCTAAATTCAAACAAACAAATATGGCCGCCTAAACCTTAGAAAAACTTCCGAAAGTCATAAACGGTTGTTTACACGCTTATTCCTTGTAAGTAAACTATTAAATCTTTTAAAACAATGTAACAATATTGTTTACGTTGGTTAGAGTTGAGTTTTTTGTTTACTTTTACCGTGAGCCGGGATCTCAACACTTTAGGTTGAAAATATCAACGGTAGGTACAAATATAGAATCTATTTATGACTAGTTTTACCGTGCAACTTCGTCTGCGTCAGTGTTTTCGTAAGTTGTTAGTTTCAGTAGTTATGCGTAAATATTTTGCTCATTTAGAAACCGAGAAGTTGGTCAAATTGAACTCGCAAGATTCCACCCGAACTTACATAGATACATACTACATAGTTATATCCAGTGCAAGTAAAATAAAAGCTTTCAATTAAGAAATTGACTTAAATTATGTATTACTAAACGGGTTCTTACCACGATTATTTTCAATTGAGCGATCCCGATATTTCGGCACTGTTTCAAGCGCCATGATCACGGGAAGACTGAGGAACTGCGGGTAGGTCATTTAAGAGCAGACAAATCTGTCTACCCTGTTTCTTGTTCGTTTGCCGGTACCACTGGAACTCGAACTCACATTTCGATATACCACATTGACAGTATCGGCTGCCGTCTCAAAACTAGATATTTTGGCTTTATTCTTTATTTTCATCTAACACTGGATTCCACAAACAGGATAGTTTGAAGCCCTCACCCCGATTAAAAGTGCTATTCCTCGAAATTTCAATAGCTTCCTTAATCAGTCTTGGTATGTAACGGCGTTCAGATGACAAAACCCTGGCTTTGTGAAACTGCATCCAGTGATTAGTCCCTTAGTCCCTGAGCTGTTTAAAGAAATTTATTAAATTATTAATGTAGTTTAGATTTTAGGTAGGTATATTTAATGACTGATCAATAGACATATTTTCTTCCTACTTTCTTCAGTATTTTGGCCTAAAAATAAAAGTTTCGATACCAAATTATCCGTACTCAGTTCAAAGACCTAAAATGTAGTAAATCAAAATTTTAATATACATTATACAAGCAATAAACACATTAATCACGATCTAACCAGAGTTTAACGATTGGCGGTTAAATTTAACTGCTTTCTAACGGTTAAACAAAGCTTTAACTTTTATAAAGCTATAGATAAAAATTGATGGAATGGTATTTGTATGGACAGAACTCAATTTCTAGAAAAAGGTTTCTTTTTACCTAGCTGCGTCGTCTGCGTCACATAACAATTATTCCCGGGTATTTTCTAAAAACACAGTAGCCTAAGTTACTCCTTATTACATAAGCTATCTGCCAGTGAAAGTCCCGTCCAAATCGGCCAGCCGTTCCAGAGATAAGCCGGAACAAACAGACAAACAAAAATTTTAAAATATATTTTTTTTATTGCCATGTTGGCAGACGAGCCAACGGGCCACCTGATCGTAAGTGGTTACCGTCGCTCATGAACCTCTGCAATGTCAGGGGACATTGAGGGGTCGCTGCCTACGAACTAACTTTAAGGACCCTCCTCAAGCCTCGTTTGAAGAAGGACAAGTCATAGCGCATATTTTGGTACCTATGTGTTCCGTATACATTCATAATATGCCTGTAGTAGAAAACGGGTATTTTAAACTACAAACAGACACTCCAATTTTATTTATTTGTAAATATTGGAAATTTAAATAAAAAAACAATTAGGATAATCTTTAAACAGATTTTCAAGGCGAGAAAATAAATACATTTTTTTCTACCGGTTGTGATTACAAGTGGATGAAACGGCTGAACCGATTTTGATGAGGCAGATAGGGCATGGACTATTGTACCCTAGATAATGAAGATAACTAAAAAAACTTTTTTGACACAAAAATGAAATCTACAATATTGACGTATAGTGTTGGGACATGATAAATATAAAAGAGGCAACTCATTTAATTAGTTCAGTAATAAAACTAAATTAGCAGCTTAAAAGCTATACGGTACAATCGTAAAACAGCTTTACGGCAAAAATAAAATTTATGAACGCATCCCTGAGCTTAGAATTAAGAGCTTGTTTCTTTTAAAAAGCTTTCGTACATCAAACGGGTTATATTTGGTCTTTTTGTGGATTTATTAATGTTATTAATAAATGGCTTTTAGATCTTATGTAAAAATTATGTTACATGTATGTTTATTTTAGAGTAACTTCAAAAAAGAAGTAGTATAGGTTATTCTTATGAAAATATCAAAGTCTAACTAATCTGTACTGTACTGTACCAACCCATTACTGCCCACTGTTGGGCTCAGGTCTCCTCAGAAGAGGGATTAAGCATGGTCCACCACGCTTGCCCAGTGCGGATTGGGGACTTCACATATCTTCAAAGGATTTTTAGAACCCTTTTCCGACATGCAGGTTTCCTCACGAAGTTTTCCTTCAGCGTTTTTAGCCAGTGTTGTGAAAAATTGCACATAAATCTTTTTTCACATTTAGATTTAGAGGTACAAGCCGGCCGGATTTGAACCCGCGACCTCCCGTTCGGAAGGAAGCGCTTCGACCACTACCCCACCACGACTATTGCACTACGACTAACTAATCTGCTTGTTTTTGATAAAAGATTTTTAAACGACAATTTCAAGATGAGTTTACGTGGGTGAACCAATTTAAATATGAATATCTCGTAATTTTGGTACTATCTACCTAGTAAAAAGTAATTTTGTTTGAGACTTAAAATTCTAACTCATTTTATATAATTTTCATTGAAAAAGCAATAAAATCACTTTCAACGTTAACATTTCCAAAAGTAACTCGCCTATAACATAATTATCATACACTAATTGGTAATGTACGGTGATGCAGTTCACTGAATCAGTTCACGATTCACTTCATACGTAATGTACGCATCACTAAATACGGTATTTATTGCAAGAATGTTCCAATTTAAATTAGTTTTACATACTTTTTTAATTGTTAAGTTAAAAAAAGGGTTTCACTAATCGAGGTTTTTTTGTGAAACTTCGTCATTTATAAACCGATTTTGTTGATTCTTCTTGTGTTGGAAAGAAGATATTTCAAAGATGATTTTATGATAAGCAAAATAAATCGAGGGGCAGTTTTTTATAACAAATAAAAACTTGAGAGGTGTCAAGGGACACCCGGATAGAACGAAGTTCCTTTCGATTAATTAGTGAGGGAATTGTAATAAAATTTTATTTTTATTAATTTAAAAAAAAATATTTTGATCACAGCGCCATCTAGCATTAATCATGTAAAACAAAATAAGGAATTGTTTTAAAAGATTTTTATCACAGCGCCATCTAGCGATAATCATCTAAAACAAAAAAGTGTCGTGACAACTTTTTCTTAAGAATTTCCGTCTAGCCCCCTTTCGATAACGCGCGATAAGGAACTTCGTTCCAATATTACTAGTTCTTTGAAATGCTTTTGTGTAAAAACTGAAATAATTGTAAAGTATTTCATTAAGTACCATTTTGTTGCACTGAGGCATGTAGTTTATTTTTATTGTTTTCAGGCTCTTTTGTGTTCCAGAGCGCATTTAAAATTATCTCTTTTACTACATACTTTTACTGGACTATTGTTTTTTCATAAAACACCAGCGTTATTATACGTATATGTAGAAAAACCGCGTAAATGCAATCTACGCTTTTTTCACAAGAGTAAATCTACTCGTACAACTGTATATTATGTCTACTCCATAACGATACAATTTGATTTTGACGTGACAACGTCTTATAAATTGGTTTGCAGGGTGACACTTCAAGAAACTGCGTTACGCTCCGCTCACGTTATGCGCTCACAATGAGAGCGAGTGAGGCACGCGTGCCTTTCACTTTTTATGTCTGTCTCTCTCGCTCTTAGGCGGGCTAACCATGCCCGAGTCGTTGTCACGTGAAACTTTCGCCCGTATACCGACTTTACAGGCAACCAATTTTTTTTTATATTCATTAAATTTTCACTTACATTTCTAATTGCGTATTTGACTCGTGTACTTTTGAACCATATAAAACCAAAACACGTTGAAATCGATTCAAATCACGCAAAAAATGTCAAACCGCTATAAATTATCATAAAAATACTCTCCATGACAATTTTACCACCAAATTTGACACTGTACTGTACTGTAACAACCCATTACTGCCCACTGCTGAGGTACTGCTCAGGTCTCCTCCGAAGAGGGGTTAGGCATAGTCCACCACGCTTGCCCAGTGCGGATTGGGGACTTCACATATCTTCAAAGGAATTTGACACTAGGAGCCCTAAATTGAAACACTACAGCATACACACACAACACATACACATACGAATTTACTGACGTACATTTCTGTATATTTTAACGCGAATAACTTAAATACATTTGTGTGACATAGTTCACTAGCTGTGACAAGTTGAAGAACGGTTGACGTGCCTATGATGAAGGTCTGCTAAAAGTATATGTGACAAATGTCATACTTATACAAATGTGTGACAGAGATACATTGTGTTTTCTGCTTTTTCTTATCATTGACTGACTTCCAAAAAAGAGGTTCTCCTTTTATTTGAGATCAATTCGTCTATATTTTTTTATGTTTGTTCCTTTATAACTTTAGTTTGGGTGGACCGATTTGAATGATTCTGATGTTAGGTTCTGGAGTCAGATGTAAGTCCCATTTTTATTTAAGATCGAACAAGTAAAGTCAAGTCTTTGTTAAAAAATGTGTTCACGCCGATGCTTTGCTCACAAGATTTCATTAGGCAAAAATTTAATGACGATCGGTAGTGCACTGGTTACTACTGACCACTACGTCACCGTCTCCCACCAACCAGCTGAACAACTGGTTTTCATCGTAGCCACCATTTACACTTTATATACTTGTCGCCAACCAACATTGTAAAACAATTATTGTAAAATAAATACATATCCAAGTTTTTTTAGTTTCTCATTGGAAATTCCATAATGTCCGCCTAAGGCTGAGACAAATGTGAATTTTAACGGACAAGATTTCAATAGAAGTCGCTTGTTTCCATTTTTGTAATAAAATATTATTATGTTAACCTTTAATAACCGAATAAAAATCATACTATTTTTTTACAAAATTATTTTAGATTTTTAATCATCTTTTTTTAATTTCAACTACATAATTATAACATCGAAAAGAAATGACATTGCATATTCTGCATTAACCCATTCATTAAAGGAAGCTATAAATTGAAATGATCTAGTTTTTTTGTATTGGTTCGTGCCCGCATCATTATAACTCAGAAAGTGGTGCTTCACTACTTTTTGTATTAATTTTCCTGTTTACTGCCACTAGTGATGGGCAATGATTACTTTGAATAAATTTATAAGAATAATTTTTAGAACATTTTTTTTGCTACATTATGGCTACTTAGATAAACAAGCACGGCCTATCGAATGGTAATCGATTAAATTACAGGATTTTAATTTAATTTGGGTAATTATCAATTTAACAATTCATAAATTTCGCCAAGAGAATAACTTAAGACATTGCCATTGGCATTGCAGAGGCTCAAAACGACGAGTACAACTTACTATCAAGTAAGCTGTAGGTTCATCAGCCATGCTAAAATAATAAACGTTTTAACTAGAACAATAATATTCTAACTTCAACAAAAAAACTTAACAATGTGACTGAGAATCGAGACTAAATTTCTCAAGGGTACAATTAAGACATTAACTTAAGAAAAAATCTCATTAAAATGTCCACTTAACAGAAAAAAATATTAATTAAAATATCTGAGTGGATTCTTAATTATGAATCGAATAAGTATCGACTCATTTTGAGTCAATTCACTAATTGCACGATTCAAGAGCATCATTGTTGAAAAATCTTTACATTAATTAAGTTTTGATAATTGTATTTTTCTTTTGACTTATTAAGTACATAATGTCCTTCTTCAAATGAAGTTTAAGAGTCGTGTAAAATGTCCTTAATGATCTGATGTCCTTGAGATATCTATGCAATAATACTTATCATCAAATGTGCCAATGGTAGGCTAGAAGTAATCGTAGTTCAGGTATAAACTTATTCCGACACTCGCGGTTTTCTATAATACTTTCATGCATTTTCAATGGGTTCTTACCACGATATTTAATTAATTGAGTTGTCTCTATATTTCAACGTTGTTGCAAATGTCATGATTGCGAGAAGACTGGATACTGCGGGTCGATTTAAAAGCAAACAAATCTGTCTACCCTCTTTCTCGTTCGCTTTTAGGTAGTACCACTGGAACTCGAACTTACACCACGACACACCACACTCAATTCAATTAATTAAATAACGTGGTAAGAACCCGTTGAAAATGCATGAAAGTATCGTAGTTCAGGTATTATTTTTTTTGTTAAGAAGATAGTGAATCATTATTTTTAACCGATTTGAATGATATATTCAAACACTGAATTAACAGTGCATATATTGTAGTTATGCGTAATCATAACTTTTGTAAATTTACATATCACCTTATATTTATAGTAATTTATACTACAATAAAGTAAAGAAATACTGTCATTTTTGAACGTCAATTTTACCACGACAGTCTCTATAACTTTCGGTCACGACTTTGTTCGTGCTATAAAATATAAATTGTAACGTTGTGCAAAACTTTCAATGTCATTTTCTCTAACTTTGAGGCGTCCCATTCAATTTTAAATTTCCACACGAATGAATTTAAGCTTCTATCTCTCGTTTTAAACCGAAATTAAATTTTATTCGACCACTGAATAAGACTTTCTATTAATTCAGAATACTTCGTTCAAAAATTTAAGTGAGAATTTTAGGTATAATAATATAATGCGTGTACACTGAAATGTTTATTTAAGTAATAAATGTAATTAATTTATGCAAATTAAATTTAACAAAAACTTGAGAGATGTCATGGGACACCCGAATAGAACGAAGTTCCTTTCGATTTAAAGATATCTTATTTTTTTTATCCTAACGTAACGCGCGATAAGGAACGTGGTTTAAAAGATTTTGATCACAGTGCCATCTAGCGATAATCATCTAAAACAAAAAAGTATCGTGACAACTTTTCGTAAGATTTTTTTCCGTCTAGCCCCCTTTCGATAACGCGCGATAAGGAACTTCGTTCCAATACACGAATTTCGTCAATATTTGTAATATCTCAAAAAATATTGCCAATCTGACATATCTAACACATTTGGAGTATTCTAAAATAGATCTATTAATATAGTAACTGTAAAGCAAAACAGTACTTGACATAGTTATTCACATATGAAGATAAAAGTTGTGTTTTAAAGTTCTTAGTACTGATAAAGATCTACATAATATTGCATTTAAAATAGAAGTTCTTGTTAAAGCGGGTCCGCGCAACTTCGTCTGCGTCACTTTCAATTAAAAGGTAGCCTATGTTCTTTCTCAGGGTCTAAAGATTGTCTGAGCCAAATTTCATCAAAATCGGTTGAGAGGTTTAAGCGAGAAAGCATAACAGACAGACAGACAGAGTTACTTTCGCATTTATAATATTAGGTACGGATTTACTAAAACACTTGACAGTAAAAGCGCATTTCTTGGCAGCTCACTGATTGACTCACAAATGATTCACAGATCAACATCACTTTACTAATGAATCATCGATAAACGCACATCACTATTACTTTGTACTTTTAAGTGTTTCCAAGTAATTTTGCATCAAGAACTTTATTGATCATATTTTTTACAGCAGCATCATAATTTTGCGATTTTAAGTGTTTCTTTTTAATTTTGAGTCATTCTCTTGTAATTGAAATGTTAGGTTTAATAATATCATATAACACATGATACTTTTTCGACCTAAAAAATTGGTTGCCTGTAAAGTCGGTATACGGGCGAAAGTTTTACTCGGGCATGGTTAGCCCGCCTAAGAGCGAGAGAGACAGACATAAAAAGTGAAAGGCACGCGTGCCTCTCACTCGCTCTCATTGTGAGCGCATAACGTGAGCGGAGCGTAACGCAGTTTCTTGAAGTGTCATCCGGCAAACCAATTTATAACAAAAGTAGCTAAAATTAAAATTAATAGGCGCCATTAACAGTTAAAGTGTTAAAGTAAAACGAGGCCAAACGATTAGTATATCTTGTTTAATTCAGGAGTTCCTATGACTACATTTCGACTCCATCATCAGATCACTTCCATTGTATCATATCATT
Organism: Trilocha varians; assembly: GCA_030269945.2. Lineage (NCBI taxonomy): Eukaryota > Metazoa > Arthropoda > Insecta > Lepidoptera > Bombycidae > Trilocha > Trilocha varians. The sequence continues at coordinate 7,818,235 of AP028275.1, read as the reverse complement.
GCATTGCGCGATATACATCTGCGTGCAAAATGTCAGCTCAATCGGAAACCGAGAAATTTTTCAAATTTAACTCTTAAGATTCCGAACTTAAATAGGTACATTGTTACATCCAGTTAAATAAGTTTTTAAAAGCAATACAAGGGATAATCTTTTTTCTATCAATTATAAGAAAAAAATAACTGAATATTACATCATAATACTATTATAAAGGCGAAAGTTTGTAAGTATGGATGTATGGATGTTTGTTACTCTTTCACGTAAAAACTACTGAATGGATTTGAATGAAACTTTATCACAATATAGCTTATACATCAGAATAACACATAGGCTACAATTTTTGATAATAATTTTAGCTAGACGGGACGAACCTGAAGTCCACGCGAACGAAGTCGCGGGCAAAAGCTAGTTGTCTATAATATAAAGTTTAACTTTGAATTCATATTAAAATGTCTATAAAATTCTTCATAATCTGTTGTAAGTTGTATGCAAAGAATTCAAGTGAGTTAAAAAGTATTTATGCTCAATAAAAACTTTAAAAGCTTATAAAAAGTTCGGCGTGTGTACTTGGAAATCGTTAAGTACTTTATTTTACCGACTTTGAAAGAAGATGTTATGTAGCTGTGTTTAAGTGTTCAATGAAGGATGTAAAATTATAAACTTCATTTTTTAATACATTTGTGAAATTATTTTGAAGAAAATTTAATTCCTAAGTTTTTAGGTGTGAAAAGTTTAATTTTCAAACACTTTTTTGTCACTTATCTACCCACTCAACTGGGATCGGCAACCAGATTGGTTTGTTTACTTTTGCCAAGTCTGTGGCAGGAGCCAAAATTGAGCACAGTTCTAAAACTTGTTTTGTTTACATTTTTTAATCGTCTCATATTTTACGGAGATTATATATTTTCCCTGAAAATGCAATACAGCGTCATTTAGAAATAAATGGTTTAATTAAAAATCAAAATTAAAAATTATTGGAAAAAAATGTTTTTAAAAAGGGGCTCAAACACGGTATTGATTCCGAACGAAGTCCCCAGTTTCGTTTCATCTAATGAATGGTGACGTTCCCAGTTGAGTGGATATGTGACTTTGGCAGAGTCATCCGCAAGGAAAGAACTCGGGCCAGAAAAAAAAACACTTTTTTTTCACGGGTTTTTGTGTGTGTGTTGAGATATCTATGCTAGCAGAAAAACATTGCAAAATTGAATTTTAATATTGACCCACTACATCACTGACCCAGTACAGTTTTTTACAATAATTAACATTAATTTTCAACAGTAATTTTATCGGTCTGTTGATTACAATAAAAAACAAATAGTTTTTTCGTTTCACTCGACCCACTTCGACCGATGTCAGTTTTGATTAGAAAAAACGGAACGTAACATGGTCAGCCATTTTGTTTTTCATGTCAAAAGTTCGTTGACCTAACTCAATATTTTTCTCAGCAATTCGAACTGTTTTTGTCAGGTATTACGGCTATTTTCTGAATATAGTCTGACCTTATTTCTATGATAATTGCTTTTTCAGTTTATAAATAGTGTTTTAGTATTTGACTCCGACGTAGAGATAATATTTGAACGTAATTTATGAGAAATCAACTAACAGTCAGATGAATTTAAGTTAGAATTGGTGCCGAATAAGTTCTACAAATATTTTTATCATCTTAATTTAGTCTTCTTGATGGACCGATTTGAATAATTCTGGTGTCAGATGAAATGTGATGGTCGTTTTTGAGTGTTTTTCTTTTCCATATGAACCTATTTCGATGTTTTTTTTTACTAAGAACTTTAGATACTGTCTCATACAAATTGGATAAAGATCTGATTGATACTTTTTGTGCTAGGCTTGAGAAATGGAATTCAATATCATTTTTTCAAACATTTTAATCAAACACTCATTCTAGAACTACCAAAATTGGCTTCATTTTGATGTCTTTCTGTATCTAAAACCGAACAGCATGTTATCCAACATGTAATTCCTTGTATCCATTAACTGCCTTTTGTTTACGTCGGTCAGACCTTTCTGGGTACCCGATTGTTTGGTCAAGCCCGTGTTGTTTAAAACGGCTTAAGTGTTAACATAAACAGACTCACAGATTATTTTTTATTTGGTTTGTTTTTAGAAGTACTTTTATTTTAAATGTGAAAGTAGAAACTGTCTTGCTTTTATGCAAAAGTACTGAAAAGATTTGATTGAAATTTCGGATAGTTTAAAGTCTGAATGAAGAGATGGGCTCTATGGGGATTACTTATTGCTATTGGAAATCAGAGTAAAATAAAAAGATGGAATTAAGACTATTGGCATCGACTTAGTAGTAACTTCTCGCTCTACAAAGGTGATTAATTCAGAGAAGGAAGCAAGCATATTTTGATAGCTAAACCGCAAATTTTTATCTTTTTTTAATTTTAGAATTTCAAAATAACGTAGACATGTAGATTTAGCATGAAAATTACACTATAATAAACATATCGTACTATTGTTTCAGCTGATCCACTGCCCGGCAAGCATGTCCCGCTGGAGAGCTATGAGAGTGAGCTGGAGAGAGAACACGCATTACCCACGTCCGTGCCCAACGCGGACATACTCAAGACTAACAGTAATCCGACGTATCACAAACCAAGGTAAGACCCTTTATTTAATAGCTGATCTTCTCTGTCGGTACACTCTTGTCAGAGCAGTCGTGGTTATCACGCTCTTTTGCTCGCAACTATCACGCGTCTCATGGTCTCGCCACTTTCCCCGTTGCGGCTCTGGTACACTGGTGCAATGGTCCTATTTGGACTTGATCACATCAGTTCACCTCATAGGTGAACCACGATCGCGAACCCCTTCAACTCTTTCCTTTGACCACCAGCCTCTCGATGGAATCATCTCCCAGACTGGACCCGTGCAATAGACAAGACGAAAGATTTTGAAAACCTCTTCCATTATGTGGGTACACGTTTACGAAAACACCTTTATTTCGGTAATAATGCAAAGTTAATCTAGATTACAAGCCATTTTTCAAATTTCATTTCAAATAGTGACACAGCCAAAAGTGTCATGGCGTCTCGTGATGTCACGGTTAGGTAAACAAACGCTAAAGTGTCATGGCGCAACCAATAAAGAACGTCGTCGAATGTCAAACGAACTACAAAGCTGATATGAAAGGCATGATTACCGTCGCTCATGGACCTCTGCAATGTCAGTTATCTGGCCAAACGAAATCGCCACAGCCAGTAAAATATAACTCTTAACATACAAATCGTATCACTTTTCAAACAATTGCCACGTACACTTTGTACAAATAAATTTTCGTTGCCGTTCCCGATTCCCTGAGGAGCCATCAGATTGTCAAGTCGGGACCACACGTATAAACAAACTCGAATCACCACAATTGTTTACATACCTACAATATTTAACAGCTTGTTGGGGGAAATAAAAATTTTATTTCAGTTTAGCATGGTATTTTCTTGATAGACTTTGAAACTAGCTGACGCAACTTCGTCCACGTCACGAATGGAGAATTCAGTGGATAGCAATATGCTTATTTACGACATCCAAATTTCAAGTTAAATTATCAGTGTTTGTCTACTATATCACGCATGTGTTACATAATTAAATATTCCTCTTGAATCTGTGTCGTAGTTTCAAATATTGAAGCATACATAGGGATATAGAAAGCGACTTTGTTTTATAATAGTGATAGTGATGAAAAAACAGAAAGGTGCGAAAGAGAAGTTAAAAAGTAATATTTACTTCCCTACAATAAAATTCCAACGTTTAAAACAAGCTAAAAATGGTGATAGAAAACCTGCATATTGGAGGAAAGGATTTAAAAATCCTTCGAAGATATGTGAAGACTCCAAGCCAAGGCAAGGTGGACTATGCCCGATCCCTCCACTGAGGAGACCTGAGCCCAGCAGTGGATAATAGTTACTGTATCCAAAAAGATTTTTTAAAGCATTTCGTTTGTTAATAAAACTGGCCTGGCTTTGCGATCCGTTGAATAATCAACAAAATGACTAAAAGAGCCTACGAACATTTAAAATTCTCCAATCCGAGGCCATTATTGAACACATTAGCTCAAAAACTTTCTCTCTATTGACTCAGCCCCAACTTTTTCATTACTGGAAGCTTTCAATACGAAATAAAGTTTTGAAACGTATTTGTTTTCGATTTCGACTTCCTTGTGTGAGAATAGCCTCTTTCATGTTATTTTTGGGAGATTCAATTAAGCGTATTGTAACTTTCGTTTAGTTTAGTGTGTGTAGGGACGAAAATTAGCCAAATCGTCGCCTCAGTACTTGTTTGGCCAATCTGACATTTTTTACGAAAATGACTTTTTAATACAGTATTATAAAGAATAAAATTTCCATCCGACTGGTAAAATATTTTTTTTAAATATTCAATTCTAAAACAATAAAAATCTCATTTCAAATTTTTTTCTCAACACGGCACTTAACGAAAATTCCGTGCTTGTTTGCTGTCTCCTGTAAAATTTGCTCGAGTGCAGATAGGCCAAACAAGCACTGAGGCGACGAAATATTGAGAAAAGAATTGACAAGAAAAGTGGGCATGTGATTTGAAAAGCATTTAACTTGCACTGGATGTAATTAGGAAGCTTGCGAGTTGAATTTGACTTCCCAGTTTCTGATTGAGACAGTGACCGAATTAATTTTCAACTTAATTTCATATGTACCTACTACATCTCTAAGATCTCTCTAACTTGCATTATGATTTTTTCGGTGTTTCTCGATCACTATGACTCTTCTTTAGACAATGTTTGAAAATAGTTCTTATGCCCACTCAACTGGGAACGTCACTTTTCGCTAGATGGGGAAACTGGGGACTTCGTTCGGAATCACTACCCCGTTAAAGCCTCTTTTTAAAAATTTTTATTACTAAACGACGCTGTATTGCATTTTTAGCGAAAATATATTATCTCCGTAAAATGTGAGACAATCAAAAAATGTAAACAAAACAAGTTTTAGAACTGTGCTCAATTTTGGCTCCTGCCAGAGACTTGGCAAAAGAAAACAAACCAATTTTGTTGCCGATCCCAGTTGAGTGGATAACTGCACGAAATCTTTACAGATTTTAATAGATCTTAAACCCACGAATAATCAACTACAGTAAAAAATACCACAAACATTTTTTTTCCAATCTTAATATATAGTACCTATATTTCTTGTGTTCGTCTGTATGTGACTGAACACCTCCTAAACGACTGGACCGATTTTGATGATATTTTTTGTGTGTGTTCGTGGAGATTCGAGAATGGTTTAGATTCATACCCGCGATTTTTTTTTTTTTGACGCAGACGAAGTTGCGCCGGTCAGCTAGTGTCTATAAAACAATTTTACTTGCATTTTCTCGTAATGGCTACTCGTTCACCGATTAAATTGGTTCCTTCCAGCATTTCTCCCGTATAAACACATTTACGACTCTTTTGATTGGTTCTTTTTTGCATAACAACGTCCATTCCGGCCATGTCGAAGTAATGACGTGTTTTGGCCCAAGTTAAAAGATTTTTGGGGATTTTAGGAACTATCCCAGTAAAAAAAAATAAAGCCTAGAAATGAAAGACAATGCTTTATCATCATCAGCCTATAGACGTCGACAGCTGGACCTCCCCCAAACCTCGTCACTACGACCGGTCCTGAGCTGTCCGCATCCAGTGACTTCCCGCGATCTTGACCAGGTCCATCTTGTACTGTGTAACGCAATGGTTCGTTCGTACATGACAATAAAAAAACAATATTTATCGACATGCAATTAATATTGAAGAAAACTTGTGAGGTGTCATGGGACACCCGAATAGAACGAAGTTCCTTTCGATTAAAAGGTATCTTATATTTTTTTTCCTAACGTAACGCGCGATAAGGAACGTGTTTTAAAAGATTTTGATCACAGCGCCATCTAGCGATAATCATCTAAAACAAAAAAAGTGTCGTGACAACTTTTCGTAAGAATTTTTTCCGTCTAGCCCCCTTTCACAACGCGCGATAAGGAACTTCTTTCCAAAAACTCTTTTCATAATCGCTTTCTAACTCTTTAAAACGCTAACTAAAATTTATACTACAAATCTTGTGAAACACAATTTTGTGCGGTTCAACAATAAAAATAAATTTGTACCAAACAAAAAGAATCTCGGTCGGATCTGGGCGAGTTTTTCCCAGTCTTTCTGTCGCTTGAGACAATCATTAATCTTAAGTCCCCTATTGTTCGGTAAAACTAGCTTTGTCCCCGGTTTTATTCGCTTTTCACTGCCAAATTAACGATTTTTTTCATTCCGCTTGTAAAGTTAAATGAATGAAGACACTTACGCAAATAAAATAAAAAATCACACGTAAAAAAATGCAATAAATAAAACAAAAGAAAAACATGCAATGGACGGACTTATCGCTGAGAGCGATCTCTTCCAGACAACCCCTTATAATCTGTATAAAAACTTAATGTTTACAGAGCTGTCTGCTTGGTAGAAACTTAAAATGAGAATCTTTTGACTGTTATTTTTAAAACTTTGATTTATGTCTGCAGCTACTAGTAACGCCATCTAGTGCCGAGTAGTCGAACTAAAAAGTTGCCAATCATGAATTCTACTTCAAAATATATAATTTCAAATACATGTGAACATTAAATTGCATTTATTTCTATAATAATTCTAATAGTTCATTTATATAAACTTCGATTTTACTAAACAAATGGTTACAGCGCCATCTGTTATTGAATAGCAGAACTAAATAGCGAATTATAACAACTTTGATTACTCTCAATTCTCTTGCTATTCCATGAAATTTTATAGTGTAGTGTATTTTATATTGGTATAAAATCGTAAAAATATATTGAATAGATTTAACAGTAACAATTTTATTAATAACTAGCTGACTCGCGCAACTTCGTCTGCGCCGAAAAAAAAAATTAGGGGTGGACTACCCCTAACATTTAGGGGATGAAAAATAGATGTTGGCCGATTCTCATAGGTACCGGATAAGCACAAAAAATTTCATCAAAATCAGTCGAGCCGTTTCGGAGGAGTTCAAGTTCGAACACCGTGACACGACAATTTTATATATTAGATTTTAAGAATCTGATAGAGATGTTAGGTTTTCAAAAGCAATAATTTTGTATAAAATTTACTAACAGTATTTTTGTGTTCATTTTTATTTTATTGCAATGTCTACTAATTACGTTTATTAGTAAATTAGTATTTTTGTGGTGTTTAATATCATAAATTTAAAAGTTAATTGTGTTTTTAATTTGGCGCCAATCAAAACAGATAATTAACCACTCAACTGGGATCGGCAACCAAATTGGTTTGTTAACTTTTGCCAAGTCTGTGGCAGGAGCCAAAATTGAGCACAGTTCTAAAACTTGTTTTGTTTACATTTTTTAATCGTCTCATATTTTACGGAGATGATATATTTTCGCTGAAAATGCAATACAGCATCGTTTAGTAATAAAGATATACAAAAATATAAGGTTTAATAAAAAATTGAAATTAAAATTTATTGGAAAAAATGTTTTTAAAAAGAGGCTCAAACACGGTGGTGATTCCGAACGAAGTCCCCAGTTTCGCCATCTAACGAATAGTGCGCTCCCAGTTGAGTGGATAATATACTAAATGTGCACTTCACGAATGTTTCTAAAAATCTAAATTTTCACTTAATAACCTACCTATGCAAATTACTAATTATAATTTCGAACGGCGAACCAACAAGTGACCGTTTCCACGAAAACACGTTTTTAGCACAATTTTCATTAAAATTCATTTCTCGTACTGAAAATAAAGCGTCGAACGAAACAGTGGGCGTTTTGCCAATTTTTGACGGTTCCGTAATATTTTCACTGAACCCTGCTTGTTAACATGTACGGGTAGATTTAAAATGGCGTAGGGTTACCACAATCTTTTTTATATATAAAAATGAATTGCTCGTCTCGTGAGTCTCGTGAATTGTTAGTCTCGCTAAAACTCGAGAACGACTGAACCGATTTGGTTTATTTTAGCTGGCCCACAAAACTTCGTCTGCGTCACATAAGGAAATTTTCTCACCGTTTAAATCTTCCCTGGACTTCTACGAATATTTCAAGATTAAAATAAGCCAAATCGGTTCAGTCGTTCTCGAGTTTTAGCGAGACTAACGAACAGCAATTCATTTTTATATATAAGATGTTGTTACGTGAGATAAATTCATGCAAAGCGTATACTACTTTACGGTTTTATTTCTATTACAAAACCATAAGAAAAAAAAATTAAATGTTTTCCTTCTACCCGAAGATTAGGTAAGAAATTAATTGATGCAGCATCTCGTAAGTTTTTTCAGAGTGATTGATATAGCCTGCAAATTATTTTCTTCGATATACCTTCAGTCTCAGCTTGCAGAGAAATTTTATTTGGATAACCAACACTTCTTCTTTTCACATAACACATTAAGATTTAAGAGTGAGAAAAACAGTAGTGTACCTACCTCTATGAAATATAATAATTTGTGATGAAGATTGTCAAATTTAGCTTGCAACATTCCACCCGAACTTACATAGTATAATATAAAGCTTGTAAAAACTCAATTATTTAATCAACTTAATATTGGGTTCAGTTCAGAAACACAATGAAAACTCCTTGGTTCACAATAACAGTTTATTCATCTTCCAAAATCAGTGTAATCATCCTCCAAAACTCAGTCACAATAACTCTGTTCACTTTGAAATCACATCGACTACTGTATTCAAACGACAGCTTACACGCCTTTTATACTTTCTTGAGAAATAAATCAGATGGCGCCACTAGTATTTCCGTTCACATAAAATAAAATTAAAAGAATCTAACAACACTCTTATAAAATGATTCATCACAACCGGAAGTCCTTCCTTTAAATCGACGTAATACCCGCTTCTACAAACAATTAAATGGAATTAGAGAAAAGTCACCTAATATTAATATATTAATAACAGAATGACCACTCGAGTCTCCTTAGTCATCCTTCAAAGATTTAAAGTTATTCCTCAGCCCTAATCACGATAAAATCAATGACTAAACTGTGTAAATGCAAAACAGCATGCAATATAAAGCAGGTACAAGCATTTAAAGGTGTTTTATTGTAATTTTATTCTGTCGACAAACACGGATTGAATTTTAAATTGAAACTGAAGTCATCGCTCTTTCTAGCACCTTTCAAGGAATCTGTCTTATTAATAATAAGGCTTCACTTTAGTTAAAAAATCTAATATAGTCCAAGTTTGAAATTAATATGTTTTATATGGGGTTCAGTTCAGTTACACACAACTATAACTCTTTGGTTCACAATAACAGTTTATTCATCTTCCAAAATCAGTACAATCATCCTCCAAAACTCAGTCACAATTACCCAGCTCTGTTCACTTTGAAAGCACGTCGACTACTGTCCTTAAATTATAGTTCACACGCCGTTTATACTTTCTTGAGAAATAAATCAGATGGCGCCACTAGTATTTCCGTTTTCATAAAAATATAAATTGTAATAAAATTAAAAGAATCTAACAACACTCTTATAAAATGATTCATCACAACCGGAAGTCTTTCCTTTAAGTTTTTTTTATTTTTTTTTTATTGCGTGATAGATAAACGAGCCTACGGCCCACCTGATGGTAAGCGGTCACCGTCGCTCATGAACCTCTGCAAAGCCAGGGCAATGAGGGGCTGTTATCTATCGCCTACCGATACAGGACTTTTCTTAAACCTCGTTTAAAGAGGGACATGTCATAGCGCTCCGGGAACACCGCGTATGGGAGTCCATTCCAAATCGGAATGGTACGGGGCAAAAATGATCTTCTGAACCGAACCGTGGAAGATGGCAGCGGCTCCAAGTAAAGGTGGTGAACCTTGCCCCTGCGGCGTGTGGTACGATGGTAAAAGGGAGATGAAGGGATCATCTCAAAGAGTTCCTCGGAGCATTCCCCATGGACCAAACGGTACAGAATGCACAGAGAGCTGAAATCTCTCCGCACACTCAGAGGTTCCAGTCGATCCGTGAGCTTGGGTTCCTCAACGATCCGAACAGCCCTCCTCTGGAGGGAGTCAAATGGAAGCAGCTGGTAATTGGGAGCGCCCGCCCAGAGATGAGAGCAATACTCCACATGAGGCCGGACTTGAGCCTTATACAGCAGTAGCCTCTGCGCCGGTGTGAAGTACCGCTTCGCTCTGTTAAGGACTCCCAGCATTCTAGAAGCTAATTTAGCTTTACCCTCCAGATGACTCCGAAACTGGACGGTGCTCGAAACGTCAACCCCAAGAATCCCAATACTCCCGGAGGTCGACAGAGATACCCCTTGGAATTGGGGCGCTATGACAAATTCGTCCCTCTTTGCAGTGAACGCGCAAGCTTGCGTCTTCGATGGGTTGAACTGAACCAGATTCAGCTCGCCCCACTTGGAGACCTGCCCTAGAGAGTACTCCACTTCAGACACAAGCTCTGATCGTCTTTCCTGAACCAAATTCCGAGGGAGACTCTGATGGCTGGTATATCGCGCATCACCCGTACTATCATCCGCATAGCAATGCATGCCATCGATGGACAGCATGTCATTGATATGCAAGATGAAAAGCGTAGGGGAGAGCACCGAGCCTTGTGGAACGCCTGCATTAATGGTCATGGTATCAGAGCAACAGCCGTCGACGACGACTTTGATGCTCCGACCATCCAAAAAGCTGGCAATCCACTTGCAGAGCCCCTCAGGGATCCCGTAAGATGGTAACTTCGAAAGAAGTGCCCTATGCCAGACCCTGTCGAAGGCCTTCGCAATATCAAGGCTCACGGCAAGAGCCTCGCTTCTGCTCTCCAAAGTTTCAGCCCAACGGTCGACAAGTCGATGTAATACCCGCTTCTACAAACAATTAAATGGAATTGGAGACAAGTCACCTAACAGTTTGAAGTATAAAAAGTTCGATAAAGCTTTCTCAGTAATCCCATTTTAAGTAAGTCTGGGACATTTCTCACTATAACTGTCATACATAGAAATTAAATACCTTTAAATTTTCTTTACAAAATCCACATAAGTTCTCAATCATTTTATTCAGATGTATAGGAGATAATTAAATTATTTATAAATTATAAATTTGTGACGATGATGATGTGAGGTAAAGAGGTAATTTCGTCATGTTCTGGTTATTAATTATAACTCTTGTTTCCAGACCGCCTCAGCACCACGGAGCGTCCCTGCTCTCCGGCGTGGGGGCAGTGCCTTCATACGCGCCTCCTGGACGAGCCTTCTTCACGCCCCCATTGCCCCCAGAATACAGGAACCCATTCGCGGACAAGCCGACACTCAGAGGTACCTGTGTTTCTTAATTACTACCAGAAATTACAGTCCATTTAAGTGAGGCATCATCAGCTCATAGACAATACTGTTGAGTTATCACGAGTAGAAAACGCAATGAATACACTCAAGGCGGGCTGCGCAAATAATATCGCAACAGCATTAAGAGTACTGTTTGAACCCCTTTGTGACGCAGACGAAATTGCGAGCGTCATCTAGTATTAAGTATAGATTGAATCTCACCATTTAACGCAGTACAGAATGACCAACTATAAAGTGGACAGGTAACCTTATTAAGGTCGCAGGAACATGTTGGATGTGAGGTCAGGTTGAAGTCTAGCAGTCTATGTGCAGCAGTGGACGTTTTGTTGTCCTGAGCAGATAGTCCATCTTGTAACATCAAGACCAACCGGTGTACCATGTCACCGTCAGCAATTTAATAAAACTGATAAAACTTAAAATACTCATAAATTAGATAAAAAATTAAGATTAGGCAATTTAAAATGCAAGAAAATTGGCAGTTTCATTAAGTTGTTCATAGTTACTTAGCTGGCTCAATGAATTTTGCTTCTAAGTTTAGTTTCAGTCACCTCAGTTTTCTGGTAAATCGCACCAGGCATGGCATTTTTAGCTCATGTAGTTTTTTTACAGCGTCACAATAATAATGATTGTTCCTTGGACGTCCGATCTTTTAGCACCATCCCATTTTTTTGTAGTTCATAGGATGCATTGTTGTTTCAGGCACAAACACAGATGGCAACAACTATCTCAACAGAAGGCCCATACCTCCTCCCTCTCTCGGGCCGGGACACGAACGGATACCGATCAGACCTCCTGGACAGGTGAGGAAAACAAATATTACAGAAATAACTGCTTTAGATGTTCCAGAATTACCCACTTTAGTAATCAAAAAAAATTAGGAAAACATCTTAACATTTGGATATTAGAGGTTTCTCAAATCATACTAGGCCAATCCAATATTCTATGACTAGTCTTGCTACTGAAGCAACTATTTGCCTGTTTGGAAATGTCTGGATTTTAAGCTAATTTAGTAAGGAATAACCTACTAATCTAAACCTTCCATGACAAGAGGTTACACGCAGCATGTTAGTAAATGAATATACTTTGTTTCCAGGAGACGTCACCCCCGCAGGTGCCGGCCCCGCCCCCCGCCGCGCTCCCCGCGCCGCCCTCACCCCCTCTCGACCCGCACAAGAACAAACCACTCAACACGCCCAGCCATAAGGTACATACACTCGTTATCTCGGGTACTTACGAGTACACTGACAAATCATATGTACACGATGACATTTCTACAAATAAACACAATACATTTCCAACATCCCATTATTAACATAGAAATTTCTAGAATTGTATAAGGATTCCATTAATGTGTAAGGCATGTTTTTACGTGCCATAAAGTATTTGAAATAAAATAAATCAGTTACTTCTTGACACTTGAAAACACTAGGTATATTAACCAAAATCGACCACCAAAAAATACTAAAAGAACTTTTCTCTTTTCAGCCGGACGAATTAGAATCTGAGGGGAAACAGCAAGCAAACTTCACAGATTTCGTTCCAAACGCGCTGGACATTCCCGCCATTACCAGGATACTGTCCGGCTCCAACGGCAGAAAAGAAGACATCCCTGACGTTCTACTGAGAACTGTTACAACTAAACCACAACACAACCAAGAGAAGACTTCTAAAAGCGATGTCTTCGTCACTAAAGATGGAGTCACTCTCAGTGATACCAACAAAGACGCTTCAACTGAAGGCTCCGTCCTACCAGTCTTAGATCCAGACATGAACAACTTAGACAGGCCTTTAATAGACCAAAATGGAGAAACTAATACAAGAAGAAACATACAATATGCCACCAAAAATGATAGTAGAAGTTACACCCCAGCTACCACAATAGGCTTTGAATTGAAAGACCCAGAAATTTCGACTGAAAGGTATCACAATTTGGCTAACGTGAATTCCGATAAGAAGATCCTTAAACAGGACAAAAATGGTCCCGTGCAGAGACAAGGCGCCACGTGGCCCTTCGCTTGGAACGTACACATATACTTCGCGACAGTCATGTTCACAATCCTGGCAGTCTACTCCATCTTTAAAATCATATGTTATAACAAATTTACGCATCTATTTACACAGTATTATTTCATTATTCTCCATTTGATCTTAGTTTTTGTTTGTCTCATGAGAATATTTTACATGTGCTACGATCCTTACAACATAAATAATTCTTTGCCCGTCTTCATTAGCGAAATTCTGCTACACGTTCCAGAAATTTTCTTGAGCATAGCTTTTGCTTGCACCATACTGTTTCTACTGATACACAGTATGAACTTCAAGAACAACTGTTGTTCTTTCATCCTCCGACCGAGAGTTATAATAGTGGGGGGTTGTATACACGTATTCTTGTGCGTAATGTTGCATATCCTTGAGAGTAATAGCACTATATACAAAACGCAGGGTTCAGAGAAAAGAATGTTAGGTTTGACTTGTCAGGTCGTCTTCATAATAGCGTGTCTGACTTTAGGTCTAGGTTATTTATACGTGTTTAAAACTCTAAAAACGGTATTACAAAAGAAGAGCCATACGTACATAAATGGCTTCCAGAATTTATACCAAGCTATACACATAAATCTGGCGACTGCGCTTCTATTTATACTGATGGCGACGCTACAAATTTATGGTATATTTGGTATAAATCAGGTCAATATGAGTAAGTTTAACTGGTTACAGTGGGGGTATCAGTTCTCTTTGAGGTTAATTGAGATTAGTATCATAGCTTTAGTGTCCTGGGTGATCAGTCTGAAGGTGGGTGTGGGTCCCTTGCAGCACGAGAAGGCAGACAGCAGTAAGATACCTGGTCTCGGCCTCTTCACGTGTGGAGCTGGGTCTAGTAACGAACAATTCGAATCTGACTACCCAGCCATATGTAACACCAACACAAACCTTCACACATACACTTTGAGGACCGGGAAACCTATTTACGAAGGTGGCCATCATCCCAACATGGTAGAACAATGCTGCGGACCGATGGACCATCCCAGGTTCCAACTGAATACTCTTTCTGGACCTTGCGACAATAACTCTGGTACTGAGAACTATTCTGGCCACAGTTCGATAGCCAACGCTGGCCATAGCAGTTCAACTGAGTCCAGTAACGCAGCATCCAGCCAAGGTGTGACCAACCATTTGATCAAACATCATCCAAACATGGGCTATAATGGTATGGAATCGTCAGACGATCACTATTCGAACTGTGATCCCGCGATACAAAGCTTACAAGGAGATGACCCACTAGACCACGAGTATAACGTCATCCAATATGGCAGCAACAGCGATTTTATTAGGGATATCAAAAACCAGAATTACAATGGGGGATCGAATCGATCGTCCCATAACTTCAAGCACTTGTCCTACGACAGAACGTCATCTCGAACGAACAGCAATCCTCGCAAAAAACACAGAATTAAAAACAAAAACGTCCAAAACTGTATGACCATGGGATACGACTCGACCATCGGTCACCATTACCACCAACCACACCTGCCGGATGAATACGGGAACTACAACACAGAGAACGCTTCCTACCACACATCCGGCATACAAACCCTGAACCCTAACAGAAGTTACAGCAACGAATGTCAGATTAGGAATTCTCAACGAAGACATTCGCCTTCCACCTCCATGGTGAACTCTAGCGGCAGTCAGAAACGGGGGAAAGCTAACCCTTTCCCTGACAGACCGAAGTCCACGGACTTGTACGGGTTTGAGGAGCACAAGTACCCGCACACGCCACAACCGGCGCCCAGGAACTGTAGCTACGAAGCTTCGTACTCTCAGCCACAAGATGAGATCCCCAATGATGCAGGGAACAGTATGCTGGTCGCTCAAGATGGGTTCGTCAGGTTCAGGTCCCTGGACGACGGTCCACAAACCTGATTCACCATCAATCTGTCGTTCGCGGCAGATGACCTCAACTTTTGACGACAACTAAGCAGTGACAAAAATAGCATTCTGTAAATATAATTATAAAGAAATCACATGCGATTTTTCGAATGCTAATTATCACAGTTTGCGTCACTGCTATTTAATACGTAAAGTACATTATGTACACGACTATGTAAATTGTAAATGTTCGTAGCTAGGTTAATATTAACAATAATCAATTTAACGATGGCCTTGTGTAAATAGCTACATTTTAGTTTTTAAAATCCACTACAAGGAAATTTGCCATTTTTTTTTGTAACAATCCAATCACAGGTTAAAATGCCATTTAGATTTTAGGTACAGATTACAGTTTTTCTTTAGTTAAATAGCAGTTAATTATATCAGTTCAATTCATAGCTATATTTGTCGGTGATAACATTATAACTGTCCTTTAGCATAACATGTATGTGATATTGATGTTAAAGTTTTGTTTCAAACAAATCTGTCCATAATTAAGGTTATAACGATTAATTTTAAGTGCATTTGTACAATTTTCACACGATATCAGTGAATTATGCTGCTATTTTTCACAGTTTTTGTTATCAATTTCACAGATGCTATTAATTTCAACTGCTAATTTTCACAGTCTGCGATTTTTTTTGAAAATTGTACAAATACGTAATTTAATTTTTAACGAATAATAAAATATTTATGAACAATGTTACTTTATGATAAATGAAAGAATACGATTAATTACAGTTTACTATATGTGTGAAATCAGTATGTGTTGCCAGTATAATAAGAATATAATTGAATTTGTTGGTCCAATTGAGTGTTACCAGAGTTGTCATATTACAAATATTATATCTGCACTCGAAGTATTTTTGGTTAAAAAAACATGATGACTATACAGGATGATTTTTTCATGATGACACATATTTAGGGAGGGTGATAAGTAGTCTATCTCGCACCACACACCCACGACATAGACAAGCTGTCCAGCGACAATCGTGTTTCAGTAATTTTGGATATATTTAAGTGGCATTTGATATGGCATTATACATATGATTTGGTCCATATTTACTGGTCGTATGTGACCATCAACATCAACTTTCAATATGTACCATCATCAAAAAAATCACACTGTATAACGGATTTTTTTTATTATGAAAGATAAAGAAAAATAAGTGAAAAACATGATTTATTTCAACCAAAATTACAAAACTTGAAATTACCGTTGTCCTGCCATAATTTTAAAAACTTCGACATAATCTATGACATTTAATTTTGCATTTTGACATTAAAGTATCAACGCCACAATTTTATTTTAATTACTCAAAAATATAATTCCTACATCTATATTTAAAGGGAGTCAATTCAAAAATCTACCAAATTTAGCACGCCATTTCTAAACGAAACACTTATTGACCAATAAAATATATTTAAAAATATCTCTAATACTCGGGGCTAAATCCTTATTTTTAATGAGAATACTTCCTACAGTGCACAATGACACAATAATCAGTTTTTCACGTTTTGAAAGTGTTTTTTTGAATTGACTCCCTTATACAGGGTGAATCAGTAACTTCATTCCAGCTGATGTGGGTGACTGACCTGTCTAAATACAACTTAAAACAACTTTTATTTTTGGAATCATTTTTTTTTTCAATATATCGATTTTAAAAGTGGTTCTAAGTTGTATTTCGACAGGTCATTCACATTACAGCTGTGATAAAATTACAGATCCACCCTGTATATAGGTGTGATATTATTGTTATTATTTCACGGATAAGTACTTTATTAATGTACTTAAACGTCTCAAAAACAGATACTGGTAAAAAGGTCAAAACCTCCCGCCAATCACGCTCGACATCCGATGATGTAGGGGTGACAGTGGGTGGTAAAAAGGTCAACAAAAATAATACTTTACAATAATAACAACTGGTCCTACGTATAATTAGTATGACAAAACGCAATTCTAGAGAGGTTCTATCTCTGAAAACAATTGTAATTTCATAATAAAACTAGTTGACCCCAACTTCGTCTGCGTCACAGAGGTAATATAGCCTATGGCCTTCCTCGATAAATGGACTATACAACACTGAATTATTTTGTCAAATCGGACCAGTTTCTGAGATTAGCGTGTTCAAACAAACTCTTCAGATTTATAATAACCACTCAACTGGGATCGGCAACCAAATTGGTTTGTTTACTTTTGCCAAGTCTGTGACAGGAGCCAAAAATTGAGCACAGTTTTAAAACTTGTTTTGTTTACATTTTTTAATCGTCTCATATTTTACGAAGATGATATATTTTCGCTGAAAATGCAATACAGCATCCTTTAGTAATAAACATTTACAAAAATATAAGGTTTAATAAAAAAAACAAAATGAACAAATATCAGAAAAATATGTTTTTAAAAAGGGGCTCAAACACGGTATTGATCCCGAACGAAGTCCCCAGTTTCGCCATCTAGCGAATAGTGACGTTCCCAGTTGAGTGGTTAGGTATTTAGAGGCAAATTTGAAGAAAAATGATTTTCGTCATTTTGTTGGTTATACCATTATACGTAGGATCAGTCGTAAAATTATTTTAACTCACGTGGTATAGATAGGTATTAAATGTAAAGAGAAATTTAGATGAAATAAATATTTATAAACTATCAAATAACGTTTTATCTATATAATCGTTATATGCTCATCTTTTCCTATTACACGCGTTAAGATACAATTATGGAAATTAACATTGGTAAAGGCAAAAATAAATTTAGAAATTACTCCAAAATAAGTTTGGACCAGCGCTAAAGATAAAACGATTCCTCATAAAAATGTTTTATGATGAACCCATTTAGATAATTATTTTTTGTAACTAAAATTTTGTTGTGATATCTCATCTCAGTTTGATAATGTGTAAACTGTGAAAAATGGACATTATCATTTTAAATTTTAAGTAATTTAAGATGCAGATAATTAGTGTGATTTTATCTGGCATATAGTTAACCTAAATAGAACACTAAGTATTATTTCTTTGTTAAAAATAGCATGCTAAAATTCACTGCTAATGAAATTTCACAACTAAAATATTGTATCTCGACGCGTGTTGTAAATAAATTTTATATAAGAAAAACATTACTGATGCCACGTTTTTTTAATTGTAAATAATATCAAGTGTAAAAACACTAGAAAAATCCTTTTGTTGTAAATTATTTTTTTATTTCTCAAGACTGTACCTAAATTTATCATTTAAATACAATGGTTATGTATAAAAACGAAATAAACGAAAAAATGTATTAATTTGTTTTATTTTACTAAATAATTTCTTTTAAAAAAAGTTTTTAAATACAAGCTTTTAATGAAATAATATATTTTAGAATGTTTATTTTACTTTTTCTCTTTACACCATATTGTGACAGACAGTTCTATTTGCTATGTTTTTTACATCAACACGTTACTATAGATTACAGACCATTTAAAAAGGTTTGTACGTAAAATAGGATTACATTATCACAACCTCCAATACGCCCTCTTAATCTATTTACGTACAGACAATTTCACATAACATTAAATAATTAAACACTTTTGTGTCTCACTGTACAACTTTAAACTTTAAAACTATACAGTATCAACAAACAAATGAATATTGCATGCCTTATACAATTAATATCTAGAACAAATAATCTCAATCAAAATTATTCTATTACATCTCAAAAACATCGATATAAAATAAAATAACAATAGACGCAACATCTTGACTAATCCGCCCTCTTAATAGAATAATTTGATAATGATAGATCTTTCAAAAAGCTTTTTAATTTCGAGCCACTAACACTCTTAGTTAAGATGTCTGCTATCATTTTATCGGTTGACATGTACCGAATCTCTACTTTATTCTCTAGTACACATTCCCTAATAAAATGATATTTAATATCGATATGCTTTGTTCTATTGTGCATCATTTTATTGGCTGCAATTTTATGTGCCGACTGATTGTCATTAAATATGACTACCGCTTTACTTGTCATAGAAATCAAACTGTTTAGCAAACTATGCAAGTAAAGTGCTTCTTTTGAAGCTTGACTGAGTCCTACATATTCTGCCTCTTTAGAACTCAACGAAACAGTTGATTGTTTCCTACTCTCCCAGGAAATTATATTTTTTCCTAGTTTGAAAACTAATCCCGTGAAAGATTTTCGATCTAATGCCCCACCCCAATCTGCATCTGCATATCCACGTAAGTCCAAGTTTCCTGATTTCTTAAACGTAAGACACATATCAGACGTACCCTTTAAATACCTTAAGACCCTCTTAGCGCACTTAAAATGAATTTCATCATAACATGAATTAAACTGTGAAAGTACACTAACTGCGTGTGCTATGTCGGGTCGTGTGTTACACGCTAAGTAATTTAAACTACCTATTAAACTTTGATACGGCAGATTACAATGAGAATTATTCGACTTCTCCAATTTCATACCCACTTCCATTGGAGTTAGAACTGGTTTGGCATCATTCATGTTAAAGTTACTTAATGTGTCAAGAATGAACTGCTCCTGATCGAGGTAAATAACACCATTATCTCGCCTCAATCTCATGCCTAAAACATGTCTAGCCGCACCTAAATCTTTCAATTTAAATTTTTGAAGCAAGCCTTGCATTAATCTTTGCTTTTCCAATTCACAATTTCCAAATACAAAAATATCATCGACATAAATTACAACTATTAACTTTTTGTTATTTTTAAGCTGCTTTTGGTACAAACAAGGTTCTATTTTTGATTGCATATAGCCTAAATTTAACATCTCATTATCTAACTCTTTAAACCAAGCGTTCTAAGCTTGTTTCAAGCCATATAGTGATCGTTGCAATTTACAGACCATTTTTTCTTTGCCTTTTACAACTGCTCCTTTTGGTTGAAGCATATAAATGTCTTCCTTAATTCTACCATACAAGAATGCAGTTGTGACATCCCATTGGTCAATAAACCAATCATACTCGACAGCCAAAGATAACAATAAACGTAAAATAGAGTTTCTTACTACTGGAGAATATGTCTCTGTATAGTCTATTCCACTAACCTGCGTATATCCTTTCGCTACTAATCTAGCTTTATACTTCGTTATCTTACTATCACTGTCCTTTTTAATTTAAAAACTCTTCAAGCTTTTATCTAGGTTAATAAGCTGTACCAACACATTACTGCCCACTGCTGGGCTCAGGTCTCCTCGGAAGAGGGATTAGGCACCACCACGCTTGCCCAGTGCGGATTGGGGACTTCACATATCTTTAAAGGATTTTTTAGAATCCTTTTCCGACATGCAGGTTTCCTCACGATGTTTTCCTTCACCGCTTTTAGTCAGTGGTGTTTTGAAAAATGCACATAAATCTTTTCACATTTAGATTTAGAGGTACAAGCCGGATTTGAACTCGCAACCTCCCGTTCGGAAGGACGCGCTGCGACCACTACCTCACCACGACTATATTTAATTTATACGACTATATTTAATAGGTTAATAAGAAAAGAAATAAAATACTAAATAATTTATTCACAATATTTGCATCCGGTACATTTGTCTAAATTAAATCTAAAATAAATTAAAATTACATAATTAAAAAAATATCTGCGATCAATATAAAGTTAATTAAATTATTAAAATATTATACTTACCTATTAAATATAAGTTTCAAAAGAAACAAAGTTCTATAGTTCTAAACTACGTCAAAAGAGAACATTGAAAAACAACAAAGTAGCATTTTCACATACAATTTCACAGGTGAAAAGTAGCAGTCACAATTAACGTTATTTTTATCAACTACCCTTTCTTTTAGCGAATTCTTCGCTCAATATTTTCATAACTTGAGCGTGATCATTGCCTTTTTTATGTAAACCGTAATTTTGTTTGACGAAAATAGCAAATTCATTTGTGTTTCCTTTTTTGGCGGGAGTCGAAACGACGACGCCATCTTTGTTTTTCTTGTTAAGTATGAGTTGAAAAGTACCCTTGCAGTAACCGCAGCATTTTTTTGTCGTGTCAATCGATTTTGAATGACGTTGGATGCTGAAAGTATTTATAAAATTAAATATAAAATTATTTTTAAATATTATTACATTTGCTACCCAATACAAGTAAAACAATCCCAAACACGACGGGTCTATCTTGTTTATTACAGTTCCTTTGGCTACTTTCTGACTCCATCATCATATCAGCTCCGTGGTACCATGTTATAGTCACATCAATACATAGTATAAAACAAAGTCGCTTTCGCTGTATGTCTGTATGTATGCTTAGATCTTTAAAACTACGAAACGGATTTTGATGCGGTTTTTTTTAATAGATAGAGTGATTCTTAAGGAAGGTTTGTATGTATAATAAATGCATAATATAGTAGAGAAACACTGATAAATTTAAAGGTTTCTCATGTGATGTAAATAAGCACGTTTTTTTGCGCTTATATTGCAAACGCTGGCTGAACCCTACGAGATAGACAAAAATAATGTACTACAGTATTGTTCACCTTAAAAAGTGCAACAAAAAAGTCCGCGATGGTATATGTCTATCTCTTAGGGATAACCCAGCATAACCATTTTTATTCTTTACTAAAAAATGGTTATTTACGAAGTGATTTTAAACAATACAGCATTAATCCTTATCCAATTAAGTATATATATAAATTGTGCATTTATTATAGATCAATATGCTTTTTACAGCATGTAATTTAAGTGAATATTACCGAAGATATTACAAATTTAAAATGCAGGGTCGTAGTTGTTTGCGCCGGGCGGCGCGTGCCTATATAGGCTACAATTTTTGAACCCCTTTGTAACGCAGACGAAGTTGCGCGGGTCATCTAGTAATATACAAATTTCACTTCAATTGGAAAACGGTATGACATTTAACTTGCAAGATTCCACCCGAATTCACTTTTAAAACATCCAAGGCATAGTTTAAAGACTTTACTATACACGGGGATAGACAGCGTGAAACAAATTTGTTTTATAACCACTCAACTGTGATCGGCAACAAAATTGGTTTGTTTACTTTTGCCAAGTCTGTGGCAGGAACCAAAATTGGGCACAAGGTGAAGTTTGTTCGGAAACTTGTTTTGTTTACATTTTATTATCGTCTCATTTTTTCTGGAGATAATATATTTTAGTCCAAAATCTATTATGGCGTATTCTAAGAATAAAGTTCTACAACAATATTAGGTTTATTAAAAAACCAAATTAAAAGAATTATGGTAAAAACATTTATAAACGATAGTCAAACAACATAGTGATAGTCGAACCAGCTCCGGGCGAGTGATCCCAGTTTCGTCATCTAGTGAAAGTTTACATTCCTATTTGTATATTATGTTTTTTCTGTTGGAGGAAATTATTATGAGGAGGATATTATGTAATTTATACTAATTACTAGAGATGCACCGAATATTCGGTTACTATCCGGTATCCGGCCTATCCGGCCGGATACCGGATAGTAAACTTGGTAGATTTTATAACTGGGATCTAAATAGAGACACAGTTGTAAATGAAAATTTAACTTAACGAACTTAAACTTTTTATAATAAATCAAATATTTAAAGTAACTTGGTGGTAGTACTGATAGTTATATATACCTAGTTGTAACTAGTACCAAAGGTAAATAATTGTGTATAAAACAAGATTTTCCCTATTTTTAGGAAGCAAACAATCGTTTGTTCGTTCCTCTTGTTTTTATATATAAGCCCAGCCTGACACGCCCTACGAAACTCAAAACGTAGTACCACACCGCTGGCCGAATATTCGGCGGCCGGATGCCGAATATTCGGCTGCTGGTCCGGCCGAATATCCGGTATCCGGTATCCGGCCAAACTACTATTCGTTGCATCTCTACTAATTACTATTATTCTTACCTATATCCACATTGTGTACATTTGTATGAATACTTGTAATGTATTTCCATGTCGTGGCATCTTGTGATTTCCCCTAATTCCGGGAACACTTTTAAAGCTTTTTTTGCCCTGGAAAATAATTACAATAAAAATTTAGGTTATTAATAACATAACTAAAATGTTGCTCCTTGATTTGTCTGTCTGCGTTGCAATAATAGGCTATAAGAAAGATTTTTGATATCCTTTTAAATTGTGGGTACACGTTTAGGTACTATTTACGAAGACACCTTTATTTTAGTAATAATGCAGTTAACTTAGGTTTCAAGCCATTTTAGAAATTCGTTTCAAATAGTGCGCGGATACAACCCATAGTGTCATGGCGTCGTGTTTGACGTCACACCTAAGTAAACAAACGCAAAGTGTCATGGCGCAACCAATAGAGAACGTCAATAACATATTGTTTACCTAATCGTGACATCATCTGATATTCTTGGCGTTTCAGTCAAAATGGCCGATTGTATTTTTTTTTTGTTTGTTTTAAATTAAATTATGTTTCTTAACCATCCTAATCTCGAATATTTAAACTACTTCGTTTAACATCGTCCTGGAATACTCTGTATAGTATTTATATATGATCTTACCATCTCTGCCACACGGGCCCGTGTCCGGCTCTAATGTCTCCGTCGATCCTCCAGGCGGCCGCGTGTCCCATCTCGTGTATGAGAGTGTCGCGGAGTCGGAGCGGAGAGTCCACCACCTTACTACTCAGCTTTATGCTGCAACTCCTGATCTGAGCGCCGTTTGAAGTCTTTATAAGACGATTCGTTGTTGTGCTGTCAAATTTTAAAGCATTTTGTAAGGGATAGCGAATTAATAAAGAATTCACTGTGGACCTTAAAGGCTACAACCGGAAGTTGAGGAGAAAAATCGATTTTAGTTAACCAAAACTTGACTGGGATCAAAAATCGATAATGGTGATTTGAACTTCAAAATCACTCTGTATTGCATCATTCAATAAGATTGATCGCTTATAACGAAATTTATTTATTACTAGCTGACCCGCGAAACTTCGTCTGCGTTACAAAGGGGTTCAAACAGTACTCGCAATGCCGTTGAGTTATTATTTTCGCGGCCCGCAGTGCCCCACATATTCATTGCGTTTTATACTCGTAATAACTTCTAAACGAAAAGTCCGATTGGAAATCGAATATTAATATTTACAGATCCCTAATTTTTTTAAAAATAAAATATAGCCTATGTTACTCGGGGATAATGTAGCTTTCCAAAGGTGAAAGAATTTTTGAAATCGGTCCAGTAATTTCGGAGCCTATTTATTCTCTTTTCTCTTTATAATATTAGTATAGGTGAAGATTAAAATCAACGATACAGGAAGGAGGGAGACTTACCCTTGAACCACTTTTATTCGATTTTTTTTCAATATTATATGATAGCCCACAATGATATCATGATGACATTGAAAAAAACAGCTGAGATAATGTTACAGATCCACCCTGTATATCCAGCAGTGGATGTCAAGATGATGTTGATTGATATAATAATATAACAAACTAATAAACACACATACCCAGCAGTACTTCTTAGTTTAGTATCCCAGTACACCGGCATGTCATCATCGAGACCATTATCAAAAACTAGTTTGTTAAACTCAACGAACAGACGCCTCGTGAGCTGCTCTTTTAACGTTTTATAGTTATCTTTGTACTGCAACGCTTCCGGGTGACATCGCCATGATGGTATATTGTCTGTAAAATTATAAAATAAATTGAAGTAATTTTTTTTTTATTTTGAGTTAACCACTCAACTGGGATCGGCAACCAAATTGGTTTGTTTACTTTTCCCAAGTCTGTGACAGGAACCAAAATTGAGCACAGTTCAAAAACTTGTTCTGTTAACATTTTTTAATCGTCTCGTATTTTACGGAGAAACTATATTTTCGCTGAAAATGCAATACAGCGTCATTTAATAATAAAGATTTACTAAAATATAAGGTTTAATTGAAAATCGAAATTAAAATATATTGGAAAAATTGTTTTTAAAAAGAGGCTTAAACACGGTTGTAAACGACGCGCCAAACAATTTTTGTAAATATTTTAAAATTAGCTTGATAAGCGTACATTTTATTTTGTTTTGGTTATGTTTTGTTCAAATGCTATTTTTTATAAATAAACCACTTACGCTCGCGTGAGCGTGCGCTTGCTTGACATTGCACAGACGCGACGCTTGGCTCCGCGATGTGACGTCATCGCGTAGCCGGGCTTCGCTAGCGGCGCGGCGCGAGAGTCCCCTCCCGCACCGCGCTGCCCGACCCCGCGACCCGCAGTCGCCCGCTATCACCTAAACGATTCGCACGTATTGCCACGCTTGCCACGCTCACGCACCGCTTTGTGTTCAAAACTGTGTTTTTTATTTAACAACCACGTCCTCTTGCACGCATCCTTAACAACGGTATTGATTCCGAACGAAGTCCCCAGTTTCGCCATCTAGCGAATAGTGACGTTCCCAGTTGAGTGGTTACGTAGCGTGTGTGTATGTAAAACAAATCTAACAGAGCAAAACTAAAGGCTTTCAAATGAGGTCAAACACGATGGATGATCCGATTGATAATGGATTCGGAAGGTGGACCTTTTTTTTTTTTGTAGGAAATCACCGGTGTCCCGTATGTGGGAGTTGAACCGCACTAAAACCTCCAACCGCACACATTCAGCGTCCGAACCGGCTGTCCGAACCCAGCCCGGGGTTCGGAGGGACGGCGCGACGCGTTACGCGCTCATCACTCTTTCCCGTCGCGCCATCCCCGGGAAGGTGGGCATAGGAACTCTTGTGCTAAACAAGATAGACCCGTCGTGTTTGGGCTCGTATTACTTGTATTAGCTAGCACTCTACTGCTACATTATAAAAACATTTTTAAGCGTCAAATTTAACTCTACATAATTTAAAACTCAATTTCCATCATGCAAGGCTCAAAGTGCAATGCAACAAACCTGATTTTATTAAAATACTCACCAGCCAAAGAAGCCATGAAGCTCAATCTCTCAACGGCAGGAGTAACGGTGACCGCACTGATCTTTTTCTCGAGAACATCAACATCATTGCTCATACTCCGCACCAATTCGGTGACGGACAGACCCTTAGTCGTTTTCTTTTTTATACTAGATGTGATGTTACGTTTGATTTTAGGAACATCTGGTGTGTTAATAACTTTTTCAGTAAATAATTTCTTTTTAGACTTTCTTTCTGAGTCGATGTCATTTTGTAGTTTTGTTGTGGTTTCGGACCCTGTAAGATGTGGAGAAAAATATTATTTGTTGTAGGAGAAAGGTGAATAAATTAATATTAAATTTATTATGTACCAACTTAGATCATGAATAAATAAAAATACTGTATTTTTGTTATGATGTTTATAGAATTTATATGTTAAGTTTTCAAAAATATTACTTAAGGTGTTGAAGTTTTTATGTTAAAATTCTGGGGAGACCTACATCCACAAGTGAACATCTAAGTGATGGTGATGATAAAAAATGAAGATGAAGTATTTTTAAGTAGTAAAATTATAATATAATACCTGTCAAATATAACTTCTTATTCTCCTCCAAATCCTGTCTAATATTTTCTTTATCACAATCATCATCAAACTGCAACTTCTTGGATACACCATTAAATTCACTGTGATGTACCGTTTTAAACAAACTCGGTATTGATTTCCAAACTTCACCGTATAAGTCATCAAGGAGTTTCTTCTGAGATTTCTGAACGGTTTTAAAGGAGCAGGTTTCGAAGGATTCATTGGCTATTTCGTTGGGCGTTGACGGTTGATCGTGTTTTGGGGTGGCACAGATGATTCTTTGAGCTGGTGACCATCCACCATTGCTGGGCTGTTTTTTTGATATTGGTGGTGATGATTTTGAGCTGTTAAATGATACCTGAAGAAAACATTGATAGTTGTATTATGTTTAAGTTGTGCAGCTGTTCTTATTGTTTTTTTTTTAAGCAAGAATTTTTTTGAAATTTAAGGTGTTGGGATTTACATGATCCCTTTACTCAGAAAACCTGATCTAGCAATTGCTAATAATATTAGGTTTGTGATAAATTTTATTCAATTGTTCACTAATTTTTAAAAGATTCTTAGTAGTATGAACAACTTTTGAATTTTAAGCAAACTAAACTATTAGAAAAACCATTTATTTGCAATAATATTAACAATACTGTGTACAAAAATATAGAATTATCCACTCAACTGGGAACGTCACTATTCGCTAGATGGCGAAACTGGGGACTTCGTTCGGAATCAATACCGTGTTTGAGCCCCTTTTTAAAAACATTTTTTTCCAATAATTTTATTTTTGATTCTTAATTAAAACTTATATTTTTGTAAATTTTTATTACTAAATGACGCTGTATTGCATTTTCAGGAAAAATATGTTAAATAAACTAATTTGGTTGCCGATCCAAGTTGAGTGGCTATTGTAATTAGATCTCAAAATTATATACTTACATTTCCACCTTTACTTGGTTTTTCATCATTTAGATCTCTGAATGAATCACAGGAGTCGTTAATTACTATTGGAGAATTAATTATTGGTGATTTTCCTTTCTGGAATATAAACAAAATGTCTTGTTCTTTGTATGATACTTTTTACTCGTAGTTATTTAAAAAAAAAATATTTTAAATATATTTTGCTTCAGTACTATGTTATTAGGCAATGCATGATATGTTCCTATTGTTATATCAACTTAACTTCACGGTTTATATTTTTCGAAACTCTTCAAAGATGAATAATAATTTGACGTACCGTTATTTTACAAGTAACAAATTCTGATCGAAGTCTGTCAAAAGATTCGTCAATGATCACAATATCGGAACATCGCTTTTGTTCTTCGTCAATTTTAGTCTTGTTTTTCTTCAACGATAACTGAAAAACGCCTAAAATACAACAAAAAGTGTAAATAAAATGTTTTTTTTTGCCAATTAATTACAAAGGTTGTTCAGTGAATTTTACTTACGGTTTTTACCACGATTTGACTTTATTTTGGCCTCCATGGTGATTAAATATTATTCAACTGCAAAGGTTTACTTTCTAACGTTATTTTCTACTAATTTCTACATTTAACAAATTTTTATTTTCTATTTTTCAAATGCAACGTGCGGTTTTGCCGTGTTCGAAGAGACTGTCAAAACTGTCAAATTAAAATCTGTCAAAGTTGTCAAATCGATTGAAGTTAGTGTTGTGTTACAGAATAGTTTAAAAGTTATTATTGAAGCTTAGGTTATTTCTTTAAAATAAAATTTATTTAAAAATAATACTAAATAAAATTATTATTTTTTAATTAAGACAGTCAAATATTTATTTTTGTTGATTTCATTCGGTTCGGTTCGGTTGACACTGATTTTAAAATTGTATATCCAAATTAATTTTAGCAACGATTTAGCTGTATTTTCAAACGCTTATCATATTGTTAAGATATTTATTCTATTGTTGAGTGCATGAGAAAATTGTTAAGGCTGAAAAAATAATGATTTAGAAATTTACGACTTACAGTAAGTTTTGCATGCACTATGTTCGCAACAATCGCTGGAACAGGATCCGTATCTATGTACAAGTTATTTAGAGTCTAAACAATAAACACTTTTAGTGCATAAAGATAATCATAATAAAAGTAATCACTAACTGTGGTTTGGAAGTTATTTGTTAATCGTATTGTAGTTATTTAATTGATGTCCCATCCCTAAAGATTTTAGTCGACTTTATGTCTATTGGTTACATAATCTTTTAACTTATTACTAAAAAAAATTAAACATGATAAAAATATATATAATGAGTAAATATTAACTTAATTAAGCAGTGGGTGGTAATAACAAATCAAAATTTAATATTTTATTATAAAAAATACAAATAATTTTAAATTTATCAACCAAAAATACACTACACTTAATCTGAACAACAAATACACCTCATAATTGTGCTAGTTCATTCCTTAAGATTATTCAAATGTATTGTTTCCTCATCACCTCCAATGACTTTACCTCTAAATTCTTCCTCTACTTCTTGCAGAGTTTTATCTTTAGTCTCCAGCAGTAAAACACGAGACACTATCAAACAATAAACAAGAATACAACCATACAAGCAGAACGCCCCATCAACGCCCAAAGCAGCAAACAAATATGGCGCAGATTTAATATTCCCAAACAGATATACTGAGCAAAATACCCTAGTTATTATTAGACATAGACCTCTATCAGCTAAGGGAAATACTTCACCTCCTATTATGACCGATAATGGCATTGTACCGGCTCCGATAACAAGGTACAGAAAATGGTGCAAAAATATGGCTAACGCTATATTTTCAAAAGGCAATATGCCATGTTTTCTTGCGTAAATATATCCAGCTATACAAAAAAGCAGGAATATGTTTAAACTCACAAATGATTTGAGCATCACTCGCCTTCCTAATTGACTTGTTATGTAAATGGCTATAACAGTTGATGCGAGTCTCACAACATCTAAAGAGGTTATGATTTTAAACATGTGGATATCTGTGCCATATAAGGCTGTATGAACATCCAAGGCATAAATATCTTGAACAATAGCTCCACAGAATTGATTCATAGCACTCAAATGCATCATTATAACTATAGGTATACAAAACTCTCTCTTTTTTAAAGCAATAACAATATACGTAATTCTTTTCTGAATAATCTCCGCTAAGTTAAGCTTTAAGTTTTTTTTAGCTTCTTTAACGATCACATCAGTTCTAATCATTGCATCAAGTTCTTTATCTTCTTCTCTTCCTCTTAACCAGCGAAAATTCTTCTTACATTCATCGTAGCGACCTTTTTTGACCAGAAAACTTGGTGATTCAGGAGAGAATACAGTTACTACTAACGCAGGTAACGACAAAAATACGAGTATATTACACAAATCATGCCACCCGAAACGCATGCTCAAGGCATGAGCTACAAAAGTACCAAATAGTAAAGCAGTAGGTATTAAAGCTATAAAAGATCCTCTGTATTTTGGGCTGCTGTGTTCTCCTATCAAAATACCTCCCACGTTAGTCCCAAGACCAACAGATAGTCCGTGGAATAGTTTAGCAGTTAACAACACAGGGAACGTTGAAGCTAAACTGAATGATATCCAACCGCAGATCATGAATACAGAGCTCATCAGAACTACTGGTTTTCGGCCATAAATCTCCATTACCAGTGAACTAATCACAGATCCAAGGAAAAAGGTTACTCCAACCAGAGAAGCTGTAAGCAAAAGAAAATCGACATCAAATCTTTAGGTTATTGGTGTTAAGACAAGGAAATTACATTTCAAATAACACAAGCACAGGCATTTTAATAGAAAATACACCAATTAAAAATTGTTTGCATTTAAAAGCCCAATGTAAAATACAAGGCAAGATAGCTGTAGCTACAAGGGTCTTATTCCCTTGGTCCTTGGTCCACAAGGTTGGCTTAAGAAAGAAGAAAGTCTATAGACCAGCAAAAGAAGCTATTCTCCTATTTCTTCTTGTTGTATCGAAGTCAGAAAACATGGCGGAATAAATGTTTGAAATGTAAGACTTTTTTAATAAATTTCTTTAAACACTCGCGGTTATCTACATCACTTACACTATTACTTAACGGGTTCTTACCACGATTATTGTTTATTGAGCGGTCCCGATATTTCGGCACTGTTTCAAGCGCCATGATCACGGGAAGACTGAGGAACTGCGGGTAGGTCATTTAAGAGCAGACAAATCTGTCTACCCTCTTTCTCGTTCGTTTGCCGGTACCAATGGAACTCGAACTCACGTTTCGACATACCACACTGACAGTATCGGCTGCCGTCTCAAAACTAGATATTTTGGCTTTATTTTCGTCTAACACTATAAACCCGTATAACCCGTAACTATAAGAACCCGTTTAGTAATAGTGTAAGTGATGTAAGACTTTTTTGCTAAGTTTAGTTAGCAATACCGAAATTAGAATAGACTACATGCATGCATCAATATTTACTGTTTCTGTTTTAAAAAATATTGAATTGTTCATACCTAGCCAGGATTCGGAATCGATGTCCAGAACTATCTCCTTTGTTTTTCTTAGTTCAGAGAACAGCGTGGCGTTGTATCCAGTTGTTAAACCATATGACACCATATTTAAAATTACGCTTGAAACAGCAAAACACTAGAAATGGAAATCATTAACATAAGATGATCAAACTATATGTAAATAATAAATTGTTATTAGCATCCAATAGTACAACAGCTCAATACATAAGCTCAATGAAATTAAGCCAATTTTTCCTCGTCATTTCTTTTCATTTATTATAACGCCCTTGAACGCCCTTGGTGGTGTAAAGTTGAACTCAAAAGAGGCTTGTGAAAAGTGGCTGTCCGAGTTCTTCGCAAATAAGGAGGGAGGCTTCTACGAGGGAGGTATTATGAAGTTGCCGTCTATGGAAACAGATTATCGAACAAAACGGCGCATATTTGAACAAAATCCGATCACTGTAACACTTTTTATAAAGCATTGAATAAAGAGCAAAAAAGCGGAAGGGAGATATTTGACAACCTTTATATGATAAATATATTAAAAGTATTATAGGTACATATATATGCTGATGTAAGTCGTTGTGCTTTCTTTCTTTCATTTTTAGTTTTTTTACTAGGTAGTTACTGTTGGAGGTTGCGCGACGGGAAACAGTGCCGAGGGTGTAACGCGTCGCCGTCCCTCAAAACCCCGTGCTGGGTTCTGGCCTCAGCCGGGGTTCGGACGCTGAGTGGACGGTTGGAAAAAAAGGTAGTTACTGTTGTTATTGCAATACAAGGTTTGATTATTACGAATATTAGACATAGACATAGACATCGTTTATTTGTGATGAAAACTGGTTTACAATTACAAAAATATGTCATACTAGCTTTTGCCCGCGACTTCGTTCGCGTGGACTTGAGGTTCGTCCCGTCTAGTCTAGTCGTATAGCCTATGTGTTATTCTGATGTATAAGCTATATTGTGGTAAAGTTTCATTCAAATCCATTCAGTAGTTTTTACGTGAAAGAGTAACAAACATCCATACGTCCATCCATACTTACAAACTTTCGCCTTTATAATATATATTAGATATTAGATTATGATTTTAATATGGAAATTATTTACCTGTTTCATGAAAGGTGTGATCTTTTCACTGTGACGACACATTTTAAACAACTAACAAAATAATAAAATCGTAAATCTTTTGTAATTTATTTTTTTATTTGTACACATTAATTATAATGGCACGATTTTATATAGAGGGTGTTATTTTTTTGCAATAGCTGACTCTTCTCCATTGGAAATCGATTTTTTTTCTTGTAATTAAATATAGGCTTACTTCCTCAGTTTCCTGTAAAATAAATCTGTTTAGAGATTACAGGGAATAGTGAAAAATGTAATAAATTTCAAATTGAAACAAATTTACTTCAATTTCAATTTAGTAACTATTGTACCATAAAGATTGTAATGTTGATAAAATAGATTAGTAATATTAAATTTAAATAATTAAAGTATAGAAGAGTCACATTTTTGGAACGAAGTTCCTTATCGCGCGTTATCGAAAGGGGGCTTTTTTTTTTTTTTTTTTAGTTGGAGGAAATCACCGGATCCCCGCCCGCCCCGCGGGCGGGGTATGTGGGAGTTGAACCGCACTAAAACCTCCAACCGCTCACACTCAGCGTCCGAACCCCGGCTGAGGCCAGAACCCAGCACGGGGTTATGAGGGACGGCGCGACGCGTTACGCCATCGGCACTCTTTCCCGTCGCTCCATCGAAAGGGGGCTAGACGGAAAATAATCTTACGAAAAGTTGTAACGACACCTTTTTGTTTTAAATGATTATCGCTAGATGGCGCTGTCAACAAAATCTTTTAAAACACGTTTCTTATTTGTTTTAGATGATTATCGCTAGATGGCACTGTGTTCAAAATTTTTTAAAACACGTTCCTTATCGCGCGTTACGTTAGGAAAAAAAATTATAAGATATCTTTTAATCGAAAGGAACTTCGTTCTATTCGGGTGTCCCATGTCAACTCACAAGTTTTTTTAGTATATTTACCGCATATTTTATACATGTTCATTTAGTAAAAAAATGTCATTATAATATTACATACATACAATTTATTTTATTTTAAATATAAATACGCAGTCACTATTATAATTTCGAATGCATTTGAAATAAAATAAAAATAAACAACTGCATAAATAAAACGATTGACAAAAGCAAATATTATGTTATATTTCTTGAAAATTACAAAATGATACCGTAACTCGTTTTCAGCTTACATTTGTAAATTTATATTATTACTACTGTATCAACCCATTACTGCCCACTGCTGGGCTCAAGTCTTCTCAGTACAGAGATCATAGTTCTACACTTGCCCAGTGTGGGGAGTCCACATATCTTCGAAGAATCTAATACCTAATATCTATATATATAAAAGAAAGTCGTGCTAGTTACACCACTTATAACTCAAGAACGGCTGAACAGATTTGGCTGAAAATTGGTAGGGAGGTAGCTTAGAGTCAGGATCTTTTTATCCCGTTCGACAGCGTTCCAATCAAAATTTTTGCAAAAAAAAATACGTAACAATTTGACATGTTATCTGTCACTTTTGACATTTTTTCAGTCAGTTTTGACATATTTTTCTGTCACTTTTGACGTATTTTGACGTCACAGAATAACTTCATCGTGTTTAGGCTCTGATGAAGCGTCTTGATGAGTTCTTTGCGTAGATGATGAATGTCAAGGTCTGATGATGGATATGGAAGGTGGCTTTAGGAACTCCGTCATTAAGCAAGATAACCTCATCGTGTTTAGGCTCTAATGAAGCGTCTTGATGAGTTCTTTGCGTAGAGGATGAATGTCAAGGTCTGATGATGGAGCTGGAAGGTGGCTATGGGAACTCCGTCATTAAGCAAGATAACCTCATCGTGTTTAGGCTCTAATGAAGCGTTCTGATGAGTACTTTTAAAAATTCCCGGGAACAATTCCTATGCGACGCAGACGAAGTTGCGCGGGTCAGCTAGTATATTATTATAAAGGCGAAAGTTTGTAAGTATGGATATATGTTTGTTACTCTTTCACGTAAAAACTACTGAATGGATTTGAATGAAACTTTGCCACAATATAGCTTATACATCAGAATAACACATAGGCTACAATTTTTGAACCCCTTTGTAACGCAGACGAAGTTGCGCGGGTCACCTAGTAAACCCATGTTTGTATCATCATGATGTTTTCCTTCATCGTTAAAAACAGATGTACCTAATTAATTGTAACTAGCCATTACGGTCTATAGATTAAGCTCGTAAAGTTCATTTTGGTTGTCTGATGCGGGTGTTGTTGTTCTCATTGAATAAGTGCACTGTATACTTTGTTTTATTTCTTTATTGAAATTAATAAATCTACAATAGGAAAACGGATAAATTAGACAAATAGGCGAGCTCTCGTCGGCGGCTGGTCGAAAGTAAAAAAGGTGTCATGGCGGCCCCTTTGCGGAAACGGAAGCCACATTGAAATCACGTTCAGAAATTGAACAATGATGGTTTCCTTCATCGTTAAAAACTAGTTGTAATTTATTGTAACTAGCCATTACTGTATACAGATTAAGCTCTTAACCCTTAAATGGAGAATGTTGTTTTTAAACAACATACTAAACAAAACAGATAAAATTGACCTTCTTAAAATTTTTTGTTAATTTTGACAACTAGTTCTTATTTCTGAACGAATTTTGTACCATTTTTTTTTAAGTACACATAGTAAATTCATGTGTAGATTTTTGTACTTATTTTTTCCTAGACAGTACAATAATACATGTCTATTACACAAATATATTTTTTTAAAACGTAAAACAAAAATCGTCCATTTAAGGGCTAAAGTTGATTTTGTTTGTCTGATGCGGGACTTCACAGATCTACGAAGGATTTTAAATCTTGTCCATTATAAATTTCTTCACTATTCCTTTGTCAGTTCTAAACAGTGGTTATTTAGTGTATATTAACTTTTACAAATTAACATTCAGAAAACAGTCAATGGTTACCTGGACGATCCTCCCGCGATCTTGACCAGGTCGTCTGTTCATCTTGTGGGAGGTCTACCCACGTTACGCTTACCGGTTCGTGGTCGCCACTCCAGAACTTTTCGGTCCCATCGGCCATCCGTTCTTCGCACAATATATTCGCTTATTCATATTAAATGAGTCAATTGCGAAATATAGTAAAGTTGCTAGCTCGATTACCACACCATAAACCATGTGTAATTGCTTTACCTGCCTCATAAAACTTTATCCATTGATAACGACGACACTTTGCTCGTAACACCAATAAAAGTCATATATCTGCAGCAAAAAGAAAACCACTTCTTACATAAATATATGACGGGGCAAATAGTGTGTTGAGGTGTAAAGACGTTGTAATTAGTCGATCTTCGTTTGGTTTTGTCAGGAATGTCGTCACAATGTCCACTTGAGCACTTGATGATCAATACTGTTGAATTCAAAATAACGAGTTTTAACAGTTTACTACTTTTACATCAAGAGGTCCGTTCGCCTCGACAATTCAAACACGAATGAATAATAACAGCGGCCAACGCCTGTATTTATAGCGAGTCTCCACTTCCAACTACCGGCACGGTGAATAGGTTGGTTTCCCTTGTTATCACCCCGTTATATAAAATATTAAGTAAGAAAAATGATAATTTAATCTAGTTACTATAGTATAATTCAGGGGCGGCGCGACGGGAAAAAGAGCCGGAGGCGTAACGCGTCGCGTCGTCCCTCATAACCCCGTGTTGGGTTCTGGCCTCAGCCGGGGTTCGGACGCTGAGTGTGAGCAGTGGGAGATTTTAGTGCGGTTCAACTCCCACATATCCCACCCGCCCCGCAGTGATTCAATCCGGTGATTTCCTCTAACTCAAAAAAAAGGTACTATACTTTTGTTTGTGTACGAAATTAATAGAATAACAACAAAAAAGGTATACAAATAAAAGACAACAATTATTTAATTTTGACAGTTTTAATGCTGACTCTATAAACTCCTAGCTGCCCCGCGCAACTTCGTCTGCGTCGAAAAAATACAAATAAATATTTAGGGGTGGCCTACCCCTAACATTTAGGGGTATGAAAAATAGTTGTTGGCCGATTCTCATAGATACCGGATAAGCATAAAAAATTCATCAAAATCGGTCAAGCCGTTTCGGAGGAGTATGGCAACGAAAACTGTGGCACGAGAATTTTATATATTAGATTATTTGTACTCAATTACTTTATTTCTTAAATTAAAATCTACCCTAAAATTTCACTTGAACATTATCTTCCTTTAAACTTTCACTTTTCAAACTGTGTGCATCTTCAAGATCACTCAAAGCATATCCTCTGAATTCATCTTCAACTTCTTGTAGAGTTTTATTTTTAGTTTCTGGCATCAAAATGTAAGTGACGGTCAGCGCATATGCGAGAGTCAATGCAAAAGACAGAAACGTCCCATCAACACCAATTAATGCAAATAAATACGGGGCAGATTTGAGGTTTCCAAACATATATATAGAACAAAATATTCTAGTGACTATCAAACAAAAACCTCTGTCTTCTAAAGGAAATATTTCGCCACCAATTATCACGAATAATGGCATGCAGCCAACTCCAATAACTAAATAGAGAAAATGGTGCAGAAACAGGCCTATTGCAAAGTGATCTAGAATATTATGCTGCCTTAGATAAATGTAGCCAGCAATACATCCATTTAGTACAGTATTTAATATCACAAAAATTAGAAGCATTGTACGCCTCTTTAGCTTTTTAGTTATGTATATGGAGAGGAAAGTTGCTACCAGTCTTATTACATCCAGTGATGTTATTACCTTATACATATACTTATCTGTACCATATAACGCAGTATGTACATCTAATGCATATATATCACTTGTTAAAGAACCACTAAATTGTAATATGGCACTCAAATGAATCATAATTATAATTGGAATGCGAAATTCTCGCTTTTTTAACACAGTGATTACATAGCTTAGTGTAGTCTTTAATTTTTGCATGACATTGTTTTTTCTGTTCTTTTTCATTTCACTAACAATCATAGCAGCTTTTATCATAACTTCTAATTCTTTGTCTTCATAATTTCCTCTCAACCAACGAAAAATTTTCCTACATTCGTCATACCGACCTTTATTTACTAGGTAACTTGGTGATTCGGGCGACAACACAGATAATATTAATCCAGGTAAAGAAAAAAAGGCTAATATTGTCGATAAATAATGCCACGAATAAAACATACCAAAAACATGTGAGATTAAAATCCCTAGTAAAAGAAAAGCCGGTGTTGCTGCAATAAAGGGTCCTCTGAATTTGGGAGAACTATATTCTCCAATTAGAATATGTCCAACGCTGCCTCCGATTCCAACAGATACCCCTTGGAATATTTTTCCAGCAAGAAGAAGGGAAAATGATGAAGCCATACTGAAAGACACCCATCCAAAAAGCATGAACACTGCGCTTAAGACCATTGCTGGTTTTCGTCCAATGGTTTCCATTACTAGAGAGTTGAGCATAGATCCGATAAACAGAGTTATTCCTATCAGAGATGCTGGAACAAAAATAAAAATTAATGTGTTAAATAGAATAGAATAGAATAGAATATACTTTATTCTACCAAAAAACACCAATTGATTAAAAAACTGATACATCTTATAGTAGTTGTACAATATAGGCGGTCTTATCGCTATAGCGATTTCTTCCAGGCAACCTAAATGGAATAATATGAAAACTGAATAGAAAAGTTATATGTAGGCGTTTCAATACTTACAAAATAATAATAATAAATATATATATATATATATACATATTAGTATTTAGGGTACAACGTGATATAATAATGAAAAAATACAGGTAAAGAAAAAGTAATAAGTAAGAACTCTAGACAGTAAATGTATATTAACATTCTTAATTGCAATAAATAGTAATTAGGTATCATATTATCATTTAGTTTTATTCTTTTCTAAGATAAATAAATTGATTCCCTTTTTGCATAGCTTAGTCTTAATAACATTTAGTCCTGTATTTCTAGATGTTATTTAATTGACATCAACTATTTTACAAATGTTACGTTATTATTTTCTGTATTGCAATATAATTTTAGATAAGTGATCATAAAAACAGACTAGTTTGAGGCATTCTACATAGATAATTTTGTTTCAGAATGTACTCTTAGTTTAATATAAAACAGTTAATGAAAATTCCTTACCAAGCCAAGATTCAGAATCAACATCTAGTTCTATCTCTCGAGTTTTCCTGAGTTCAAAGAACAAAGTAGCGTTGTATCCCGTAGTCATCCCATATGATATCATATTAAAAATTACGCTTGAAACAACGAAGCACTAAAAAAATGACTAAGAAGTAAAACAAGTACATGGCTTAGTTTTTTATTATGCATGTGGTTTTGTGACTTCTATAGATGTTATGGAATAGTTGTTACTGACTCTTGTGTTATTACTTGCTACAATCTAATATCATAATCATAATCTAATATATATTATAAAGGCGAAAGTTTGTATGGATGTTTGTTACTCTTTCACGTAAAAACTACTGAATGGATTTGAATGAAACTTTACCACAATATAGCTTATACATCAGAATAACACATAGGCTACAATTTTTGATAATACGGGACGAACCTGAAGTCCACGCGAACGAAGTCGCGAGCAAAAGCTAGTTAGACATATATTTAATCGGAGAATTGCGCTGGAAACAGAACCTTAATTATAATAAGTTGTTACTTTGGAAATCATTGGGGAAGGCAGAGGACTTCTTGTGAATAAGACGAACCTTATAATGACGATGATGAATTCTATTCGGGACCACTACTAACTACTAACCAGGGATTTCGAACTACGATTATCCTTAATTTGTTCTATTAGATAGAAAGAAATAAAACTTGTAATTTACCTGTTTCATGAAAGGCGTAAGTTTTCGTTCATAACGTCTCGACCGGCACATGGTTATAAATTGACTAACAATGAGTAATAAATAAAATCAATAAAACCTACTGATCTATAACATTGTGTGTAGCTGTGACTTTTAATGAAAACTTTATAATTTACATTTATTCTTTATATCCATCGCCATCTATGAGAATTAAATCGAATTACGTATAGATGCACTTTTTTTGGTTATTTTAGTGCTGTATATAGGTATAGCGTTCTCGCAGACGCACTTTTAATATAAAAGAATCGCAAGACATGTTGCGATAACTCAACAACGCCTGGACCAATTTGGCCAATTATTTTTTAAACATACTTTGAAGCTCAGGGATAGAAAAAAAGATATAAATGACATAAATTAACTGAAAGTGACGCAGACGAAGTTGTGCGGGTCAGCTAGTTTTATATAATTTTTATCAACTCTGATGTAACTTTAACATCTAAAGGACAAAGTATTATTCAGAAAAAAAAATCAAAATCGGAATAAAATATAGGTACACTTATATTACATTTGTTTTTGTGTAATTATGTAAATAAATTTTAGTAGCAGCCTCAAACATTAACTCCAAATAAATAAATGAAAGATAAAATAATCGCAAATTTTATTTAAATTACTTTTTCATTCAAAAGTAAACGCAAAGAAATAAAAGCATTTGCATATTCAACCATCTTTTTCAAAATTATTTTCAACATCATTCTCAGGATTCAGTTCTAGTTCTTCTTCAGGATCATTGACGGCATGGCCTCTGAAATGATCTTCGATTTCTTGTAGAGTTTTATCTTTAGTTTCTGGTAGTAAACTCAAAGTCACAGCTAAACTATATCCAAGAATCAGAGCTGCTATAAAATACACTCCATCAACACCCACTGATCTGAATAAATACGGAGCGGACTTAAGATTTCCAAACATGAACAGAGCGTAAAATATTTTACTAATTATTAAACAGAGTCCTTTATCTGGCAAAGGAAATATTTCTCCTCCAACAATAGCTAATAATGGAACACAACCAACTCCTATAGTCAAGTAAAGAGCATGATGTAGAAACAAGCCGATAGCTAAATGATCAAATGGTAGTAAATTGCGTTTTTTAGCAAAGATATATCCAGCTATACTCAAATTTAGTAATGTATTCAATGATATAAAAGCTAGTATCATTTTTCGCCGTTTCAATCTGCAGCTTATATAAATAGATGAAGTGGTAGCTACAAGTCTAACTATGTCTATTGATGTGATCACTTTGTACATATACACATCAGTCCCATATATCGCTGTGTGAACATCGACAGAGTATGTGTCGCTGATTATTCCGCCGCAAAACTGAAATATAGCAGTTAGATGTATCATAATTATAACTGGAATTCGAAATTCCCGCTTTCCAAATGCCGACATAACATATTTGTGTTTATTCTTAATTTCTTCTATTTTAGTTTGTTTAACTTTCCTTAATATTTTACCAGCTCTAATCATAGTTTCTAGTTCGTCATTTTCGTCTGTTCCTCTCAACCATAGGAAAACTTTTCTGGACTCATCATAGCGTTTCTTATTTACCAAGAAGCTTGGCGACTCAGGTGAGAATACTGCCACAATTAATCCTGGTAATGAGAAAAAAACTAAGGCTGTTGACAAATCACGCCAGCTGAATAACATTCCAAAAGCATGTGCAATGAATATGCCGAATAACATAGCGGATGGAGCTGCAGCTGCCAATGATCCTCTGTGCTTCGGGCTACTGTATTCAGCTATCAATATATTTCCCAAACTTGAACAGATTCCAACAGCAGTTCCTTGCAACAGTTTACCAGTGAGCAGTATAGGAAATGATGAAGCCAAACTGAATGAGATCCAGCCACAAATCATCAGCACTGAGCTGGTTATCATGGCAGGTCTTCGTCCAACCGTTTCCATCATTATTGAACTGATTGCAGACCCAAACAATA
Source organism: Trilocha varians (assembly GCA_030269945.2). NCBI lineage: Eukaryota > Metazoa > Arthropoda > Insecta > Lepidoptera > Bombycidae > Trilocha > Trilocha varians. The sequence continues at coordinate 7,777,187 of AP028275.1, read as the reverse complement.
TTGTTAAGCCAATCAAGGACGCTGAAAGAGAACAAAGATATTAAAATGGTAACTAATCTTTTCTAACTGACCTACTTAGAAAACATCGTTAGAATACATGCATATTAAATAAGCATAAAGACTTAAAACCCTTTGAAGGTAATGTAAAGTGAATGTGGTTTAGTATTTGTACAACCCTGGTAGAGTAACATGCATCCTCTCAGATGATTCAAGAGCTATATGATGGAATGATCTAGGTATTATTTCAAAACTATCACGAAATCTTTTCGTTCTACCGTCTGCTCATATTAAAGTTTGCTGGAAGGAGATCGAATCACTTTCTGCTACTCTCTAGATTCATTTTAAATACTAAAATTAATAAACATCTATATACCTAGCCATGATTCTGAGTTTATATCCAGCACAATTTCTCTTGTCCTTCTTAGCTCAAGGAATAGTGTAGCGTTGTATCCAATGGACAGACCATTTGAAAAATGATTCAATATAACACTTGAAGCAGCAAAACACTGAAAAGAAATCATGTTTACAGTTGTGTAAGCCCTTCTCTAGTTTTAATACGACTATTCAAGAGATCAATGACCTGAGTTAGACGTAAAATTATAAACTTAATAAAACTGAAGTAAGGTATGCAAAAGTATTTCGATACCTCCCACGTAAGTTGTTGTATCTCCAAAACTGCAAAGCGTTTCAAAGATTCAAAGTGAACCAAATTCTTTGAGTTATATTACATTTAAATAAGAAATTTCAAAAAGATTTTACTTACTAAAGTGTAAATTTGCAGTTTTGGAGATACAACAACTTACGTGGGAGGTATTTATTTATTTATTTATTGCTTCATGCACAAGTTTGTACATAGGCGGACTTAATGCCGTAGGCATTCTCTGCCAGTCTACCATTGGGTAATGGAGATATAAAAAAAAAAGTGTGGTAGGCAATAAAATAAAATAAATTTAGAAAGAAAAAATAAATAATTTTAATAAACTATTATATAATATTAAATACGTAATTAAATACTACTATAATATCGAAAATATGTAATATTAATATACACAGATATTAAATAGACATACATACATAATACATATAACTAATATTATTATATGGACATAGATAGCTAAATTATACACGTATATATATAAAACAATATCAATATTTTTATATTAAACTGATTGTGAAGATCCATCTGCTAACATTTTAAACACGTGATTTTTCGCTTTTAGTTTAAAGCCAGCACGGTTCTTAATGAGTCTGATCTCCTTAGGGAGTGAGTTCCAAAGTAGGATCGCTTGCACAAAAAAGGTATCGATTTATATCAATTATTATTAAAAAATGTTTGCCTGAATAATACATTAGATTGAAATTATAAATCAACACTACTATAAAGAGGCAAAATTAATTGTATTTTATTAGTATGTTTGTAATGAATTAACTCAAAAACTACTGTCTTTTTTATTGCCACGCAGGCAGACGAGCTAACGGCCTACCTGATCGTAAGTGGTTACCGTCGCTCATGGACCTCTGCATTGCCAGAAGACATTGCGGAGCTACTACCTACGGCCTACCCTTAAGGTCTCTCTTCAAGCCTCGTTTGAAGAAGGACAAGTCATAGCGCTCGGGAAACACCGAAGAGGGGAGCTCATTCCATAGCCGGATGGTGCGTATTTCGATTTCAAAAATTATTTCACTGTCGGAAAGCTACATTCTCTAAGTTACAGCTACATTGTAATCCGTATTCATTTATTTACACTTATTTTTTACATTATATTTTAAAAAAAATTAACAAAGGAATAAAATTTAAAAATACAATATAAAAAACAGAGGGCCACTGAAGACGAGGTCTACGACCCAAGCCATCAGTGGTCAGGGCTCAAAAGAGAGGAACAATACGTGTCGTGTCAAGAACGACCGCCTTCTGAATCTGCCTTTACCCAGCTGGGGAGTGAAAGCTTCTCTAGATGACGGTCGAAGCTTTTCGCTATTAGACCGTGCACAGATACAACGATCGGAACAATGATGGTCGATTCAACACGCCTCATGTCGGTCACCTCGTGGGCCAAGTCCAAATATTTCAACATTTATTATTAAAAAAAATCTTAGGCTGCTAGTATTTTAATAATACAAAGTAAACAATATTGTACCTGTTTCAGGAGCGGCGTTATCCGTAATCCATTACGTGTTCGTCGACACATGTTTTTGTATTGAATGGTAAAATAAATTATAACAATGTACATAAAATGTACACACCATTTACATAGGTAACTCAAGGTTTAACGTTTATTAAAATAAAAGTAGATAATCTTTAAAGAAATGAAGTTGGTCGGTATAATTTTTGTGTTTGTTCTCGAATAACTTCGGTTTGACTCGACCGATTTGCATGATTGTTATGTCAGTTGAAAGGTGATCGTCGTGGGGTTTCATTCATTTTAAGATCGAACATATACTTTTGCATTTGTGTTTAAAAATGTGTTTTTTTTAAAGGTTAAGATTTCACGATTTGCAGTGCGTATTTATTTTCTATATGAACCGATTTCGTTGATTATTTTTTGATAGGAAGCATTGTACTAAAACTATTATGGTCTTTATTTAAGACTTTATTTTTTAAGTAAACACTTCTTAATTATAGGCTATATTTTGTGTATAAATCCAACTTCATTTCAAGATTAATTTAAGCTTTCGACTCAACCGCTTTCAACTCTATTGCATCTTCATCATCACCAACAGTGTATCCTCTAAATTCATCTTCAACTTCTTGAAGAGTTCTATCTTTGGTTTCTGGCAGAAAAATATAAGTGACAGCCAAACTATAACAAAGAATCAATGCATACAAACAAAAAGTTCCATGAACGCCCAAACTCGAGTACAAATACAAAACAGATTTAACATTAATAAACATAAAAATGGCGTAAATTGCTCCAATAACCATAGCACAAAAACCTTTATCTGCCAAGGGGTATATTTCACCACCAATTATAAAAAATAAAGGTAAACAACCAGCTCCATTTATGAACGTATATATATGATGCAATATCACGCCGATTGCCAAGTGATCGAAAGGCAACAAGCTATGTTGCTTTGCGTAAATATATCCAGCTACACAGAGATTTGTTAATATATTTAAACCCACAAATATTAACAACATATTTCGTCTCTTAAGTCTAGTGGTTATAAAAACAGCTGAGAATGTAGCTATAATTCTTTGAGCGTCTAAAGATGTCATGATCTTGAACATGTAGACATCTGTGCCATATAGAGCAGTGTGGAAATCTAGAGGGAAGATCTCTTGGACAATTGCGCCACTAAATTGGTTTATTGCGCTGACATGCGTCATGACGAATATGGGCATTCGACATTCTCTCTTCTTCATCGCCGTGAAAACATTGATCAATTTCTTCTTAAGCATTTTCATCAAATTACGTTTCTGGTTTAATTTAGAGTCCGTCAGAATTTTATTCGTTTTAATCATCTGTTCGATTTCGTTAACTTCAGTTGGACCTCTCAACCAGAGGAAGATTTTTCTGCTCTGATCGTAACGTTCCTTTTTTACTAAGAAACTTGGTGATTCTGGCGTTAGCACCGAAATTACAAGTCCAGGTAGTGAGAAAAATATCAGTACAGTTGCCAATTCGCGCCATCCATAAGACGCTCCAAAAGCATGAGCGATTAGTCCACCAATCAGAGTAGAAGGTGGTATTGATGCTATAAAAGACCCTCTGTATTTAGGGCTGCTGTATTCCGCTACTAAAATGCCTCCAACTGTGGACCCAATTCCGAGGGACATTCCTTGAACAATTTTCCCCAACAGCAAAACAGGAAATGACGAAGCGAAACTCAGTAATATCCACCCACAAACCATGAGCAGTCCACTTAAGACTAGCACGGGCTTTCTTCCAACGATGTCCATTACAAATGAACTGACGATGGATCCGAGACAGATAGTCACGCCGATTAGAGATGCTGAAACGAAAATTGGAATTTGAAGAACATACAAAGTTATAGTGGAAATAGCGGCCCTTGAATTAAATCACTCTATTGAGCGAAAACTAAAATGATTTTAAATAATGTAATGGTGGAAAACTCCTCTCAATAGTTATGCTAAAAACATTAATTCTTCCATAGCTTAATTACTTCTCAGTTCCAGTTTCAATCATTATTATTAGGTATATTGATATTTCCACTGCTTTTTTACAGAGTTTTACATACCCAGCCATGACTCTGAATCCATATCCATTGGGATCTCTTTTGTCTTTCTAAGTTCAGTGAAAAGAGAGGCATTATATCCGATTGTTAGTCCATACGACAACATATTCAGAGCAACGCTTGAAACAGCAAAACACTGAAAATAAAAAAATTGGTTGCCTGTAAAGTCGGTATACGGGCGAAAGTTTTACGTGACAACGACTCGGGCATGGTTAGCCCACCTAAGAGCGAGAGAGACAGACATAAAAAGTGAAAGGCACGCGTGCCTCTCACTCGTTTTCATTGTGAGCGCATAACGTGAGCGGAGCGTAACGCAGTTTCTTGAAGTGTCACCCGGCAAACCAATTTATAAGACGTTGTCACGTCAAAAAGCAACTCAGGTACATGTAATACAGGGTGTAAACAGAGCACTCCCGAAAACGAAGATTGGTGGTAGTACTAGTGATACCTGTGATGATAAGCCAGGAAATCGGTCCATTCAGATTTTTTCAAAAAGCTTAATATCCCAAGTATCACTAGTACTAACACCAGCCTGTGTTTTCGGGAGTGGTCTTCATACACCCTGTATACTAATTTAATTCATTTCTAGAAATAGTATATTAATAACACAAATTTTACCTGTCTTAAAAACGACGAAACCTGCCATCTGCATCCCATGTTGTGTAAATAATGGCAATACAGTGCGAAAAGTAATTCACATTCATCATCATCATCATCATCAGCCCACACTCGTCCACTGCTGGACATAGGCCTCCCCCAAAATACGCCACTGAGCTCGATCTTCTGCTCGTCTCATCCAGTTGTTACCGGCCACCTTTCTTAAGTCATCGTTCCATCTAGCAGAGGGGCGCCCAACACTGCGTTTACCTGGGATGTGAGGGGATACTCAACAACTTTCTCCCCTATGCCAACCCCACCTGCCCGCGGTCATCCTGCTAATTAACAAACGGGGCTCTGGCTACCGGCTGAAAGCGGTATAGCACAGCCTAAACATGACACAGTAAATAAAATTATCTGGCCACTGACAGGCAGCAGTGTCAGTGGTGCGACACCCTGTGTCTCTGCGATCTCCAACACGCCTGCCCAGCGTGGAGATTATGGGCAAAACCTCCCAAAATGATAACGACAAAGAAACAAAGGCCCCTAGTTCCCGGCAGCCCTGCTATTCCTGTTCATGGTAGCGATCACGGTAACGGCAGGGCAGGGGGTGCTAAGAATCCCCGGGGTACGGTGGGCTACCTAAAACAACTGACCATAGCAACGTATAACGGACGAACTCTGAGACTCGATGAGCATTTGGTGGAGTTGGAGACTGAGTTACGTAATATAAGATGGCATATACTCGGATTATGCGAAGTCCGTAGAGAGGGGGAGGAGACCATAACACTGAGATCAGGCCACCTTATGTATTATCGAGAGGGAAGTCAACCATCCCAAGGCGGTATAGGATTTCTTATTAACAGAACGCTTGCCAGCAACGTTGAGGTGATGTCTAGTGTGTCATCCAGAGTTGCGTATATAATCCTCAGACTTTCCAAACGCTATAGCTTAAAAATAATCCAAGTATACGCACCAACTTCGGCACACTCAGATGAGGAGGTAGAATCTATGTACGAAGACATAGCTAAGGCTCTTCATCACACTACTAAAGCACACTTCAACGTTGTTATGGGTGATTTCAATGCTAAGGTAGGATCACAAACTAGCGGTGATTCTAAAATGGGACCCCATGGATTTGGAATTCGGAATAGCAGAGGCCAAATGCTTGTCAATTTTCTAGAACAGGAAGGGTTGTACTTAATGAATTCTTTCTTTAAGAAAAAGCCCCAGAGGAAGTGGACATGGCAAAGCCCGAATTCTAGTATAAAAAATGAAATCGACTTTATAATAGCTGACAAAAGACGTATCTTCAGAGACGTATCAGTGGTCAACAGATTCAACACCGGAAGCGACCACCGGATGCTGCGAGGAACTCTGGATATAAATATAAAAGTTGAAAGAAATCTTATGATGAAAACTGCCCCTCGACCTGATATAGCCCAAATCAGCGATAAATCAGAGATCTTTCAAAATAACCTGGCAAAGCGTTTTACCGCCATGACACCCATTGATGACATTGACAAAAAACTCCAAAGTGTGACGGCAATTGTGAGGGAAGAAGGTTCTAAAGCTTTCTGCAGAAATCGTATGACATGGAAATCCGACATTTCGGACGAGACCTTGAGATTGATGGCTATTCGACGACAAAACCCATCATCCTTACCATCAGAGAAATCAATTCTTAACAAGAAAATTAAAAAGCTGATCCGTCGTGACCTTAGGCAAAGCAGTACCCGTCAAATAGAAAAAACAATAGAACAAAACCAAGGATCAAAAGTATTCCATCGAGAACTTGGAACAAGTCAACTAACTAAACTAAAGACACCAGACGGCCATAGTGTAGAGTCGAAATCGCAGATCCTATCAGAGATTGAAAATTTCTACGGTAGTTTATATGCATCCCATGCCTGATCCCGAACCCGAGCCTCACGATAGCAGAGCCGCGCTAAGACGCCACTACACCGATGAATTGCCGGACATTAGTGTCGATGAAATCGAGCTGGCCCTGAGACAGCTTAAGAATGGAAAAGCCCCCGGTGAGGACGGAATAACGAGCGAACTTCTCAGAGCGGGAGGAACTCCTATTGTGAAAGAACTTCAAACGCTCTTTAATGACGTCATTCACTGTGGGAGAACACCAGAGACGTGGAACAGGAGTATTGTAATACTGTTTTTCAAGAAGGGGGACAAGACACTTTTAAAGAACTATAGACCCATTTCCCTCCTGAGTCATGTTTACAAACTGTTTTCACGGGTCATAACTAATCGCTTGTCTAGGAGACTCGACGAATTCCAACCGTCGGAGCAGGCTGGGTTTCGAAGCGGATACGGAACCATAGACCACATCCACACAGTGCGGCAGGTTGTACAAAAGTCTGAGGAGTACAATCGCCCACTGTGTTTAGCCTTTGTGGACTATGAGAAGGCTTTTGACAGTATCGAGACCTGGGCTGTTCTGGACTCTTTGCAGAGATGCCAAATAGATCACCGCTATGTCGAAGTACTGAAATCTCTTTATAATGCTGCTACGATGTGTGTCCAAGTACAGAACCAGTTGTCCAATCCCATCCAATTACATAGAGGAGTGAGACAGGGTGATGTAATATCGCCGAAACTGTTTACGAACGCTCTGGAAGACATGTTCAAGACACTGGACTGGAAAAATAAAGGGATAAACATCAATGGCGAATACATGTCGCATTTGAGATTTGCAGACGACATAGTTTTGATAGCCGAGTCACTGCAAGAGCTACAACAGATGATGATTGACCTTGCGGATTCCTCCGAACGCATTGGACTCCGCATGAACATGGACAAAACCAAAGTAATGACTAATGCACATGTAACATCGGATCCAATCGTTGTAAAGGGCTATACTATCGAGGTTGTTCGAGAATATGTATACCTAGGACAGATTTTACAACTAGGTAAAAACAACTTCGAAAAAGAAGCTAAGAGGAGGATTCAACTGGGTTGGGCAGCATTTGGAAAACTACGTCGAGTCTTCACGTCGTCCATTCCACAATGCTTGAAAACAAAGGTTTACAACCAGTGCGTCCTACCCGTTCTAACATACGGTGCTGAGTCGTGGACACTCACGGTGGGCCTAGTCCGTCAGTTCAAAGTTGCTCAGCGAGCAATGGAAAGAGCTATGCTTGGGGTCTCACTGAAGGATAAAATCAGAAATGAAGTTATCCGACAGAGAACTAAAGTAACCGACATAGCTCTGCGAATCAGCAAGCTGAAGTGGCAATGGGCTGGGCACGTATGTCGAAGAACTGATGCCCGATGGAGTAGACGGGTTCTGGAGTGGAGACCGCGATGTGGTAAATTCACATTAAATATATATTATTAAATATATATAGTAAATCAAGCATTTCACATCAAAGTCCTAGCAAAATGAATGATAATTTGCAAACGTAAAGTTAATAATCGCAGCAAGGGGTATTTCACACTTATGACTTGAATTTATGTCGTGGTCATGAAGATAATATGAAAAAAACTTCATGAGCGATAAAACATTAGTTGTGGCTAACGCAATATAAATACACAGGTATGAACGATGGCTAATTTATTTATTTATTTATAAAGGGCACCAACATGTTATACACCCGAACATGCAATATAAGTATATTAAGAGACTTCAAGTATAGACTTAATGCTAACACAATTATAGGTGCCGACTGCATGCCTATTGTAAATTAGCAATTATCAAGTTTGGGCTGTAGTGGTTTTGGAATATATACGTTAGTGGTACTAAAGGTAAGTAAAATAGAGGTCTACCTTCGTCAAATCATAGAGGCTGATTTTTTGGTATTACCTTCAGAATATTATTAAAAATCACATTATTCATTACCAGTCACAAAAGTATGAATAGACAGCCCATCACATCCTCTGGGAGTGCAATCTATGGCATGTGGAACGCGTCACTATGTTAAATTAGTGATTTCTATCTAAGATATTATGGAATAGTTGTTATTGACTCTTGTGTTATTACTTGCTACAATTAGGCATATATTTAATCGGAGGAATGCGCTGGAAACAGAACCTTAATTATAATAAGTTGTAACTTTGGAAATCATTGGGGAAGGCAGAGGACTTCTTGTGAATAAGACGAACCTTATAATGATGATGATGAATTTTAATCGGTAGTTGATGGTTCTTCTATAATTCAAATATCAGTCTAACCAGGGATTTCGAACTATGGTTATCCTTAATTTGTTCTATTACTTAGGTAGAAAAAAATAAAACTTATAATTTACCTGTTTCATGAAAGGCGTAAGTTTTCGTTCATAACGTCTCGACCGGCACATGGTTATAAACTGACTAACAATGAGTAATAAATAAAATCAATAAAACCTACTGATCTATAACATTGTGTGTAGCTGTGACTTTTAATGAAAACTTTATAATTTACATTTACTTTATATAATTTTTATCAACTCTGATGTAAATTTGACAACTAAAGGACAAAGTATTATTCTGAAAAAATTGGTTGCCTGTAAAGTCGGTATACGGGCGAAAGTTTTACGTGACAACGACTCGGGCATGGTTAGCCCGCCTAAGAGCGAGAGAGACAGACATAAAAAGTGAAAAGCACGCGTACCTCTCACTCGCTCTCATTATGAGCGCATAACGTGAGCGGAGCGTAACGCAGTTTCTTGAAGTCCGGCAAACCAATTTATAAGACGTTGTCACGTCAAAAAAAATAAAATATAGATACACTTATATTACATTTGTTTTTGTGTAATTATGTAAATATATTTTTGGTAGCGGCCTCAAACATTAACTCCAAATAAATAAATGAAAGATAAAATTATCGCAAATTTTATTTAAATTACTTATTCATTTAAATGTAAACTTGAATAAAAGCATTTGCATATTCAACCATCTTTTTCAAAATTATTTTCAACATCATTCTCAGGATTCAGTTCTAGTTCTTCTTCAGGATCTTTGATGGCGTGGCCTCTGAAATGATCTTCGATTTCTTGTAGAGTTTTATCTTTAGTTTCTGGTAGTAAACTCAAAGTTACAGCTAAACTATAGCCAAGAATCAGAGCTGCTATAAAATACACTCCATCAACACCCACTGATCTGAATAAATACGGAGCGGACTTAAGATTTCCAAACATGAACAGAGCGTAAAATATTTTACTAATTATTAAACAGAGTCCTTTATCTGGCTAAGGAAATATTTCTCCTCCAACAATAGCTAATAATGGAACACAACCAACTCCTATAGTCAAGTAAAGAGCATGATGTAGAAACAAGCCGATAGCTAAATGATCAAATGGTAGTAAATTGCGTTTTTTAGCAAAGATATATCCAGCTATACTCAAATTTAGTAATGTATTCAATGATATAAAAGCTAGTATCATTTTTCGACGTTTCAATCTGCGGCTTATATAAATAGATGAAGTAGTAGCTACAAGTCTAACTATGTCTATTGATGTGATCACTTTGTACATATACACATCAGTCCCATATATCGCTGTGTGAACATCGACAGAGTATATGTCGCTGATTAATGCGCCACAAAACTGAAATATAGCAGTTAGGTGTATCATAATAATAACTGGGATTCGAAATTCTCTCTTTCCAAATGCCGACATAACATATTTGTGTTTATTCTTTATTTCTTCTATTTTAGTTTGTTTAACTTTCCTTAATATTTTACCAGCTCTAATCATAGTTTCTAGTTCGTCATTTTCGTCTGTTCCTCTCAACCATAGGAAAACTTTTCTGGACTCATCATAGCGTTACTTATTCACCAAAAAACTTGGCGACTCAGGTGCGAATACTGCCACAATTAATCCTGGCAATGAGAAAAAAACTAAGGCTGTTGACAAATCACGCCAGCTGAATAACATTCCAAAAGCATGTGCAATGAATATGCCGAATAACATAGCGGATGGACCTGCAGCTGTAAATGGTCCTCTATGCTTCGGGCTACTGTATTCAGCTATCAATATATTTCCCAAACTTGCACAGATTCCAACAGCAGTTCCTTGCAACAGTTTACCAGTGAGCAGTATAGGAAAAGATGAAGCCAAACTGAATGAGATCCAGCCACAAATCATCAGCACTGAGCTGGATATCATGGCAGGTTTTCGTCCAACCGTTTCCATCATTATTGAACTGATTGCAGACCCAATCAATATTGTTAAGCCAATCAAGGACGCTGAAAGAGAACAAAGATATTAAAATCTAATCTTTTTTAACTGACCTACTTAGAAAACATCGTGAGAATACATGCATATAACATAAGCATAAAGACTTAAAAACCCTTTGAAGGTAATGTAAACTGAATGTGGTTTAGTATTTGTGCAACGCTGGTAGAGTATCATGCTTCAAGAGCTATAAGATGGAATGATCTAGGTACTATTTCAAAACTATCACGAAATCTTTTCGTTCTACCGTCTACTCATTTTAAAGTTTGCTGGGAGGAGATCGAATCACTTTCTCCTGCTCTCTAGATTCATTTTAAATACTAAAATGAATGAACATTTATATACCTAGCCATGATTCTGAGTTTATATCCAGCACAATTTCTCTTGTCTTTCTTAGCTCAAGGAATAGTGTAGCGTTGTATCCAATGGACAGACCATTTGAAAAATGATTCAATATAACACTTGAAGCAGCAAAACACTGAAAAGAAATCATGTTTACAGTTGTGTAAGCCTTTCTCTAGTTTTAATACGACTATTCAAGAGATTAATGACCCGAGTTAGACGTAAAATTTGATTGAAATTGTAAATAAAGACTACTATAAAGAGTGAGGGGACGGAGCGACGGGAAACAGTGCCGATGGCGTAACGCGTAGCGCCGTCCCTCCAAACCCCGTGCTGGGTTCTGGCCTCAGCCGGGGTTCGGACGCTGAGTGTGAGCGGTTGGAGGTTTTAGTGCGGTTCAACTCCCACATACCCCGCCCGCAGGTCGGGCGGGGATCCGGTGATTTCTTCCAACTGAAAAAAAAAAAAACAAAAAAAAACTATAAAGAGTAAAAATTAATTGTATTTTATGAGTATGTTTGTAATGAATTAACTCAAAAACTACTGTCTTTTTTTTTATTGCCACGCAGGCAGATAAGCTAACGGCCCACCTGATCGTAAGTGGTTACCGTCGCTCATGGACCTCTGCATTGCCAGAAGACATTGCGGGGCCGCTACCTACGGCTTAAGCACTCTCTTCAAGCCTCGTTTGAAGACGGACAAGTCATAGCGTTCGGGAAACACCGAAGAGGGGAGCTCATTCCATAGCCGGATGGTGCGTATTTCGATTTCAAAAAATCTTTTTTGTCGGAAGGCTACATTCTCTAAGTTACAGCTACATTTTATTGGGGTTCAGTTCAGAAACACAATGAAAACTCCTTGGTTCACAATAACAGTTTATTCATCTTCCAAAAACAGTATAATCATCCTCCAAAATCAGTATAATCATCCTCCAAAATCAGTATAATCATCCTCCAAAATCAGTATAATCATCCTCCAAAACTTAGTCACAATTACTCTCAACTCTGTTCACTTTGAAATCACGTCGACTACTGTATTTAAACATCATTCGGGTCTTCTCTTGGGCCGGTGGGTGGCCCCGAGGTAACCGGACCAGACGATGGTCTGTTGCGGTGGATTCACTCGCCGACTGCAACAACAGCCGGGGACGGGGAGAGGCCTCTCGGCCAGGTGGTGGTGTCTCCTCGACGTAGAGGTGGGGGGCCCCACGAAGTGATGCGATCGAGCCCGCAGGAAGGCACGCCAGCGGGCGATCAGCTGGTCACTCCAGGGGTTGTCAATCCGGTGAGTGCTGCAACCCACCGCTCGGCGAGGTCGAACCCACCGAGACAAAAGGCGTCCCGGTGGGCATCCGTCCGCCAGCGGTGAGGAGCGTCGTATTCTTCTTACTGGAGAAGAAGGTCACGTGGCAGTTCCCTCATGTCCGCAGCTGGCCGACGGTATGGCGCTATCCCACGAAGATGGTGAGATTGTACTCCATCGGCTCGCGCGAACATGTTGGAGCTCAGGCGTCGAACGAAGTCGTCCAGGGTCTCCATGCGCAAGTCTCGCAGGATGACGTCGTTCCGCACGAAGCGTGTTGCGCCGACAATTGTACGCAACGCTTGCGACTGCTGCGAGCGGAGGCGTTGCCGACGTGGTTCGCTGGCTAGCTGAAACCAGGCCGGGGCAGCATAAGTGAGCCGCGAGCGCACGTACAACTTGTACACGCCGAGCTTCGCGCGGATCGGAATTGCGGACTCGAACACGGGACGGAGGAGGCTGCGCGCCGCGCGCGCCTGTCCGACGACGTTGTTCACGTGGGGGCCCATGCTGAGACGGCGGTCGATGGTCACGCCGAGGTACTTCGCCTGCGACGTCCAATAGATCTGCTCGCCGTTCAGCGTCAGCGCAGGCGGATTACACAAGCCGCCCACGGAAATCGCCTGAGTCTTGGCCACGTTGACCTTCAGTCTCCAGTCTTCCAGCCACGCGGGAAGGGCATCCAGGGATCGCTGCATCTTCACTGCAGCGTGGGGTGAGTTGAGGGAGGTCGTCACGAGGGCTGCGTCATCGGCGTAGAGCGCCAGCATGGCACCTCCGGCGACTGGTATGTCGTCGGTGTACCACGCGTAGCACAACGGCGAGAGGCAGCTTCCCTGGGGTACGCCGGCTCGTACTGGACGTGGAGAGGAGAGGGTGTTTTCGACGGCGACCTGGAAACGCCTGTCCTGGAGAAAGCTGCCCACAGTCTTCACTACTCGGCGAGGAGTAGCAGACGTGGACAGCTTGTACAACAGGCCGTCATGCCAGACGCGGTCGAACGCCTTCTCCATGTCCAGGAACACGGCGATGACTCTCTCCTTCTGTATTTAAACGATAGTTCACACGCTTTTTATACTTTCTTGAGAAATAAATCAGATGGCGCCACTAGTATATCCGTTTTCATAAAATAAAATTAAAAGAATCTAACAACACTCTTATAAAATGATTCATCACAACCGGAAGTCTTTCCTTTAAATTTATGTAATACCCGGTTCTACAAACAATTAAATGGAATTAAAGTCACCTAACAATTTATTATAATTAAAAAAATCTTGGGCTGCTAGTATTTTAATAATACAAAGTAAACAATATTGTACCTGTTTCAGGAGCGGCGTTATCCGTAATCCATTACGTGTTCGTCGACACATGTTTTTGTATTGAATGTTGAAACAAATTATAACAATGTACATAAAATGTACACACCATTTACATAGGTAACTCAAGGTTTAACGTTTATTAAAATAAAAGTAGATAATCTTTGAAGAAATTAAGTTGGTCGGTATAATTTTTGTGTTTGTTCTCGAATAACTTCGGTTTGACTCGACCGATTTGCATGATTGTTATGTCAGTTGAAAGGTGATCGTCGTGGGGTTTCATTCATTTTAAGATCGAACATATACCTTTGCATTTGTGTTTAAAAATGTGTTTTTTTTAAAGGTTAAGATTTCACGATTTGCAGTGCGTATTTATTTTCTATATGAACCGATTTCGTTGATTATTTTTTGATAGGAAGCATTGTACTAAAACTATTATGGTCTTTATTTAAGACTTTATTTTTTAAGTAAACACTTCTTAATTATAGGCTATATTTTGTGTATAAATCCAACTTCATTTCAAGATTAATTTAAGCTTTCGACTCAACCGCTTTCAACTCTATTGCATCTTCATCATCACCAACAGTGTATCCTCTAAATTCATCTTCAACTTCTTGAAGAGTTCTATCTTTGGTTTCTGGCAGAAAAATATAAGTGACAGCCAAACTATAACAAAGAATCAATGCATACAAACAAAAAGTTCCATGAACGCCCAAACTCGAGTACAAATACAAAACAGATTTAACATTAATAAACATAAAAATGGCGTAAATTGCTCCAATAACCATAGCACAAAAACCTTTATCTGCCAAGGGGTATATTTCACCACCAATTATAAAAAATAAAGGTAAACAACCAGCTCCATTTATGAACGTATATATATGATGCAATATCACGCCGATTGCCAAGTGATCGAAAGGCAACAAGCTATGTTGCTTTGCGTAAATATATCCAGCTACACAGAGATTTGTTAATATATTTAAACCCACAAATATTAACAACATATTTCGTCTCTTAAGTCTAGTGGTTATAAAAACAGCTGAGAATGTAGCTATAATTCTTTGAGCGTCTAAAGATGTCATGATCTTGAACATGTAGACATCTGTGCCATATAGAGCAGTGTGGAAATCTAGAGGGAAGATCTCTTGGACAATTGCTCCCAATTCCGAGGGACATTCCTTGAACAATTTTCCCCAACAGCAAAACAGGGAATGACGAAGCGAAACTCAGTAATATCCACCCGCAAACCATGAGCAGTCCACTTAAGACTAGCACGGGTTTTCTTCCAACGATGTCCATTATAAATGAACTGACGATGGATCCGAGACAGATAGTCACGCCGATCAGAGATGCTGAAACGAAAGTTGGAAAATGAAGAAGATACAAAGTTATAGTGGAAATAGTGGCCCTTGAACTAAATCACTGTATTAAGCGAAAATCAAATGATTTTAGATAATGTAATTGTGGAAAACTCCTCTCAATATTTATGCTAAAGACATTAAATCTTCCATAGCTTTATTACTTCTCAGTTCCAGTTTCAATAATTATTATTAGGTATATTAATATTTCCACTACTTTTTTTACATAGTATTACATACCTAGCCATGACTCTGAATCCATATCCATTGGGATCTCTTTTTTCTTTCTAAGTTCAGTGAAAAGAGAGGCATTATATCCAATTGTTAGTCCATACGACAACATATTCAGAGCTACGCTTGAAACAGCAAAACACTGAAAATAAAAAAGAAACTTACTTGTAATACAGGGTGTAAACAGAGCACTCCCGAAAACGAAGACTGCTGGTAGTACTAGTACTACACCTGTGATGATAAGCCAGGAAATCGGTCCATTCAAACGGTTTTTTTTTCAAAAAGCTTAACATCCCAAATATTACTAGTACTAACACCAGCCTTCGTTTTCGGGAGAGGTCTTCATCATCATCATCAGCCTGTAGACGTCCACTGCTGGACATAGGCCTCCCCCAAACCTCGCCACATCGATCGGTCTTGCGCTGTCCGCATCCAGCCACTTCCCGCGGTCCTGACCAGGTCATCGGTCCACCTTGTGGGAGGTCTGCCTACGCTGCGCCTACGTCTTCATACACCGTGGTCTACTGGTCTTCATACACCGTGTATACTAACTTAATACATTTCTTAGAAATAGTATATTAATAACACAAATTTTACCTGTTTTAAAAACGGCGAAACCTGCAATCTGCATCCCATGTTGTGTAAATAATGGCAACACAGTACGAAAAGTAATTCACATTAAATATATATAGTAAACATATATTATTAAATATATAGTAAATCAAGCATTTCACATCAAAGTCCTAGCAAAATGAACGATAATTTACATAATGCAAAGTTAATAATCGCAGTAAGGGGCACTTCACACTTTTGTGACTCAAAGTAATGTAGTGGTCATGAAGATAATAATATGAAAAAAATCATGAGCGATAAAATATTAGTGAAATGAAATGAAATGAAAAAAAAGAAATACTTTATTTTCAACATTGATGTCGTACTCATTCTTGTTGACGTCAAAAGTTACAAGCTACCACCAGTTCGGACACAAAAAATAATAATTGTAGCCACCGTCCTGAGAAGACCTGGCAAGAAACTCAGCGGGCATGTCTTTTTTTTTTGTTTAATAAGCATTTTTTGAATTTTGTTTTTTAAATATTTGTACAGTTTTGTAAATTTACATTAAATATACAAAAAAAAAACGATTACGATAATGAAATGACCTTGGCGAGCAACTCATTCCCACTTTGTGCAATCGTCCAGGTAATCATTGACCATATAGTAGGCTTGCACAGACGTTCTTTAATAGTTTTCTTAAACCTATGTATAGGTAGGTTTTGAACATCTTGTGGGATTTTGTTGTACAAGCATACAGACAAACGTACACAAGTTGTAGCTAACACAATATAAATATTGGTAATATTAGGATATTGAAGAAGTTTGGGAGAGGCCGATGTCCAACAGTGAACGTCTGATGATGATGATTGATGAATTTCCAGCAACCCTAAGAAGATATGTCCTCAACTAGACCAGTATAGTCATATATGCGATTTGTTATTTAGGTAGAAGGAAATTTCCGACTTCTCCGCTTGGGTATGTGGAAGTCGAACCAGATTAAAGCCTCTTACAGTGCGTGAGTCACCCAGCACTGGGTTATGTCAGACGGCACTTTGTTTTTTTTTTCAGTTGGAGGAAATCACCGGATCCCCGCGATCCCGATGTATATCACGTGACAATGCAATAATGTAAATGCAAAATGTCAGCTCAATTGCAAACGAAGCAATTGCAAGAAGTTTGTTGGTGGTCCGGATACCAAAAATCAGCCTTTATGATTTGACGAAAGTATTATCTATTTACCCACCTTTAGTACCGTATATCTTCCAAAGGCACCACAACCCAAACTTGATAATTGGCCATCGTTAGTACCTTGTTTATAAATGTGCATTATATATCAAAAAGAAAACACTGGTGATAATTGAAGACGATAATATATGACGGGGTGATAACAAGGGAAACCAACCTATTCACAGTGCAGGTAGTTGGAAGTGGAGACTTGCTACAAATACAGGCGTTGGCCGCTGTTATTATTCATTCATGTTAGAATTGAACGGACCTCTTGGTGTAAAAGTAATAAACTGTTAAAACTCGTCATTTTGAAGTTTTTATTCAAAAGTATTGATCATCAAGTGGACATTGTGACGTCATTCCTGACAAAACCAAATGAAGATCGACTATTTACAACGTCATTACACCTCTACACACTATTTACGCCGTTATATAAAATCAGGTATAATTTATTAAAACTACCTATAAACGAAAATTAACCAACTTACGACTAATTTGCTACCTTAAAGAACGTCATATATTTTTACAAACTAAAAATGTGAACGGATCTTAACAAGTTTAACTATATTATGTATTCTATTTAAATTATATATCTTTTGATTACATTAAAACAATAGCAAAAAGAACTAGCAACTGTTCAAACAATGTAAATACGTGATATGAAAAAACTGTTTTAAATTATTCAAAATAGTGCAAACTATTTTCCAGAAAAGATAGGTAAAATGGAAATTATTTTATTTCGTTTTATAACGACAATTAGACTAGCATTCGAACTGAATTGATAAGTTGACATTAGGTTAAAAAGTTATTTAAGCGAAAAATATTCTCGCAACAAACAAAACTTGAAAATGTTGCATCTAAAAATAAATTTGAGAAACACTTAAATTTATATGGTTTACAAGAAATAGATCTCATTCCATTAAATGAAGACAATAATGCAGGATCTTTATGTACATGACGTTGCATAGATTCTATATCTTTAGAATTGAATTTGTGATGCAAAATGAATGCTAGCTGCTTGGCTAGGCATTTGCTAACACAAATAGTCCTAAATCTTCTCGCAAAATGACCCGAAGATGCCTAATCATGAAAACAAATCTTCTTGATGTAGTTTGTAAAAATCAACTTTATGTTAATAGTTGCTTTTAGATTATTTATCGTTGTTAGGTATTATCTTCCTCTTCCTTAGGTATTAGGTGTTTGAGCCTAATTTCACAGTTTTCACCTTCCAAATCTCTATCTTCTTGGTCAACAATAGCGTAACCTCTTAACTCATTTTCAACCTCCTGAAGTGTTTTGTCTTTCGTCTCCGGTAACAAGAAATAAGTAACAACTAAACTATAGGCCATTATCAACGCGTAAAAACAATATGCTCCGTCAATCCCCATGAATGAAAACAAATATGGAGCTGATTTTAAATTTATAAACATAAACAAGGCGTAAATACAACTGGAGATAGTTGCGCAAAATCCTTTATCAGCCAACGGGAATATTTCACCATTGATCATGAAATATAAAGGTAAACAGCCAGCTCCAACAATAAAAGTATACAAAATATGCAATATTAGACCTATGGCCATGTGGTCAAAAGGCAAAAGGCTGTGTTTTTTGGCGTATACGTATCCACCAATAGACAAATTAGTCACTATAGTCAAACCTACAAATGTTACGAGCATTGAACGCCTCCTTAATTTGCCAGTTATAAGAACAGCTGAAAACGTTGACACGATTCTTAATATATCCAAAAACGTCATAATTTTGAACATATAAGCATCAGTGCCGTATAATGCTGTATAGAAATCTAAGGGATACATATCTGTAATAACAGATCCAACAAATTGAACTACAGCGCTCAGATGCATCATGATTAATATAGACATACGACATTCTCGCTTTTGGAGTGCCGTGATAACATACAACAGTTTATTCTTAATTAAAGTAAAAATTCCGCGTCTATGATTCTTGCGAGAATTATTAATTATCATATTCGTTTTAATCATTTCTTCAAGCTCGTCATTTTCATCTGGTCCTCTCAACCATTGGAAAACTTTTCTGGCGTCGTCATAACGTTCTTTTTTTAGAAGATAACTTGGTGATTCAGGAGAAAATATCGCAACTGCTAACCCAGGAATTGAGAAAAATATCAGGATAGTTGACAGATCGTGCCAACTGTAAGATAACCCGAAAGCATGGGCTATCAAAGTTCCTAATAGATTAGCAGGTGGTATGCTAGATATAAATGGTCCTCTGTATTTGGGACTACTAAACTCTGCCACCAAAATACATCCCATCGTTGAACCAATTCCAGCAGCTATTCCTTGAACAATTTTTCCGGCTAGTAAAACAGAAAACGATGTGGCAAAACTGAATGAAATCCAACCGATGATGGTGCAAACGGAGCTGATGATGATTGCCGATTTTCTGCCAATAAATTCCATGATAAGTGTACTGATTATTGTTCCAATGCAAAATGTTACTCCGATCAGAGATGCTGAAACGAAAAAAAATGATTATGGGACCTTAAGTTTCATTACACTAGAGAAATGCCTGATTCCTTCCAGCAGCGGGCAGTAATGGGCTGTTAAAGTTACATAATATCTGTAAACTTCACGTGGAAAGCACATAACCAGCCAATTTTGGCAAGTTTCGGGGAAAGCATACATCAATATAGAAGTATAGACTGATGATGAAATTGACAACAAACAGTAGACAATTCGTCGCCTCAGTGCTTGTTTGGCCAATCTGATATTTTTACGAAAATGACTTTTTAATGCAGTATTATAAAGAATAAAATTTCCATCCGACTGGTAAAATATTTTTTTAAAATATTCAATTCTAAAACAATAAAAATCTCATTTCAATTTTTTTCTCAACACGGCATTTAACGAAAATTCCGTGCTTGTTTGCTGTCTCCTGTAAAATTTGCTCGAGTGCAGATTGGCCAAACAAGCACTGAGGCGACGAATTGTAGTTTCACTGATACTTTGTTTTTTATTTTATTGCCTTGTAGGCAGACGAGCTATCGGGCCACCTGATCGTAAGCGGTTACCATTGCTCATGGACCTCTACAATTGATGGTAAAGAGTGCTTCTTACAGTCACAGTACCGATTAATTGATTCGTTTTCCTCAAAGGATATGGGCGGGGCTTCTTGCATGTTGAAGAGTCTTGTAGATTAGATTACAATAAATATCAGATTATCATTCATACCTAACCACGATTCCGAATGCATGTCCAGCGGTATCTCATTAGTTTTCCTGAGTTCAGTCAGAAGTGTAGCGTTGAAACCAAATGTGAGGCCGTATGAGATCATGTTTAATGCCACGTTCGACACAGCGAAGCACTGTAAGAGAGTTGCTTATTTTGATATGATACTACAAACATTAGATACTCTTGAATCTTTGGATCAACTGTAGAGAGGGGTCGTGATGTGTATTCTCTCTCTTTTTCTAAAAAAATCTCTATCTTATGTTAGATTATTTCTGTATATTATATAGAAAAACTTATCCCAGTCTTGATTATTTTGAGGTAGACTAAAGATATCGGAAAAGGGTTGCAAGCATGTTGGACTATGCCTAACCCCTCTTCGGAGGAGACCTGAGCTCAACAGTGGGCAGTAATGGGTGGTTAGAGTACAGACTTAAGAAAATAAAGAAATTAATAACTGGGAAGTTTGGAACATTATTGGGTCTATCTTTAACCTTATGAGTACTTCAGCAAACCCATGGTAACATCGTAAATCAAAATAATAAAATAAGTAAACAAACCTGCTTGATAAAAGGAGTAACTTTTGGTCGGCATCCCATATTTATTAAATCGATGAAATACTTCAATGACGGTACTGAGAAAAATTTTTCTTAGCTTGATAGTTATATATAAAGTCACAATAAAGTCTTCAGAAGAAGGTTTTACCAGCTTAATAATAAAGCTAATTGATACTTCAAATTACTGGTGTATCTTCTCTTAACAGTGGTTTTGGTCTGCCTCTACACTACTATCAATTTCTTGGCAAATAATTATACTACACTTTATACTTCTCTATGTAAAAATTACGTCTTTATGTAATACATTCTGTTATTATTGTTTTTATATTTTAAAATCATAAATTAAGTACTATTGTATCTAATAGTCGTGACACAATGCGCGATAATCAATACGGGTTCAAAACTGAAGTCATTTCTAGTAAAGAATCGTTTACATTTGATTAATATTTTTATCAAACTAACAAGAATCTATTGTTATTTAGATCTGTTACTTTCTCTTCTTGAAATATAGGTATCATAGTTTATTTTAGCTATTCTAAATACTAGTTCTAACTGCTTTTATAATTTCTGGAATGACATTGTTTTCAACGTCAGTTCTGATATGGGCAATCCCACTCAAATTTTATAAAGCAAAGAAATTTGTGAAAAGACCCCTAATATTTATGTTTTGCTTGTGTAATAAACAATAGACAAATTGCAACTGTACAAATACTTCATTTTACTAAACGACAAGGTTAGTACATACATTTAAAATACATTTAAGGTACAGTTACACATGCTAGTTAATAGCACGAAAGCATGCTACATTTGAGCAATTGTTACTTAGTGGTACGTGTGTCGAAACATTACTAATATTGAGCACAGACAAGACAGACAAATGAGACAAGTGATTGAAACAAGTATGCTAATGAGCATACCAAAAAGCATGCTACTAACTAGCATGTGTAACTGTACCTTTACATCATGCACCTTATAGTAATGCAGTATGGGGAGACCTCCCACAAGTTTGACCGACGATATGTACAGTAGGCCTCAAAAATAGGTGCATTTTCAAAACCGTATCGCATGAAGACAAGTTTCACTTATTACCTTTTCCATAACCAGTATTTTGCACACAAACGACTACAGTGTATATCGCACTCTTTCACTATTAACTAGTAGGAAAGAGTGCGGCAAAATAATAACTTACATTTCAAAAAGCAAAATAAAAATCAAATAAAATGAGGGTCTACGTGTATGTGTGATTTGTATGTGTGTGTTGTCAAAGTGTACGCAAATTTGGCATTTATTGTGTGCATGTAATTTTGAGGCTGACTGTACAAGGACGTAGGAAGTCACTGGATGCAGATTGCAGATAGTGTAGGACCGATCGTTGTGGTGAGCTTTGGGGGAGGCCTATGGGAAGTCTACGGTCTGATAGCACTATGATTTCGGTCGGAAGCATTAAATATCCTGCACCTATAATATTATTCTGGTGCTTAGATTTTCTATAATTCCTCAAACCAATATTTTTTCGCGTTTTAGTTCACTCTAACCACCTGATCCTTGGTCTGCCCCTGCTTCGACAGCCCGCTATTGTAATCAGCAGCTTGGAAATGCGATATTGTGGAGGTCATTATTAACAAAAATATTATAAATAATAATTTATTTTAAAGAAAACTATAAATGCTAGCTTTTAAGATCCTGGATATTATTTAGTAGTAGTAGTCAAGCTAGCAAATACAAGTTTTTTTTTTTTTTTTAGTTGCAGGAAATCACCGGATCCTCCAACCGCTCACACTCAGCGTCCGAACCCCGGCTGAGGCCAGAACCCAGCACGGGGTTATGAGGGACGGCGCGATGCGTTACGCCCAAGGCACTCTTTCCCGTCGCGCCGCCCCCAGCAAATACAAGTAAAACGAGCCCAAACACGACGGGTCTATCTTGTTTAGCACAAGAGTTCCTATGGCCACCTTCCGAATCCATCATCAAATCAGCTCCATTGTATCATATTATTGCATAGTCACGCGATATACATCTGCGTGCAAAATGTCAGCTCAATCGAAATCTGGAAAGTTTATCAATTTGTAATCCCCAGATTCCACTAGAACTTGCTTAGTTACATCCAGTGCAAGTTAATATAAAGCTTGTAAAATAAAAACTTGAGAGGTGTCATGGGGCACCCGAATAGAACGAAGTTCCTTTCGATTAAAAGATGTTTTATGAAAAATATTTCCTTTCGTAACGCGCGATAAGGAACGTGTTTTAAAAGATTTTGATCACAGCGCCATCTAACGATAATCATCTAAAACAAAATAAGGAACGTGTTTTAAAAGATTTAGATCACAGCGCCATCTAGCGATAATCATCTACAACAAAAAAGTGTCGTGACAACTTTTCGTAAGAATTTTTTCCGTCTAGCCCCCTTTCACAACGCGCGATAAGGAACTTCGTTCCAAAAACTAGTCAAACCGTCTTCAGGATCAATTTTGAAACAAAAGATGGAATTATGTTTTTCTTGTATGTTATTGGTTGTTTGATTTGCACAGTTGTTGTCGTTGCAAATTGTAAACTTGAAACATTGAAAACAAATGCAATAACCGTTATTCATGTTCACAATAGGACAGTTACTTGTGCCAGTTGGATAGTTTTGTGGGCTATCAGTGGTACCTATTAGGCCAAAGGGTGATCTGCGACCGGGCAAGGTAGTGAAATGAAATGAAATGAAATACTTGAAATGAAATACCTTATTTTCCACATTGATGACGTACTCATTCTTGTTGACGTCAAAAGTTAAAAGCTACCACCAGTTCGGACACAAAAAATAATAATTATAGCCACCGTTCTGAGAAGAACTGGCAAGAAACTCAGCGGGCATGTCTTTTTTTTGTATAATGAACATGAGTTTTTTTTTAAGTATTTGTACAGTATACAATTTTACATTAAATATACAAAAAAAAAGAAGTGTATGCCCGGTCAGGCCCAAGCCAACTGTAGTAGGTTTCAGATGTTGTACGTTGCAAATGTCAACACCGCGATTCAGGATTTCGAGCGCTATTGGTCGCCACAGTTACGAAAGGCCAGTTGAATTTTTTACTGCAGGATACTAGGAGCATTTTATGTGGTTTTGAAATAAAGAATAGAAATCTTAAGGATAATCTTTCGGCACAATCAAAGAGCTGATGGAACCTGGAGGATCCTCAAAAATAATAAGATCGAGGAGCTGATGGCCACACACGGGGGTTTGGGATGGGGGTGCATGCTCACTTTGAGCTGGTGGAGTAAGTTAGTACTACTTGGAATCCAAGTCTTGGATAGTATCGGAAGGCCAGTTTGATTTGCACAGAAACACCCAGTCAGGTTGGTGGTTGGCAAAAAAAAACAAAAATCGAATTGCCTATTCTTCTGAAGATCACTGTATTTTTTTTTATTTGCAGTCGGCACCTGCACCAAGGCACCTGATCGTAAGTCGTTACTGTTGCTCATGGACCTCTGCAACGTCTGGGTGTCTATTGTTAGTTAGGTGCCTCAGTAAAGTTGGAATTAACTATTGGGGTTCAGTTCAGTAACACAACTTTAACTCTTTGGTTCACAATAACAGTTTATTCATCTTCCAAAATCAGTACAATCATCCTCCAAAACTCAGTCACAATTACTCCCAGCTCTGTTCACTTTGAAGGCACGTCGGCTACTGTCCTTAAAAGATAGTTTACACGTCTTTTATAGTATTACCGTTTTCATAAAACATAAAATTAAAATAATTTAACAACACTCTTATAAAATGATTCATCACAACAGAAGTCTTTCCTTTAAATCGATGTAATACCCGCTTCTACAAACAATTAAATGGAATTAGAGACAAGTCACCTATAGTTCGGCCGTTAAGAGAATGCGTTCCTGACACGTAACTTTGTAATGGCGTTGCAGTTACGATAAAAATATTTTTGCTGGTTGTTTACCGTTTTAACAATTGATGAGCATTAAAGCAACATTACTATATCAATAATCAATGAATTTTATAATTTTGTGCCAAACTGAGTGTCAAATAATGTTTTTCTTGACTAACTGATAGGTGTCAGGAACGCATTCTCTGAACGGCCGAACTTTAACATAACTTATATCTAAAAATGATATTACTAAACCAAGCACCTAATACGTGTAGACGCACCATTATTCCTAGACTGCAGTTCTATAATTATGTTATTGTTAAAATTGTATTGTAGCTTAGTTTTATATTTTAATATGTTACAAAAATACATTTAATTCACTTGCTGTTGAAGTAGCATGAAAATTACCCTTTTATTTGTAAAAATAATTAATTTAATTGCATGTGAAGAATGTAACACGTTTGCTGCGAAACCAATTTTTACACATTTGTGCGACACGAGGTGTTATCAGCCCGCACCACGAGCAGTCGTTAGGGCAACACGCGGCTTATTAGACCTCTCCTTCTTTAACAAAGTTTGTTATTGCCGCGCCACGGGAAAGTTATAAGGGATCAATTAGGCCTCGTTTTAGCAGCAGACGTGTTAAAATGTTGTTTTTTTTGTAAATTAACACTGTGTAATTTTTAATCGCGATATGTGTCGACAGTGGATAACACCTTTTATGAGACAGGTATTTAAATAAAATTGTTTTTGGTTTTTTTATTTTTTGTCCACGAAATGTTGATAATTTATATAAAAAAACCTTTTTAAATACAAACTTTCAAGAACTACGTGCAAATTATCAGCTCAATCGGAAACCGGGAAGTTTGTCTTTAGCTTGCAAGATTTTACCTCAACTTACATAGTTACATCCAGTGCAAGTTAATAGTACCTATTATAATTAATTGTAATGCCATCTAATTGTGAGTGGTTACCGTTGCTCGTGAACTTCTGCAATAAAATCCAAAATCATTTCGTATAATATCTTCTTATATATAAAAATGAATTGCTGTTCGTTAGTCTCGCTAAAACTCGAGAACGACTGAACCGATTTGGCTTATTTTAATCTTGAAATATTCGTAGAAGTCCAGGGAAGGTTTAAACGGTGAGAAAATTTCCTTATGTGACGCAGACGAAGTTGTGTGGGCCAGCCAGTTTTTATTATAAAAATAATGAAAACGATCGACGATCTTTCAGGAATATCACATAAACTACCAGTCAGATCTTTATGAAATTTACATGAAATAAGGTTCAAAGTGTTTCCTTTTTACAAAGTAAACATCGAAATCGGTTTATATAGAAAATAATAAAACACGCAAAAACGAACAGGAAATCGTGAAATCTTTTCCGTTAAAAATAACTTTTTAAACAAATATCTAAAAGTACTTAAATTCGATCTGAAAAAACTTAAATGTGACTCCACGACGACCATTTTACTTTCATTTGAATCATCTGAATCGGTCCAGCCTAAAGAATGTAATGCAGGAACAATCAAAAAATACAGACGAATTGAGTACCTCCTTTTTTTTGAAAGTCGGTCAAAAATGAGTGTATTAATCTTACTTATAAACTTATTCAAACACTCGCGGTTTTCTATAATACTTTCATGCATTTTCAACGGGTTCTTACCATGATATTTAATTAATTGAGTTGTCTCGATATTTCAACGTTGTTACAAACGTCATGATCACGAGAAGACTGGATACTGCGGGTCGATTTAAGAGCAAACAAATCTGTCTACCCTCTTTCTCGTTCGCTTTTGGGTAGTACCACTGGAACTCGAACTCACATCACGACACTTACTGTTTCTACCCAAATAAATATCGTGGTATGAACTCGTTGAAAATGCATGAAAGTATTAATCTTACTTACCTTTGAATATTTTCAATTTCAGTGCATTGCTGTCTCAAGCGTAGTCCTGACGATGCTTTCAGCTGGCATTTCAATTGGATACAATGCATTGCTGTTTTCTGAACTTAGAAAAACTAAAGAGATACCACTAGATGTAGATGCTGAGTCTTGGTTAGGTATAAGCACGGATTTTACTCTTATTATAGTGACAAACAGACAAAAGTAAAGATAGTGTAGTGTAGTGAAGTATTCGTCGTATACTAGTCGTGGTGGCCGAGTGGTTGAAGCGCTTGCTTTCCGTACGGGAGGTCGCGGGTTCAAAACCGGCCGGCTTGTACCTCTAAATCTAAATGTGAAAAAGATTTATGTGCAATTTTTCACAACACCACTGGCTAAAAACGGTGAAGGAAAACATCGTGAGGAAACCTGCATATCGGAAAAGGGTTCTAAAAATCCTTTGAAGATATGTGAAGTCCCCAGTCCGCACTGGGCAAGCGTGGTGGACTATGCCTAACCCCTCTTCGGAGGAGATCTGTGCCCGGCAGTGGGCAGTAATGGGTTGTTACGGTACAGTACAGTAGTGAAGTACAAAGTGTTATTTGATGTTAGTATAAACTTATTCAAACACTCGCGTTCAAACGTTCTTACAACGATATTTAATTAATTGAGTGGTCTCGATATTTAACGTTGTTGTCAAATGTCATGATCACGAGAAGACTGGATACTACGGGTAGATTTAAAAGCAAACAAAAGCGAAAGCGAACGAGAAAGATAGATTTGTTAATTAAAAATATCGTGGTAAGAACCCGTTTATATATATATTTTTTAAATTTATTTAATAAGCACACAATACACATTACAAGCTAATACACAAATATATAAACTAAAGTACAATTTAAAGATCTGGCTTGCAACGTAAGCCATGTGCGCAATGCATGAAAGTAATTGACGTTAGTATGTTACTTGTGGAAAATTTATTCCTTATCAATATAAATATAAATTAACTGTTGCAAATCGGTCATTCGCGTCAGACGTGGTACTTACTGTGGGTCACATTTTATTATAAAACAAAGAAAATAAAAGTTGTGAAAAAATGTACAAAACGTCTGTATTCGGCAGTGGAATGTTCTAAATTCAAATAAGCGCGCCAACATCTTTTCTCTATTACAATTCAAAAAGTATTTACACAAAAGAGGTTTAAATAATAAATATTTAAACTATTTATAAATGGCGCTATCGTCGACACAACTATGTCCTTTACTAGAATATAATAAAATATGAATTATTGATTCTGTTGCCTACAAGCACAATAACAGTACTTGTCTATACTATGCGAAAAACAAAATGATTTGAGAAAAGATAAGTAAAGTAGACTTTTTTTTTTCAGTTGGAGGAAATCACCGGATCCCCGCCCGCGGGCGGGGTATGTGGGAGTTGAACCGCACTAAAACCTCCAACCGCTCACACTCAGCGTCCGAACCCCGGCTGAGGCCAGAACCCAGCACGGGTTTTGGAGGGACGGCGCGACGCGTTACGCGCCCGGCACTCTTTCCTGTCGCTCCGTCGCCGTATTCGCCGTCGGTAGCCGCCACCGGCTCTCTCGGTCGGCGGGCTTTCCGAAGCCCGCCAAGATGGAACTGTGTGTCACCCTCCCACGGAATACCCCGCTGGGTCAGAACCAGCGTGGGTCGGGGAGCGCGGTCTACCATCTCCCGGATGCTCTAACGCTAAGGGCGTGCTGAGCGAGACACGGCACCTTCTTGGGTCTCCGCTCGCTCTCACATGCGTTGGGGATCCGAAGTAAAGTAGACTTAGCTTAATTTTCTTGATTTTATTTATATTTAAATGAAAAATAACTTCAACTACCAAAATAAAACATCATCATTCTTATAATCTTTTATCTATTCCAGCCTCTATCCTCGGACTGATGATACTCGTCGGCTCTGGCATCAGTTCCTTGATGATGGAAACCATTGGGCGAAAACCAACACTTCTCACCAGCTCAATATTCATGATCACTGGATGGATATCATTGAAACTGGCTCCATCATTCACTTTATTGTTGACAGGAAAGATATTTCAAGGACTAGCTGTAGGTTTATCGCTTAATGCTGGAGGTATTATGATTGGAGAATACTGTAGTCCTAGATTTAGAGGACCTTTTGTATCATTAATACCTATGGCTGTCCATTCTGGTTTCCTAATCGCTCATGCTTTTGGCATTTTCTATAATTGGCGAGTGGTGACTATGATTTTTCCTATATTTTGTGTTCCTGCTTTAGTTCTAACTGTGTTATCACCAGAATCACCAAGTTATTTAGTAATCAAAGGACGATATGATGAATGTAGGAAGGTATTTCGTTGGCTAAGAGGAAATGATGAGAATGATGAGCTTGAGAAAATGATTAAAGCTGCAATGGTTCTTAAACAAAGTAATAATCAGAATTGTAATAGAATGAAGTTAATTAAAAACAAAATAATACATACTATAAAAGTATTGAAAGATAGAGAATTTAAAATTCCAATAATCATTATGATGCACCTAAATGCTTTGAATCAATTCAATGGTTTTACAATACAAGATGCTTATTCCTATGATGTATATACAGCTATATATGGAACTGAAAAGTACATGTTTCAAGTGATAACATCTTTGGATATTTTTCGACTGATATCTTCTGTATTTGCCATCTATATAGTCCGTAGGCTACATAGGCGTACTGTTTTGTTAATATTCCCCATCTTAAATATATTTGGGAATTTCTTAATTGCTACTTACATATATGCTAGAAGACATAACATGCTTCCGACTTACCATATGACTGTGGGTGTAATATTACAACATATTCAATTTTCGTTTATCGGTACTTGTTCGTTAGCATTGGTATTTGTTGTAGAAGGTGAAATCTTTCCTCTATCAGGCAGAGGCTTATGCGGAGGTATTTCTAGTTGGATAACATCATTTTTGATATTTTCTAACATCAAATCTGCTCCCTATGTGTTTACTTTGATTGGTGTTGAAGGATACTTATGCTTGAGTACATTGATCATTGCATATGCAATGGTTGTGGCTTATGTTTTGTTGCCAGAAACTAAAAATAAAACATTGCAAGAAATTGAAAATGAGTTTAAGGTGTTTAAGGAGTGTGATGAAGAAGCAGTTGAATTGAAAGATATGACGAAAAGCACAGTATTGAACTAATTCTAATTTATTATTATTGCATTATATTTAGATAAACGAGAAATTGATAAACTCACTGTAATCAGAAACTTGTTTATGAACCTCAATAAATGTCAGGGAATAGAGGTTTTGCATTTAATATTTGTAATTTTTAGTGTAAAATGGTAATAGAGAGTAGGAGTTTCAACAGTAATTTTCTTGCTCGATTTCTTCTTCTTCATGGTTTTTCTAGAGAGCAAGATTATTGATGTCACCCTCTTGGTGTGTAAAGCTTACATTAATTAATATGCAATTATAACATATCCTTTATATTTATGTTCAATAAGGTTTTGGATAAGCTTTAAAATTATTATTTTTATATTAATATGACTAATTACTTTTAAGAATCAGTTGTTGTACAATGTTCTTTGAGTAGTTGGATATAGTAATTTTACAAGTATAGGGTGGGCAATCTAACGTTTGCATTTTGAACTACTGTTTATTTAGAGAACGACAGCTCAAATGTCATTCAATTTGTGTTCATGATTTAGTTAAAGGTTTGACATTTACGAAATGGGACGTTTTCGGTTTGCCCAATGGGCAGAAGATCATTTGGTCGAAGATGAGCATTTTTACCGAAAAATCGTCTTTTCAGATGAAGCCCATTTTCACCTCGGAGGCTATGTCAATAAGCAAAATTGTCGCATCTGGGGGTCGGAAAATCCACACGTCACCATTGAGAAGCCAATGCACCCACAAAGAGTTACGGTTTGATGTGGGTTTTGGTCCGGCGGCATCATTCGAAAATGAGCAAGGAGCCGCCGTTACGGTCAATGGCGAGCGTTACCGTGCCATGCTCAACGAATATTTGTTTCCAAAAGTTGAAGAGTATGACATGGACGACATTTGGTTTCAACAGGATGTCGCAACATGCCACACAGCCAACATGACAGTCGAACTTTTGGAAAATGCAAACTTTATATGGCCCACCCCTTATAAGCACTTAAAGACATAGGCGATAAGAAACATAAGTGTAATGAGTAAAAATATTTATAAGCTAACTAGCTGGCCCACACAACTTCGTCTGCGTCACATAAGGAAATTTTCTCACCGTTTAAACCTTCCCTGGACTTCTACGAATATTTCAAGACTAAAACGAACCAAATCGGTTCAGCCGTTGTCGAGTTTTAGCGAGACTAACGAACAGCAATTCATTTTTATATATTAGAAGATAAAGTTATTAAGCTTAGTAATTTAAGATCTGGTTATTAAAGTTGCAAGAAACAATCTTGTTTTATCATTTCAATTAATTTTCGTTTATTTATTTGTCAGGTGGTTTTTATTTGTCACCCGTCGTCGAGGTGGAGTTCATTCTTACTATTTGGAACCACCGCGGTCATCCACGGTCCGTTTCAAAAATTCTTTTCTGCCACGCACCATCCGGCTATGGAATGAGCTCCCCTCTTCGGTGTTTACCGAGCGCTATGACTTGTCCTTTTTCAAACGAGGCTTAAAAAAAGTCCTTAAAAGGTAGGCCGTAGGTAGCGGCCCCTCAGTGTCCGCTGACATAGCAGAGGTCATGAGCAACGGTAACCGCTTACGATCAGGTGGCCCGTTAGCTCGTCCCGTTAGTAGGAAGTCGTGGTGGCCGAGTGGTCGAAGCGCTTCCTTCCGAACGGGAGGTCGCGGGTTCAAATCCGGCCGGCTTGTACCTCTAAATCTAAATGTGAAAAAGATTTATGTGCAATTTTTCACAACACCACAGGCTAAAAACGGTGAAGGAAAACATCGTGAGGAAACCTGCATGTCGGAAAAGGATTCTAAAAATCCTTTGAAGATATGTGAAGTCCCCAATCCGCATTAGGCAAGCGTCGTGGACTATGCCTAATCCCTCTTCTGAGGAGACCTGAGCCCAACAGTGGGCAGTAATGGGTTGGTACAGTACAGTACAGTTAGCTCGTCTGCCTACAAGGCAAAAAAAAAAACATACTTTACAAGACTTATTTTAATCGATTTTTCAAGATTACTAATAAAGTTACATAGCGATAATCCCATCAATAAAAATATGAAACTGAGAATGCAGGAGATGTAAAATTATGGGATGAACGTTAATTTATCTTCACAAAGACCATTGTTAACAGCAAGTGTACTCTCTGTACCAACGCATTACTGTCTGCTCAGGTCTCCTCAGAAGAGGGATTAGGCATAGTCCACCACGTTTGCGCAGTGCAGATTGGGGACTTCACATATCTTCAAAGGATTTTTAGAATCCTTTCCCGACATGCAGGTTTCCTCACGATGTTTTCCTTCATCGTTTTTAGCCAGTGGTGTTGTGAAAAATTGCACATAAATATTTTCACATTTAGATTTAGAGGTACAAGAATATTCTCTATTTCTACATAATAATAGGTATCTGGCTACTACCATTAAATATACTGACTAGATTTTAATTACTGCAAGAGTACAAAATTATACTGTTTGTTCAGTTGCATGCATTTCTATTGTGTAAATTGATTGAGATTCGTGGAATATTACACTGGATTAGTTAC
This sequence comes from Trilocha varians, assembly GCA_030269945.2. NCBI lineage: Eukaryota > Metazoa > Arthropoda > Insecta > Lepidoptera > Bombycidae > Trilocha > Trilocha varians. The sequence continues at coordinate 7,744,661 of AP028275.1, read as the reverse complement.
TGGCGCTAGTTAAATAACTGTACTACTAAATTAATATAGCTTAGGAATAGTCTGAGATAAAATAAATAAAAGTACATAGATGCCTTTATTATGTTACCCTGAGCTTAAAGAATTCTTGTTGTAACAACTCATAATTGTCCAGTGCAGGTTTCAGGTCTTGGACCCCTTCTTTGGAATGTCGGGTACGACTGGGTGCTGAGAGGCACCCTGCTCCCGGGCCTGAGCGTAATTTGTTACGCTGATGACACGTTGGTCATGGCCCGGGGGCAAGACTTTAGAGAGGCTACCCGTCTCGCCACAGCGGGGGTGGCCCTCGTCGTCGGTCTTATTAGGAGATTGGGCCTCGCGGTGGCGCTCAATAAATCCCAGGCCCTGTGGTTCCACAGGGCTAGAGCTGAAGGCGTCCCAATAGAGGTCGGGGTGCGATTGAAGCACCTCATACTGGACAGCGAACTCGTCCCCCGATTGATGAGGACGGCCGGCGCACTGAGCCGGTTCCTCCCGAATCTTGGGGGACCAAACCGTGTCGTGCGCCGCCTCTACGCGGGGGTGGTGCGTTCGATGGCCCTGTATGGTGCGCGCGTTTGGGCCGGACTGGGAAACCAGACAGCGACCGTTGTCCGGCTCCTGCACCTGCAGCGTTTCATATGACTTTAAATTGAATTTGACGTTGTTTCTTCAAGTTTTCACCTTTAATTAAAATCACCTTTAGTATTTTCTCTTTATTTTTTGTATAGTCACTGGCTTAGTGTAAACGTACCGTAAAATAATTTAGTTTAGAAATATGAGGCTCAGTTACTACATTATCTATATTTATAACAGGTTCTACTCTTAATGTAATTTTCATGTATTAAAATTTTTCCTTTTCATGAAATACTATATATACTATGTAATATATTCTTGATGTATTAATTATAATATTACTAGTAGATTATATTAATATTATATAACGATATATTCGTGGAAATGCCGTGTTGTTCTCAAGCATGGGTTACACCATTTATGAAACAGGTATGTGAAATTATTATTATTATTCTTTATCTCAACCGTATCCTCATCGTATTCAAATGATATGTTTAATGTATATTTTCTATGTACTGAAGTAGTAATTAATTCTTCATCATAACATAACTTATGTCCTTGTGAAGTATTTTTTTTTATAAATCATCAGATTTACATCTAAATGCTTTAGAAGTAACTTCATGATTTTCTTGGACATGTTTACGTATATTTTTGTATTGTACAGGACCGTTTTTGGAATAGACTGAATCTAAATGAATGGAATTTTCATCATCTAATATAATCATATATTTTATGACTAAGGTCGTCATTAGTCTTCGTCAGAGTAGTTTTTAAAGAAATACAAACATCCAGTTTAATTTGTCGGTGAAATTAAAAAAATATACAATTACGAAAATCAATTAGTTTTTATTTTGTTAAAAGTTACTCTAAATAGAATACTTATCTTTATTGCCAGTGTTTTGCGGTATCAAGCATAGTTTGGGTGATGGCATCATGTGGAATCTCAGTGGGATTCAACACCTCACTGTTTTCTGAACTAAAGAAGACAAATGAAATACCTCTAAATTTGGATTCTGAATCGTGGTTGGGTAAGAACTAAATAATTATGAATAGTTTTTTTTTATTGCTATGTAGGCAGACGAGCCAACGGCCCACCTGATAGGTAGTGGTTACTGTCGCTCATGACGCAATGTCAGGGGACACTGAGGGGTCGCTACCTACGATCTAACTTTAAGGACCCTCCTAAAGCCTCGTTTGAAGAAAGACAAGTCATACCGCTCAGGGAATACCGAGGAGGGGAGCTCATTCCATAGCCGGATGGTGCGTGGCAAAAAAGTGTTCCTGAAACGCACCGTGTATGACCGTGGTGGTTCCATATAGTAGGGATGAACTCCACCTTTATTTTATTTAAAACTAGCTGGCCCACACAACTTCGTCTGCGTCAAATAAGGAAATTTTCTCACCGTTTAAACCTTCCCTGGACTTCTACGAATATTTCAAGATTAAAATAAGCCAAATCGGTTCAATCGTTCTCGAGTTTTAGCGAGACTAACGAACAGCAATTTATTTTTATATATAAGAAGATGTTACACTAACAGTATATACACTAATCACAAGAACAGATAGTAAACTTATCGTTTCCTAAAACTTTTTCAATAAAGTCATATTGCATTTGTTTAGATCATGATGACTAAAGACATAATTGTTGGCTTTGCTCTGATGTTGTCATTGTTGACCTAAAACATCTCTGTAGAGTGTAGATGAACCTAGAATATTATTTTAATTCAAAAATCTTATTAAGTCCGATGATTTGACACTTCTTTTATCTTTTCTGATGGTTTTTCAGCTTCTGTGCTTGGATTAACACTTCTCATTGGAGCAAGCGTCAGCTCACTAATCATGGAAACTATAGGGCGAAGACCAGCTGTTCTCTTGAGCTCTGTATTCATGATCAGTGGATGGATATCACTAAGACTGGCATCGTCTTTTACTCTTTTAATAATAGGAAAGATCTTACAAGGAGTATCTGTGGGTTTAGCTATCAATATAAGTGCTATTTTGATTGCAGAATATTGTAGTCCAAGGTTAAGAGGACCTTTTGTAGCGTTGATACCATTAGCTTTGTATTCTGGTGTTTTATTGGCACACGCTTTTGGTATATTTTATAATTGGCGTCAATTATCAATAATATTTACATTTTTCTGTATACCACCAATTGTAACAGCTATATTTTCACCCGAATCACCTAGTTTCTTAGTAAGAAAAGGACGGTATGAGGAATGTAGGAAGGTTTTCCGGTGGTTAAGAGGAGATTACGAAGAAACTGAACTCGAGAAATTGATTAAAAGTGACATGATTTTAAGACAAGCTAATAAAAATAAGAAACGTAGTTTAATGAAACATATTAAGAACAATACAGTTTATGTTATAACATCACTAAAGAAAAAAGAATTTCGTATTCCATTGATAATTATGATGCATGTAAATGCTTTCAATCAATTTTCTGGAATATGCATCCAAGATGTATATTCTTATGACATATACACAGCGATATATGGTTCTGACAAATACATGTTTGAAGTTATAACTTCACTGGATATATTCCGGCTTATAGCATCAGTGTTGGTTATATACATCATTAGGAGAGTAAAAAGACGTACTATGCTAGTAATAATTGCTACTTTAAATATTATATTAAATTTAGCGATAGTTTTTTATATATACGCTAGAATGTATGGTTTTTTACCAGTTTTTCATATGCCTATAGGTATATTTTTGCAGCACTTTCAATTTTCGTTCATCGGTACTGCTTCGTTGACAATAGTTTTTGTTATTGATGGCGAAATATTTCCCTTAGCAGGCAGAGGTGTATGTGGCATGATTTCTTATTGTATATCATCTTTGTTAATATTTATTAATTCTAAATGTGCTCCATATTTGTTTTCTTTAATAGGTGTACAAGGAACATTTTGTATGTATACATTAATTATAGGTTATACTGCAGTAGTGGTGTTTATTTTGATGCCGGAAACTAAGAATAAAACTCTACAAGAGATTGAGAATGAGTTTAGAGGTGTTGTTATAGGTGAAGAAGAAGAAGCAGTAGAGTTGAAAGATATGTTTACTTGATTAAAGTGTTTCAACCATCATTGAGATATACTTGTAAATAATATTATCATTAAAGATTTGAAATGTTATCACTTTCTTATTATTTAAAATTAAATTTATGTTAAGATAATTAGGTATAGTGTATACTTTGCTATTGTTAACAAGAAACACTGTTGACATCAATTTTTTGCAATTAAAAGTTATCCTGTGTTACTTTTAATTTCATTTTATATTCATCATCATCATCATCATTCTCAGTCTGTAGACGTCCACTGCTGGACATAGGCCTCCCCCAAAGATTTCCAATGTGACCGGTTGGTAGCGGACTGCATCCAGCGTGTTCCTGCGATCTTAACAAGATCATCCGTCCACCTTGCAGCTGGTCGTCCCACACTGCGCTTGCCTATATATATAGGTATTATACTGTTTAAATGTTTATAATAATATGAATGTCCTCTATGTGCGTGTTGAATAAATGCTTTTTCTTTCTTTCTTTCTTTCCTTGCCGTGACGTGCATTTATAATATTCATAGTATTATACTGTTATGCTTAGCTTTGTCATTTGAGGAGTCCACGATGCTAAATCTCTCCATACTCGAGTGTATTCATATCTTTTTCTGACACACTCGAATGACTTCCTAAATCTCCATGCTCCAAACCAAACCCATTTGCTATATAATTATCTCAAGTATTTAAAAGTGCTGATATATAAATTGATTGAAACGCTATCTATTGCGATATGTTTGAACTAAAATTGTAAAGTGTTGTAGTGAATGTTCATGTAGTTTGCAAATATGCAGGTAGATGTCTCTACGCTCGCAATTTTATTGAAAATAATACTGAACGGTAAACAGTGAAGGTGAACGATGAATCATCAGTAGTGATCACGGTGGTTACAATATCATTATGGTAAATAATAACACTTCTAATTTGCGACCCTTAAAAAAGGACAGAGCCTTAAATGATAAAATAATAAGAAGAAGGTGTCTACAATTGAGAAATGTGTCAAGACTAAAAATGACACGACGGGAATCTCTATTCGAAATTTAAACCTTCACGGGACAGACTTGTCAACCAGCCAATAATTTCTTGTTTGCTACAAACTATTTAACTGTGGACGGCTACAGGCTGATGATAGAAAGAAAGAAAGAAAATACGTTTATTCAGAAACACAACTTACACATAACAGGTACAATATATTACTAAAAAAAGATTATAACTAAGATCAAACAATAATATAAAAGTAATAAAAAAATAATTTAAAACAAAGAATGAAATAAAAAGGTTATCAGCACGAAGCTACAGCCTGGACAGCAGCAGTGCTGATTTTCAGCTGGACCCTGCCGATTCCACGCGAGAACCACATGAGGAGCTGAGCACATCTCCTGATGTGTGATGTGCGGAGCAGGAGCTGATGATGATGATGATGATACAAGTACGAGTGAGATCAGATCTCGTTCCATAACAATCGTCTGTGTTTGTTGATACAGTTGTAGATTTAAATGTAATTATTGTTTTCTTTTAAATAATAACTTGTAATTTATAGTGAGTTGTAAACGCTTCGCTTATCGGTACAATAGGTTACTTTACTTTCATTTGTAGCTGTCGATAAATTTTCAGTGAAATTACGTGTGCTAGGAACATATAACAAATAATATTCCTAGTTTTAGAGTGTACTATTAACATTGTATGTAGTATTCTATTTTTATTCTTAAATATGTGTGGGTGTAAAATGAGAATTACGCCGTTTATGAAGCAGGTAAATTTAGTTGTATTTTTTTTTCTATATCACTTACACAATTATAAATGGGTTGTGACCACCATTTTTATTAATGAGCGATCCCGAAATTTTAATACTGTTGAAAGTTTATACAATTTTAGGTGTTTTCTACAAATTTAGGTCAGTCGTGGTGGGGTAGTGGTTGAAGCGCTAGCCTTCCGTACGGGAGGTCGCGGGTTCAAAACCGGCTAATACCACTAAATCTTAATATGAAAAAGATTTATGTGCAGTTTTTCACAACACCACTGGCTAAAAACGTTGAAGGAAAACATCGTGAGGAAACCTGCATGTCGGAGAAGAGTTCTTAAAATCCTTTGAAGATATGTGAAGTCTCCAATCCGCATTAGGCAAGCGTGGTGGACTATGCCTAACCCCTCTTCGGAGGAGACCTGAGCTCAGCAGTGGGCAGTAATGGGTTATTACAGTAGGTGTTTTACGTTCATTAAAAAGTAAAAGTAAAGTAATAGTAAAAGTTTTGGTTAACTCTGTATATAATTCCGAACTCATGAAGTTAAAATACGATTTGGCCATAAGTAAAAAAATATTTTTTTTCAGCCTTACCGTTACTTTGTAGACAATATAGGTCAATCATATATTGAAATTCAGTGATATATTTGAAGATTAAGTAACATATTTATTCCAGTGCTTTGCGGTTTCAAGCGTGGTCCTGAACACAACATCATGCGGACTCACAATCGGGTTCAACGCGTCCCTATTCTCTGAACTAAGGAAAACCAAGGAAATCCCATTGGATATACATTCGGAATCGTGGCTGGGTATTTTAAAATGAACCTTATAAGGGGTGGGCCATATAAAGTTTGCATTTTTCAAAAGTTCGACTGTCATGTTGGCTGTGTGGCATGTTGCGCCATCCTGTTGAAACCAAATGTTATCCATGTCATACTCTTCAACTTTTGGAAACAAAAATTCGTTGAGCATGGCACGGTAACGCTCGCCATTGACCGTAACGGTGGCTCCTTGCTCATTTTGCAATGATGCCGCCGGACCAAAATTCACACTAAACCATAACTTTTTGTGGGTGCATTGGCTTCTCAATGGTGGCGTGTGGATTTTCCGACCCCCAGATGCGACAATTTTGCTTATTGACATAGCCTCCGAGGTGAAAATGGGCTTCACCTGACACACACACACACACACACATTTCTTACAGTTTGGACTGTAGACTCACCACTTTGGAAGTAACTTTTCAATATTTCCCAATTTTGTTCAAGCGTATAGCGTCCCATTTCGTAAATGTCAAACCTTTAACTAAATTATGAACACAAATTGAATGACATTTGAGCTGTCATTCTCTAAATAAACAGTAGTTCAAAATGCGAACTTTAGATTGCCCACCTTATAACTTAAGCTTTTGAGTTATATTTTCAAAACTAACTTCCTGAACGGACTAAAAGATGTCTCATATCTTAGTTGTGAATTATCAAATCTTATATTAAATGAATAAATAGAATCAAGTACAGATTTTTAAATTAATATATTTTCCTTTTTTCAGCATCATTGGTTGGATTAACACTCTTCGTTGGGTCGTTAGCGGGTTCAGTAGTTATGGAAACCATTGGTAGAAGATCAGCTATCCTCATGAGCTCAGTTCTTATGATCTGCGGATGGACTTCCCTCAGTTTGGCTACATCTTTTCCTATTCTCCTAATTGGCAAGATATTTCAAGGCATTTCCCTGGGCTTAGGAACTAACGTGGGGAATATCTTATTGGGAGAATATAGTAGTCCCAAGTACAGAGGAGGATTTATTGCAACTATTCCTGGTGCTTTGCTATTAGGGACTCTAATAGCCCATTCTTTAGGCATGTTTTACAGTTGGCACGAAATATCGAAGATATTAACCTGTTTTTCTGTGCCTGGGTTAATCGTGACGATATTTTCACCAGAATCACCAAGTTTTCTGGTAACTAAAGGACGGTATGAAGATTGCCGGAAGGCTTTTCATTGGTTAAGAGGAACAGCAGAAGATGATGAATTAGAAGCTATGATTAAAACCGATATAATTGTTAAGGAAATGGAGAAGAACAAGAAACTTGATGTTTGGAAATTAATTAGGAATAAATTAACATACGTCGGTGTAGCGTTTCGAAAAAGAGAATTTAGGATTCCAATAATTATCGCTGTACATTTGAACGCTCTCAATCAATTTTGCGGGTCAATGGTTAATGATATGTATGCCTTAGATATACATACAGCATTATACAGTACTGATGTGTACATGTTCAAAGTAATAACTTCTCTAGACGTCCTAAGAATCTTAGCAACAATGACATCCATATATACACTCAGAAAATTGAAAAGACGTTCCATGCTTGTCATATTTAGCATCTTAAACATACTAGCTAATTTGTCAATAGCTGGTTTCATATATGCTAGACAAAACGGTCTAGTAACATCGTATCATATACCGATAGGAATGTGTTTGCATCACCTTCATTCTTTCATCATCGGAATCGGTTCCCTGCCAATGCTGTTCGTGATTGGAGGTGAAATATTCCCTTTAGCTGATAGAGGTTTTTGTGGTACTATATCCTGTAGCGTCTGTTCTTTATATATGTTTGTTAATATTAAGTCTGCTCCGTATTTGTTTTCTGTAATGGGAGTTGAAGGAGCGTTTTGTTTGTATTCGTTGATACTGTTCTATAGTTTAGTTGTCATTTTTATATTACTACCGGAAACTAAAGATAGAACTCTGCAAGATATTGAAGAGGAATTTAGAGGAGGTGCTATTTATAAAGAAGAAGCAGTTAATTTGAAGAATGAAGATGGTAGAAATGATAGTGAAAGTTTTACTAAAATTTAATTATTTAATTTGTGTAATGATCTCGTAAAAGTTAGACTATTAACCACTCAACTGGGAAAGGCAACCAAATTGGTTTGTTAACTTATGCCAAGTCTGTGGCAAGAGCCAAAATGAGTACAGTTCTAAAACTTGTTTTGTTTACATTTTTTAATCGTTTCATATTTTACGAAGAAAATATATTTTCGCTGAAAATAAAATACAGGGTCATTTAATAATAAAGATTTACAAAAATATAAGGTTTAATTAAAAATCGAAATTAAAATTAATTGGAAAAAAATGTTTTCAAAATGAGGCTCTAACACGGTAGTGATTCCGAACGAAGTCCCCAGTTTCGCCATCTAACGAAAAGTGACGTTCCGAGTTGAGTGATTAAATTTGCACGCGTTGATAATTTAAGTAGCAATAATATTTGAAGCGATAAAAAACGAATAAAAACTATAGTGTCATATAATATTCAGATTATTGAAGTTTCCAAAATTTGTGATAATTTTTTTAGACGTTTTATTTTAACTGCCAGTGTTGCAATGTCCCATCGAATAACAATATATGCAATATATAACTTTTATTGTATTATATTATATTTGCAACGCATCGCAATTATAATAGATTATAGTAAATCATGATGACTAGTGATAATGTCAGCTAGTGTCTATTTCGGTGCATTATATAATTTATAGTTTATATTATAATAGAAATTATTTATAATTATCATTTGCACAGTTGCTGATTTATAATATATTTTGCTGAATAAATATATCTTTTTTTTAATGAGCCATCACTCTACCTTTGTTTTAAACGCATTTAATTATATTCATTTATTTTTTAATGTAGATCAGATGTGTGCACTGCTTGGTGGCACTTGATTTTGTGCAGATTAACTGGCTATATTTCTATTTCTTGATTCTTGAAAATATATTGTCTTAGGAGTGCAAATATTAGTGGTATTTTTTTATATTGTTAATGGTTTATGACTATGGGTCGACACAGGCTATGGACTTCTCCGTTTCTGAGACAGGTAAAATACTATTATATTTTTATTTACAACTAGTGAGACCTGTGATGATATGCTTTTTGCAAAAAAAAATCGTCTGAATGGGCCGATTTCCTCGCTTATCATCACAGGTATCACTAGTACTACAACCAATCTTCGTTTTTAGAAGTGCTCGGTGCTCGGTGCTCGGTTTACACCCTGTATACATTAGTCTCTCGAATATTGATAATAGATTATATTTAATTGCAATAAGTAGTGTTATAAAAGAAATATATCAACTACAAAATTCCTTTTTCTTATTTAGGCAAAATTTATGTAATCTTAATCAAATTATATGAGATTTTTTTTACTTTTAGTGTTTCGCTGTCTCAAGTGTAGTCTTGAACATGATATCCTGTGGTTTCACGACTGGATTCAACGTTTCTCTCTTTACGGGACTAAGAAAGACACAGGAAATACCTTTAGATATACACGCTCAATCTTGGTTGGGTAAGATTTTATATCTTTTTGTAATTGGGTAGCAATATCTGGAAACCATTGCAACGTTAGTGATATTAGAAGCTACGCTAACCCATAAGAAATATTTTTGACAATATTTTAGATATTGTCTATACTATCGTGTACACACCATTATGTGAAGTGATATTGAAGAAATTGTTGGAGCATGTGTATTTTATACTAGCTGACCCGCGCAACTTCGTCTGCGGTACAAAGGGGTTCAAACGGTACTCGCAATGCCGTCGCGTTATTACTTGCGCGGCCCGAAAGTAATGAATATGTTTCATTGCGTTTTATATTCGTGATAACTTCTAAACGAAAAGTCCGATTGAAATAAAACAAAAAGTAATTTACTTCTACATTAATACTCTTGATAATATAATACTTAATTTGGATAAGGGTTAATATAACGATACTCATTCAACGTTAAATTCAATCTCGGGACGAAATACTATTTTTATAAACATAGAAGCGGTTATTGTGATTAAACTATGATAGTTAGATATATGCTGTCACGGACTTTTTTGTTTGTCTTCAAAAGACCTAAAAACCCGTAGTACATCGTTTTGTTCTACTGTCAATAGTTTTTGCAGCGCACGCATAAATATGTTTTCAATTTTTCACCTTTTGTTACATATTCGATATTTTCATGCGGATCCCTAATTGTTTTGAAAATAAAATATAGCCTATAACCTTCCTCGATAAATGGACTTTCCAACAGTGAAAGAATTTTTGAAATCGGACTAGTAGATCGTGAGATTAGCGCGTTCAAACAAACAAACAAACATATTTCGAGTATTTCGTCCCGAGATTGAATTTAACGTTAAATGAGTATCGTTATATTAACCCTTATCCAAATTAAGTATTTTATTATCAAGAGTATTAATGTAGAAGTAAATTACTTTTTGTTTTATTACAATCGGACTTTTCGTTTAGAAGTTATGACGAGTATAAAACGCAATGAATATGTGCACTTCGCGCCGTGCAAATAATAACGCGACGTCATTGCGAGTACTGTTGAACCCCTTTGTAACGCAGACGAAATTGCGCGGGGCAGCTAGTAATATTAGTATAGATACAGCTTATTTAGTTGTGTTTGGCATAACGGGTGTGTTGCCGTTGCCATGAACAAAGAAGAGCGAAGATTGCCGCCAAAATGGAAAAGTGTAAAAATGTAAAAGTTATAAAATAAAATATATTAATCGCAATCCGAATTTAATTACATATCAATCTTGATAGTTAGAATCCTCAACAGAAGTACTGGTACTTTTTGACTTACATCGTGTTTTAAAAATCAAGATGCTTTTGCTATGAGGTTTAGTACTGTCTTGTTACTTAGACTTTATAGACTACAGGCCCATGAAGAAAAATTATGGGTCATTTGAACCACCAGGTGACCTATCTAAAACGAAATTCTAGCATAAAATAATAAAATTCAGTACTATGCCGTCACTTGTAAGCTGTCCAACTGAGTGCAGGTGAGCATTCAGGGGATTGCAACCATCGTTTTTTCCCCTTGTCGCATGATATTTGTACGGCGTTGAGGAATAATGTATTAGAAGCAGTATTTAAATAGTATGATACAGATGCCGTACAAAAATGTTGGGCCACAAAGTCGGATTTTTTTTTTAATTTTCCGACAATTACCGGGGTATATTTAGTCATTTGATTTTGTACGGCATCTGTATCATACTATTTAAATACTGCTTCTAATCCATTATTCCGCAAATTTTTCTTCATGGACCTGTAGTCTATTACTGGATTTGACAAATCAGAGCAATAATATAAATAAAAAAATAAATTTTTGTTTCAGCATCTCTAATTGGATTCACACTGTTCCTCGGATCTGTTGTCAGTTCAATAGTAATAGAGGTCTTCGGTCGTCGACCAGCCATGATTATGAGTTCAGTGCTCATGATATGTGGGTGGATTACAATGTCTTTAGCCACATCATTTCCTGTACTAGTCCTGGGTAAAATATTCCACGGAATGGGTTTCGGCTCCGGGACTAATACCGGGAATATTCTGATTGGAGAATACAGCAGTCCTAAGTATAGAGGATGTTTTATAGCGAGTATACCTTCAGCTTTATTATCGGGTTCTTTAACAGCTCACGCATTAGGAATATTTTTCAATTGGCATGAATCGCCCAAAATATTAATGTTTCTCTCAATGCCTGCGTTAGTTATAGCTGTATTATCTCCAGAATCACCTAGTTTTCTAGTAAAGAAGGCACGTTATGATGAATGTAAGGAAGCATTTCAATGGTTGAGAGGAACAGAAGAAAGTAATGAGCTAGATTTAATGATTAAAACTGATATTATTAACAAAGAAATGGAAAAAAAGCAGAATTATAACATACTCACATCAGTCAAGAATACATTGATACATATTATCACAGCTTTTAAGAAGAGAGAATTCCGAATACCGATTGTTCTAATGATACACATAAATGCTCTTAATCAATTTTGTGGGTCTATGGTCAATGATATATATGCTTTGGATGTCCACACGGCAATATACGGTACCGATATTTACATGTTCAAAGTCATAACTTCCTTGGATATCTTAAGAATAGTCTCAATTATCTCTTCTATATATATAATTCATAGATTAAAAAGACGTTATATGCTACTTATATGTGTATGTTTCAATATATTTGCGTATATATGTGTGGCTGGATTTATATATGCCAGGAAAAATGGTTTGATATCAAACAATATGGTGATTGGAATATGTCTTCACCATTTTCATTTCTTAAGTTTTGGTATAGGAGCTTTACCGTTAATTTTTGTAATAAGTGGTGAAATATTCCCTTTGGCAGATAAAGGATTATGTAGTTTTGTTTCTAGTATAATATTTTCTTTATATATGTTTACTAATATTAAATCAGCGCCATATTTAATTTCATTTATTGGCGTCGATGGTACATTTTTACTCTATTCAATGATTCTGCTTTACAGTGTAGTTGTTGTATTTATTTTGCTACCAGAAACCAAAGACAAGACTTTACAAGAAATTGAGAATGAGTTCAGAAATGGTAAAGCAAAACGTACTAGTCATAATGAAGAACTGTGCGAGTTGTATCTTGAAGATGTAAAAGAGACAAATTAATTTAAAATCACTGATTGTAACAAAGACTTAGATAGTTATGTAATAAGAGTTAATACTATTGACAAATAAAATAATAAGAGTAATTTATTTTCGTTTGTTATTTATTTTTTTCTCTGTCAGTGATAACAGATCGGTCCCAGTTACATGACCATTATCGAGAACCAACTGAAGCCGATACTGGTAATAAAGTACGGCGGCTTCAACAAGGTCGTATTTCAGAGAAAGTTGCTGATGAATAATCTTAGCTATCAGGTAATGCCTATGCACTTATTCGCCATTAGCAAAACGAAAACAACCGGAAACGATATGTCTAATAGACTCTCCCGGACGGACATGCCCGAAAAATGTCGACCGTCCCATCCTTTAGAAAAATATTCATTATTCTTAACCTCCGCAAGGTGAAAAGTCAGTACTAAATTGTTATTATCTCTACCCTTGAAGTTCTCCTCTGAAGAAGGACAAATTGTTACTGACTTTTTTATTAAAACGATTCAAAACATAGAGGTTTTTTCTAGTTTTTGTTGACACAGTTGTTATTATAAGTACATACATTGTCTTCTACATTGCATCTGCGCGCTATTGTAATATATTCAAATCGTGAGCAACACACATATTTGTTGACATAAATTTATTACAAACATACATTAATGATAATAAGACGTAACTTGGCTGTCTTTCTTTCAATGTTATATTTAAAATTTTATTTATATATTTAGTAAAGTGCAAGCTACGATGTGCTGTAATCTAAAAATAACCCCGTTTATAAAACAGGTAAAATTTTATGTTTTTATATTTCCATTGTTGGCATTTGTTTATGTTTTCATATTTTTATTGTTGCGTGTTCGTGCGATGCCCTCAATTTAATTCGAATAATGTTAAGAATTTCTATTGTTTATTTTAAATGAATTTAAAAATAATCTTTTAGAAATTATTACAATGCCATTAAAAAAGCAGTAAGGACATTTCGTGAAGATATTGTTCTGAATGATCTAATTTATGTAGATTGATACTATTTTAAGCATGACCTTCTTTGTTCGTACTGTACTGTACTGTACTGTACCAACCCATTACTGCCCACTGTTGGGCTCAGGTCTCCTCAGAAGAGGGATTAGGCATAGTCCACCACGCTTGCCCAGTGCGGATTGGGGACTTCACATATCTTCAAAGGATTTTTAGAACCCTTTTCCGACATGCAGGTTTCTTCACGATGTTTTCCTTCGTTCTTTGTTCGTGGCAGCTGCAAATTTATTCAAGAACACTCATTATATTATTTAATTTTGAAACTATCTCAGCATCGCCAGACCTCAAGTTTAATATATCTGACGAAACTGAAAACCAGCGTTAAATGTCGGCTGGAAGCTGAGTTTCGATTGGTTTGTGATGAACGGGAGTCTTCTCGTGATCATGACGTTTGCAACAACGTTGAAATATCGAGACAACTCAATTAATTAAATATCGTGGTAAGAACCCGTTGAAAATGCATGAAAGTATTATAGAAAACCGCGAGTGTCTGAGTATAATAAAGCTGCTTCCTAAAACTTTATATTATCTGTAAAAACTGTTATCATTTTCAGTCTTTTGCTGTTTCGGGTATAGTAATGAGTGTGATATCATACGGATTTACAATTGGATATAACGCTACACTTTTCTCTGAGCTCAGGAAAACGAAGGAAATCGTCCTGGACATACATTCGGAATCATGGTTAGGTATGTTTAAAAATTCTTCTTTCCTCAAAAGAAGTTTGTGAATCCTTTGTAGTACATAGGAGATATCATATGTCCTGACTTACGTAATGGTTTATCATCAACACATACACGACAAAATAAAGGGTGGGCCATATAAAGTTTGCATTTTCCAAAAGTTCGCCTGTCATGTTGGCTGTGTGGCATGTTGCGCCATCCTGTTGAAACCAAATGTCGTCCATGTCATACTCTTCAACTTTTGGAAACAATAATTCGTTGAGCATGGCACGGTAACGGCGGATCCTTGCTCATTTTCGATCGATGCCGCCAGACCAAAACCCACACCAAACCGTAACTCTTTGTGGCTCATCTGTCATCTGCTCATCTTCGGCCAAACGATCTTCTGCCCATTAGGGAACCGTAAACGTCCCATTTCGTAAATGTTAAACCTTTAACTAAATTGTGAACACAAATTGAATGACATTTGAGCTGTCATTCTCTAAATAAACATTAGTTCAAAACGCAAAAGTTAGATTGGCCCACCCTATATGTAGTTGAAAAAAATAACACAGAATGATCTGAACGGAATAACCAGTTAAAATATCGACAAATCTTTTGTCCACTTAAGCTGACACAAAATTTCAGAACCACTCTGTGTATACGTCTGTCCTAAACTAATTAATATCTTTAATCATTTCCAAATTTATCAACGAGTTCACATAAACATTATAAAAATAGAACCTTACAATTTAATGCATATTATATTTCAAATTTATGAATTTATCTTGATTTCTTTCAGCATCTCTCATTGGAATCACGTTATTATTTGGATCAGTCTTCGGCTCGATTATAATGGAGACTATAGGCCGCAAAATAGCAATCCTAACAAGCTCGATACTCATAATATTCAGCTGGACATCATTCAGTTTCGCATCCTCATTTCCAGTATTGTTGATAGCGAAGATTCTTCAAGGATTGTCTGTTGGGATTGGTACTAATGTAGGAAGTATTTTGATTGGAGAATACACGAGTCCTAGATACAGAGGACCTTTCATAGCAACTATACCTACTTCTATACTATTAGGTACTTTAATATCACACGCATTTGGAATGTACTACAGTTGGCATAATTTATCAACAATATTAGGAATATTCTCTTTACCAGGACTCCTTTTAACGATATTCTCACCAGAATCACCAAGTTACTTAGCGATGAAAGGACGGTACGATGAATGCAGAAGAGTTTTTCGTTGGTTAAGAGGACCACGCGAAGACGATGAAGTTGAAGCTTTGATTAAAACTGATATGATTATTAAGGAAACTAGAAAAGACTTTAGAGAAAGTTTTATTGATATAATCAAACAGAGAATAATTTACGTCATAACGGCTTTCAAGAAGAGAGAATTTCGCATACCAATTATTATAATTTTGCATTTAAATGCTATAAATCAATTCTGTGGATCTATGGTCAATGATATGTATGCTTTGGATATGCACACAGCTTTATATGGGACTGATATACATATGTTCAATGTTATCACTTCTCTAGATATAGTGAGGCTTATAGCAGTTCTTACAGCTATTTACATAACAAGTAGACTAAAACGGCGATCTATACTCCTAATTTTCGTGAGTCTGAACGTAATAATGAACCTATGTGTTGCTGGGCACATATATGCCAGAAAACACAACATGCTGCCAGCATATCATATAGTAATAGGTATATTTATCCATCATTGCCATTATCTTATATTTGGGATTGGTTCTGTAACGTTACTGTTTGTGATAAGCGGAGAGATATTCCCTTTTGTGTATAGAGGTCTTTGTGGAGTCATGTCCAGTGTTATATGCTCGATATATATGTTTGGAAATATCAAATCAGCGCCATATCTGTTCGCGTTGATCGGGGTTGAAGGCTCATTTTGTTTGTATGCTTTAATTCTACTTTATAGTATGGTTGTGGTATTAATATTGCTACCGGAAACTAAAGATAGAACACTCCAAGAAATAGAAGATGAATTTAGAGGTTATGTTTTAGGTGTTGACGAGGAAGCAATTGAATTGAAAGATATAAAAAGTAGTGATAAACTTACGCCTTGAAGTTGAGATGTAATTTATATATTTATGAAAATGTAGTATGATTTGTCAATTCTTAGTGTATAATAGGATAAGATAGGATAGGTCAATAAAATAAATTTATGTATAAAACGGTTGTATTGAAGTTTTAATTAATATTGCGATATATTTTTTATATCAAAATGTATTATGGTAGAGTAAATATATTTTTACGATTTTATAAGTTTGATAATTTATAAAGCCTTTTGGAACGAAGTTCCTTATCGCGCGTTATCGAAAGGGGGCTAGACGGAAATTCTTATGAAAAAGTTGTCACGACACTTTTTTGTTTTAGATGATTATCGCTAGATGGCACTGTGATTAAAATCTTTTAAAACAATTCCTTATTTTGTTTTAATTTGATTAATGCTTTCTATAAGAGAGAGAGCAACAGATGTTTTAAACTAAATAATTATTATAACTTAAAAAAAAAAAATTATTACAATTCCCTCACTAATTAATCGAAAGGAACTTCGTTCCATCTGGGTGTCCCTTGAAACCTCTCAAGTTTTTTTTTATTTTCCTTGTAATGGCTGTAACTATGAAAGTTGAAGTGGAACCTTGCAAGTTAAATTTAACGAACTTCTATTCCGATTGAGCTGATATTTTACACTCATACTTATATCCGAACAATGCAATAATATAATAAAGCTTATGCGACGATGGAGTTGAAAATAATCCATAGTAATTCTTGTACTAAACAAGATAGACCCGTCGTGTTTAGGCTCGTTTTACTTGTAATAAGGGGTGGGCCATATAAAGTTTGCATTTTTCATAAGTTCGACTGTCATGTTGGCTTTATGGCATGTTGCGCCATCCTGTTGAAACCAAATGTCGTCCATGTCATACTCTTCAACTTTTGGAAACAAAAATTCGTTGAGCATGGCGCGGTAACGCTCGCCATTGACCGTAACGGCGGCTCCTTGCCCATTTTCCTATGATGCCGCCGGACTAAAACCCACACCAAACCGTAACTCTTTGTGGGTGCATTGGCTTCTCAATGGTGACATGTGGATTTTCCGACCCCCAGATGCGACAATTTTGCTTATTGACATTGAATCCGAGGTGAAAATGGGCTCCATCTGACACACACACATTTCTTACAGTTTGGACTGAAGACTCACCACTTTGGAAGTAACTTTTCAATATTTGACAATTTTGTTCAAGCGTATAGCGTCCCATTTCGTAAATGTCAAACCTTTAACTAAATTATGAACACAAATTGAATGACATTTGAGCTGTCATTCTCTAAATAAACAGTAGTTCAAAATGCAAACGTTAGATTGCCCACTATATTACCTAGCACTCTTTTTCTTCATGGTGTCCACGATCTTAATAAGTTTTTATTTATTTTATGAAAATACAGTAGAAGACAACTCAAGAAATTGATAAAAACGAGGTGCCTTTGTCCAGATCAGTAAGTATTGTGGCTTAAATTGTGATATTATTATAGTAAAAACACTATAATTTTCTCCAACATTGTTGTTTCTTACTTCAGAATCCACTAAGCCATTATTTACACAAGTGTTTCAAAAATATAAACGAAATATAAATAGTAAACAATGTATTGTTAGTCTGTTGAACATAAATAATGATTTATCTATTTTTGTTACTTTGTTGATAATAAAGAGATATCATTTTTAACCGACTGCGTAAAGGAGGTAGGCTATCTTTCAGTTTTACTAGTCACTTTTGTGATTCAGATGTGTAAATTGGTATGTGGGAGTTGAACCGCACTAAAACCTCCAACCGCTCACACTCAGTGTCCGAACAGCGGCTGAGGCCAGAACGGGGTTATGTGGGACGGCACGACGCATTACGCACTACGGCATTCTTACATCTGAGGGTAAGTGGTTCTGGCTACTGATGCTGAAAGACCATCTCAGTTCCAGTTCCATTCATAAGATATTGCATCTTGCAGTCATAGAATCGTAATCATCGAAATGGGTTTTTTATGCTCTTCTTCTTCAGCAATCCTTGGGCATTGGATTCCATTTACCCATAACCTAATTACTATATCCAGAAACAAATGTTTCAAACAGTCATGAGTAATTGAAATTTGAAACAGTAAACGACACTATAAATCCCATAATATAAACTTTAAACTGAAATGAAAATAGGACCAAACCATACAAACTCAATGTCAAATCATTTATTTCAAATTAGATGTGGACAGGATAATCATTTTGAAAGTGAAGACAAAAAAACACTAGCACCAGTTCGCTAAAATTACGTCCTGAAAAGAACCGGCGCAAGAAACTCTGTGGATATGTTTTTACTTTACACTAGCTGGCCTGAGTAATTATGACTGCGTCAAAAAAATACACATAAACCTTCCCTAGACTACCACGAATATTTCAAGACTAAAATTAACCAAATCGATTCAGCCGTTCTAGAGTTTTAGCAAGACTAACGAACAGCAATCCATTTTATATAAGAAATGATATAACTGAAATCAATGCTAAGTATCTCTATTTCAAAGTCAGTAAAAAAGGTGACCATTGACTTGACCGCGGATTTTATTATCTCGGGGATTAGATAATATCAACTCACCTGACAATACAGTACAAAGTACATACTGTTTTTAGCAATGTAGTAATTGCTCTTACAATTTCTTAAATATAAACTTGCCTTGAAACTGGATTAAGGTAAATTTTAAATGACCCTGATGTTATGTTCATAGCAAATGTGTGGAAAGTCATCAGCCTGCATATTGTAAAAAGGATTGTATAAATTTGAAGTCCCAAATACGCATTGGCCAAGCATAATCCGTACCTTTTTTTTTCAGGAAATCACCGTATCCCCGCCGGGCGGGGTATATGGGAGTTGAACCGCACTAAAACCTCCAACCGCTCACACTCACCCCGGCTGAGGCCAGAACCCAGCACGGGGTTTGGAGGAACGGCGCGACACTCTTTCCCGTCGCGCCGCTCCCGGACGCCGAACCGGTAGGCGCCGGCTAATACGGCCACCGACTCTCTCGGTCGGCGGGCTTTCCGAAGCCCGCCAATAGTTCGTGCCTAATCTCTCTCCTGAGGAGACCTGAGCCCAGCAGTGGGTAGTAATGGATTGTTACAGTACCGTACTTCTCACACTCATACACATATTGGACCTTTTAAGTACCAGCTGGCTTACAGACTGATAGATAACGGCCCCTCATTGCCCTGGCATTGCAGAGGTTCATGAGCGACGGTGACCGCTTACCATCAGGCTGAACGCTCGTTTATCTACCTTGCAATAAAAAAAGTCGTCCAATAGTCGTGGTGGTCGAGTGGTTGAAGCGCTTGCCTTCCGTACGGGAGGTCGCGGGTTCAAAACCGGCCAGCTTGTACCTCTAAATCTTAATATGAAAAAGATTTATGTGCAATTTTTCACAACACCACTGGCTAAAAACGGTGAAGGAAAACATCTTGAGGAAACCTGCATATCGGAAAAGGGTTCTAAAAATCCTTTGAAGATATGTGAAATCTCCAATCCGCATTAGGCAAGCGTGGTGGACTATGCCTAACCCCTCTTCGGAGGAGACCTGAGCTCAGCAGTGGGCAGTAATGGGTTGTTACAGTACAGTACAGTACAGTAATAAAAAAAGGCTGATGATGGAGTCACAAATACCCAGCTTTCTCTAACAACCATCTTTGACGTTTCATAATTGACTCGTAATTTCATCTTGACCCAGTTGTTGAGTGCACGTTCAAATTACGCAATAAGATGAAAGGTTCACTGCAGCGAAGGTTGTGTTTTGTTGTTGTTTGATGTTTTAGAGTTGGTAAGGTTCTCGAAATTTTGATAAAATATTATGGAGAGGGCTATGCTGGGTGTTTCTCTTCGTGATCAAATCAGAAATGAGGAGATCCGCAGACGGACCAAAGTTACCGACATAGCCCAAAGAATTGCATCTTTGAAGTGGCAATGGGCAGGACACATTGTGCGCAGAACTGATGGCCGATGGGGCCGAAAAGTTCTAGAGTGGCGACCATGAACTGGTAGGCGCAGCGTAGGCAGACCTCCCACAAGGTGAACCGATGACCTGGTCAGGACCGCGGGAGGTGGCTGGATGCGGACAGCGCAGGACCGATTGATGTGGCGAGGTTTGGGGGAGGCCTATGTCCAGCAGTGGACGTCTACAGGCTGATGATGATTATGGACAGGTCCTACGGGTTTGTTCAGGGTTGATGAAACTGTGTATGAAATAACGCAGACATCTACGTGACATCCGATGCGTTGGCTACTGAGTTTCAATAAGATAAGTGAACTTATTCAGACACTAGTGGTTTTCTATAATACTTTCATGCATTATCAACGGGTTCTTACCACGAGAAGACTGGATGTTGCGGGTCGATTTAAGAGCAAACAAATCTGTCTACCCTCTTTCTCGTTCGCTTTTGAGTAGTACCACTGGAACTCACATTACGACACACCACACTCACTGTATCTACAAGACTCTCTGAGCATGAACCCTTAGTGACGGTTGTGTTTAGCACTGTATTCCACATACTCGATAATCTGAAGCCGTCAGCCCTGTTAAAAGTGCTATGTCTTGAAATCTCGATAGCTTCTTTAACCATCCTTGGTACGTAACGACGTTCAGAAGATAGTACCGCAACGTTTGCAACAACGTTGAAATATCGAGACAACTCAATTAATTAAATATCGTGGTAAGAACCCGTTGAAAATGCATGAAAGTATTAACTTTGTTTATACTATGTGATATGAACTGATTGCTGATTATACATAGTTACATCCAGTGCAAGATAAATTAAAGCTTTCAAAAATAGCCTTTTGTAGTCTCGTACAAAAAGCGTCTTCTGTATGTCGGCCATTGAACTTACAACAGTTACAATAAAACGAACAAAAAACCATATTTGTTTAAGTTTTAATAAATACCCAACGTCATCTTGGTCGTTTACCGCTAAACTTATAGTCTAGGAGATGTCAATGAATGTCGTTCACCCATATGATAACCGAACTAAAACTTGATAACAATAATAACCTCCACAGTACTGTCAGATCATTGCTGGGCTCAGGTCTCTTCAGTGGAATCAAGTGTTCCCAGAGTGCTATGACATGCATTAAACGAGGTTTAAGAAAATTTCTATACAGGGTGATTTCCTAGTGAGGGTACATATTGAAGGTCATGGTAGCTGATGGTTATATACGACCAGTAAAAATATTATTACCAAAGAATATGACTTAATGCCTTAGTAATCGCAACTTAAAAATATCTAAAATTCTTGCAAAATGATGGTTTTTCGACAGCTGATGGGTGTGGCGGAGGTGTGGGGTGCGCGAGATCACTAAAGGTCATTAGTCAACACTCTTTAAGCCGAAATTGTTTATGTTTGAGGTAGTTTTGGCGAATTTAGATTTAAAAAAAAAGAAAATTTGTAATTTTACCTTATTTTTGTAATATTCCGTATTAGAACAGAGTACTCATCACCCTCCTGCAATATGTACCCTCTCTAACAAATCACCCTGTATAAGTAGATGATAGATAACGACCTCTTAATACCTGGCATTGCGCTGCAACCATTTACCATCAGGTGGTCCGTAGACTCGAATAACTGTCTTGCAAAAAAAGAACGTGTCAGTCAAAACCGTGAACTTTTGATAAAAAAACTTGAGAGATATCAAAGGGACACACGGATGGAACGAAGTTCCTTTCGATTAATTAGTGATTGAATTGTAATAAAATTAATTATTATAACTTAAAAAAAATATATTTTTTTATCACAGCGCCATCTAGCATTAATCATCTAAAACAAAATAAGGAATTGTTTTAAAAGATTTTAATCACAGCGCCATCTAGCGATTATCGTCTAAAACAAAAAAGTGTCGTGACAACTTTTTCATAAGAATTTCCGTCTAGCCCCCTTTCGATAACGTGCGATAAGGAACTTCGTTCCAAAAACTTAAAAAAATAAAAAAATGTTTTTAAATGGGTGACGGTATTTCATTGGTGTCTCTTGAACTATAATGAAAAAAACTCAATCAAACACATTGCGTTAGTCAGAAATAACAACAAAAACTTATTGATTTGTTTTTACGAGAATCGATTGCGAAATACAGTTCTGAGTATTCGATTATTTTTATAAGTCAAAATGTTAATACCTAGATCTAGAAGGATTTGAGGAAATGGACAATTTTTTTTTTTAATAGATACTATTTTCTTTTATAAATTTATCAATACTATTTCTGTTCACTTACACAATTACTAAACGGGTTCTTACCGCGATTTTTATTAAATGAGCGATCCCGATTTTTCAACACTGCTAAGAGTAGACAAATCTACCTACATCATCATCATCATCAGCCTATAGACGTTTACTGCTGGACATAGGACTCCCCCAAACCTCGCCACATCGACCGGTCCTGCTCCATTTGCATCCAGTGACCTCCGGCGATCTTTTTTTTGATTTTTTTCAGTTGGGGGAAATCACCGGATCCCGGTATGTGGGAGTTGAACCGCACTAAAACCTCCAACCGGTAGCCCGCCAAGATGGGACCGCGTGTCACCTTTCCACGGAATACCCCGCTGGGTCAGAACCAGCGTGGGTCGGGGAGCGCGGTCTACCATCCCCCGGATGCTCTAACCTCCCGCGATCTTGACCAGATCGTCGTTGATTCTGGATGAATCTACCTACCCTCTTTCTCAATATATTAAATTGGCAAAATAAGTATAGGATTCAAAAACAAACCAATAATCCAAAGGTGAAACAAAATTACTCGAACAAATTAGAAATAATGGTGCTAGCAAAGTTACTTTGCAATTACATAATTGTTATTTTACTAGAATCAATATTTAAACCGATGCGGTTCTCCAACTTAATTTAATTATGGACCCACTTTCGTTTTTACTGGATTTCCTTAATCTGATATTCACCCTTGTCCTTTCTTTCCACGCATGCGCAAAAACAGTCCAGACCAGTCATGAACCAACATGGAGTCGTGTCTCAAACAAAAGGCAATCTAAAAAGAAATTTTCATTAAAATAAAACCATAGACTATTGAAATGTAATAATAAAACGTTATGTGAGTGTGTAATAAATTATTTGACGAATAAAAGAAGCCAAGTGTGTTAGAATTTTGTTTTTAAAGCCAGTGTTATGTGATAGAGGTCTTCAACTCAGCTGATTCAAATTCTAACCTCAAATTTTCGCATTGTAAGCGTTTTTTTTTTATAAAATGTAATTGGTGAGTCTGTAGTTGCACTTAGTGCTTAATTCACTTTAGAAATGTGAATGTCTTTAGAATTTAGCATATTTATAATCAGGTGGACGGCAACTGCTATATTTGTCCCATTTTTGTCTTAATCTTCGATAATTTCTTAAATGATAATAATTAGTGGGAAAATCCTTTCGGCAAAACCACAGATAATATAATTAAAAATATCATTTAATTACGTTATCTGTGCAAGATGATTATCAATGTTTCGTGAAATGTAATTATAAAGAAGATTAATATTGAAATTAAGCTGGTTACCAAGTAATTTGTAGATTTGAAAGAACTCTTGATTTTCCTCAAGATATTCTTTCTTTTTCATAACCTCTGAAGCCAAGGGCTGCTAAAAATAGAATCTATGTTTAAATCTTATAATATTAATAATTACTGTCTAATTCAAATATAACATTATACTGAATATTAGTAGTAGGAACTCTATGAATGTAGCGAGGTGATCTTTCTTTCTTTTTTTATGTATTCGTAACTCAAAAGTCAATGTTTTCTTAATTTAACTTAAATTAAATTCTACTTCCATTCTTTCATGCATTTTCAACGGGTTCTTACCCCGATATTTAATTAATTGACTTGTCTCGATATTTCAACGTTGTTGCAAACGTCATGATCACGAGAAGACTGGATACTACTATATCTACTTCCATAGTCTAAAATAAGCATTTTATTAAACAATACGAGACAATAGATAGATTGTACTTGAGAATACAGACTATAAGAATAATATTTTCATTATAAAAATTAAAACGACCGACTTCCATTTCTCAAGCATAGCACAAAAACTACCAGTCAGATCTTTATCAAAATATGAAATAGGTCCAAAGTGTCTGCTTCATTACAAAAAAGAATCATCGAAATCGGTTCATATAGAAAAGAAATAGGTAAGAACACACAGCAACGAAATACAGGATTAATTTTATTTGAGCGATTATTGTTTACTAGCTTTTGCCCGCGACTTCGTTCGCGTGGACTTCAGGTTCGTCCCGTATTATCAAAAATTGTAGCCTATGTGTTGTTCTGATGTATAAGCTATATTGTGGTAAAGTTTCATTCAAATCCATTCAGTAGTTTTTACGTGAAAGAGTAACAAACATACATCCATACATCCATACTTACAAACTTTCGCCTTTATAATATTATTATGATTTTAGCATATTTGTTTTGTGCATTCTATGAAATAATAACCTACAGCCTATTTAATGTATTTAACTATAGATTTCATACACGCCTACGTATGTATAGCAAATTCTATATACCACCTACACATGCCCTCAAAGGTCGGTTGTTGATAACTTTCTAACATTTTACCAGAAAATACACAATATTACCGTACCTTGTGGGTGGTAATCTTGTTTCCTTTAGAACTGTATTTAAGGTTGCGATTTGCAAGTAAATAAAATGCCCGAGAGCTAGTGACAAACGAGGCTTGAGGAGGGTCCTTAAAGTTAGGTCGTAGGTAGCGGCCCCTCAGTGTCCCCTGACATTGCAGAGGTTCATGAGCGACGGTAACCACTTCCTATCAGGTGGGCCGTTGGCTCGTCTGCCTGCATGGCAATAAAAAAAAAGACAAGTTTTGGGTAGGTATTTGGGGCAGACTGAAAACTTGGTCTATAGGTCTCCTGATATACCCCAATTGGGAACTGCAAACCTGACATATACATACGCTTCCTTCCTCGATTCGAATTTTCAAACTTTGGGATTTTTCGAAATCGGAATCGGAAATTCTAAGGTTAGCGCGTTCTAACAAACTCTGGCTTTTATATCTCTTTTTTAATGTAGTAGATTTCTGATATTAAGATGAGTAAAGTTAAAAATCAGTTTCAAAGCCTTATACAAGATTCCTCCTCCAGTATAAATGTGTCTGGAGGATAAATTTTAATAGATCGCTACAAACCGTCTGGAGTCTAGACATTTAAAGGTTCTTAAACTTTAGTCTGTTAGATATTCGTTACTAGTTGACCTGCGCAATTTCGTCTGCGTCACATAGGCAAAGAACAGATAAAATTTTATTTATTTATTTGTTTATTTTATTTGGATCCTCAACAAAGGTAACACATACACAGAACAAATTAAAATACATTACATATTAGATACGGGGGCGGCGCGTCCCTCATAACCCCGTGCTGGGTTCTGGCCTCAGCCGGGGTTCGGACGCTGAGTGTGAGCAGTTGGAGGTTTTAGTGCGGTTCAACTCCAACATACCCCGGTGATTTCCTCCAACTAAAAAAAAAAACATATTAGATACCAAGTTTTAATGCATTGTAGGTAGAGTGCCTATAAGGCAATAAAAAAAATAAAGGAGCTTACGGCCCAACTGATGGTAAGTTGTTACCGTCGATCATGGAATACTGTAATGTCACGGGAAACCTACGTATAAAACTCTTCTCAAACAGAACAGAACAGAAACAGTCTAGGCACTTGAATATTGGAACGAAGTTCCTTATCGTGCTTTATCGAAAGGGGGCTAGACGGAAATTCTTATGAAAAAGTTGTCACGACACTTTTTTTGTTTTAGATGATTATCGCTAGATGGCGCTGTGATTAAAATCTGTTAAAACAATTCCTTATTTTGTTTTATATGATTAATGCTAGATGGCGCTGTGATCAAAATATTTTGGGAAAAAAATAAAATTTTATTACAATTCCCTCACTAATTAATCGAAAGGAACTTCGTTTCATCCGGGTGTCCCTTGACACCTCGCAAGTTTTTTTTTAATTGATAGATAAATGAGCTTACGTCCCACTTAGTAGTAAACGGTTACCGTCGCTCATGAACCTCAGCTTGCTCCTTTATTGCTTATTTGACCTCCGGTTAGATAACTGACCTCGAAAACTATTTTTGGGGTGAGAATCATGAGCTTTTTATTGCGATTTGTAAATATACAGCTTACGTAATATCGTTTGCGTCACATAAAATAATTTTAGGTATAAAAGATTTACCAAATATACGTATTCTCAAATTTTATTACATGCTTTATATTAACTTGCACTGTATGTAACTATGTATTAATTTAACTATGCAAATTCGAGTGGAATCTAGCGAGTTTCCGATTGAGTTGACATTTGGCACGGTGATGTAGGTATATCGCGTGACAACGTAATATTATGACAAAATAGCGCTGATCTGATGATGGATTCGGAAGGTGTCACAAGGAACACTTGTACTAAACAAGATAGAACAGTCGTGTTTGGGCTTGTATTACTTGTATTATTACGAATATACGTCATAATCAGGTAACGAGCTAAAAATACCTCTGTTCTGAGGAGATCTGAGCCCAGCAGTGGGCAGTAATGGGTTTTTACAGTAAAGTATTTCAGGTATTTGCCTCTCTCACTTCCACCACTGTAACTCCTGTGTAGTTAGGATCCACAGCAGCGATCACCATAATGACTCTGAGCAGTGAAGCACAGGAACCCGAGGGAATGATAACTTGTCTTGAGCCCCACAACGAATTTAATCAGAAGATGATAGAAGGAGTGGGAAACATGAGTTTCGACTTCCCTTCTCGCAAAGCGGGAGATAATACAATAACAAAGTAACGAGCTGATAATTTCTCCGCCCCAAAAGACATCCAAAATCATCATCAGTAATTTTCCACGCTGATCATTTGTCCTGATAGCACAACCACTTCATAATGATTTAATGATAAGTAATATGTTTTTGCTCTGATTTTCCTCAACTGCGGATGATTCGATCAGATTATTTTAAACACGTAATGATCGATGTGAATGCTCCTGGGAATATCAAGTGGACTGTAAAGAGATAGGATGAGTGATGTTTGTATGAAAAATAAGAGGAAAATGTGATATAGGTAGATACGGTTTTTGATCTAAAACAATCTTTGACATGGACATTACAAAAATTACAAAGAAGAACCAACAAAAAATTTATTCTAATATCATGTATCTACTCAGTAGAGTGTTAACCAAGACAAGTAAATGAGACCAAACACGACAGGTCTATCTTATTTAGTACAGGTATTCCTTGCTCAACGGCGGCGTGTTGCTGGGCGGAGAGAAGAATATATTCTCTCCCTTGCAATCCCCGCCACCCTCTTCTGCGAGATGGTGGACTCGCAGAGGTCGAGAATCGCCTTCCAGGATTCGTCGCTCTCAAGCATTGACGCCGCGACGCCCGGGAGCCACAAGTCCGGTCTTATTTTTTGGACCAGGACACAACGCGCTCAGGGCTCCAGAAAGCGTGGCGGCGTTCAGGCGCGGCCGATCTTAAAACGACCGGGTTGTCATGGGCGGAGCTAAAGAACGTGGCTCAACACAGGTCAAAATAGAGTAGCACTGTGGAGGCCCTCTGCCCCACCTTGGGGACATAGGAAATGAAGAAGAAGGACACAACGCGACGGTGCGGTATCCCCGGATGACCCGAATTTACATAGATACATAGTTACGTCCAGTCCAATTTAATATTAAGCTTGTAAAAATACACAGAAGTTTTCGTTACAAACCAGTCGAAACTCAGCTTAATGTAAGATGTCACCCTCAGCCGATATTTATAGCTGGTTTTCAGTTTCACAAATGTTATAAACTTATTCAGACACTCGCGGTTTTCTATAATACTTTCATGCATTTTCAACGGGTTCTTACAACGATATTTAATTAATTGAGTTGTCTCGATATTTCAACGTTGTTATTAGTCAGATTATCGAGTATGTGGAATCCAGTGCTAAACACAACAGTCACTCGCGGGTTCATGCTCAGAGAGTCTTGTAGATACAGTGAGTGTGGTGTGTCGTGATGTGAGTGCAAAATCCAGTCTTCTCGTGATCATGACGTTTGCAACAACGTTGAAATATCGAGACAACTCAATTAATTAAATATCGTGGTAAGAACCCGTTGAAAATGCATGAAAGTATTCACAAATGTTACCTACTAAAAAAAACTTTGAACACAGAAATGGCGTTTGCCGGTTCGGTGTCAGCAGGCGGCGCGACGATTAAGAATGCCATAGTGCGTAACGCGTTGAGCCATCCCGCATAACCCCGCGCTGAGTTCAGATACATATCACAGATAAATATATGGCAATTCTTTCTTCTAAAAAAAAATATATTTTTCATTCATTTTTAAGTCACACTCAAACTTACATCACGACTATTCACGACACTAATTATGCATGTGATGTTTAAAGAAATTATATTACTTATTTAACCTTATGATATGTCCTTTATAATTATGTAAATAAACTTCATTACATTAATATACTACACACTTGTAAACATTGTTTACAGGGAAAATCCCTTTATCGATGTCATTACCTTCTCGAAGGCTCTTCAATGAAGATGGGTTACCTATAGGGCTGATTTTTTAATAACTTTTTTTTCACCGATTTGTAAGAAGAGAGACAAGTCGTTTGTTTGCAAATTTTTGGAACGAAGCTTATCGCGCGTTATCGAAAGGTGGCTAGACGGAAATTCTTATGAAAAAGTTGTCTCGACACTTTTTTTGTTTTAGATGGTTATCGCTAGATGGCGCTGTGATTTTTTATTTTTTATTTTATTTAATACTTTATTGTACACGACAGAAAAATAAGTTATATTAAAAAATGTTCACAAAAGGCGAGCTTAACTCAATACTGAGTTTTCTAACAGCAAACCCAAAATAAAACATACAGTAGGTAGACTTTAATGTAAGGTAGAGAAGTGTACAATATACATAGAATATATATTTATATATTTATACATATAATAATAATACAAAAAACATAAATACTATAATAATAAAATACAGATAAGCAAGATAAATATAACAAATATACCAATAAAATAGACATATTATATACAATAATAATGATAAAATGAGTAGTACAATTAATTAATATGTTATGCCATTTTGAGGAAGTGCTGTTTTGTGTTTCTTTTAAAAATGTCCAGCGAACGACTAGCTCGTATGGTGTGGGGAAGAGAATTCCTCAAGCGTGCAGCCTTCACAGTGAAGGATTCACTGTAAAGACTGGATGAGTGCGGTGGAATCATTAAAAGATTAGAAGTAGTGTGATCAACGTTCCTTATCGCGCGTTACGTTAGGAAAAAAAGTTATAAGATATCTTTTAATCGAAAGGAACTTCGTTCTATTCGGGTGTCCTATGACACCTCTCAAGTTTTTTTTTATTTAACAACTTCCAAAAAAGGATCTTTTTCTCATATTTGTTCGCTTTTAACTTTATTTGGAGACCGATTTGAATGATTCTGGTGTCAGATAAAAGGTGATAGTCGTTATGGGATTCTATAAAAATTGCATCGTGTGATTTTTGCGATTATTCATTACATAAGTAGTCTGTAGTAGTAAAATATTACAAACAAAGACAGCCCTAATAATTTTCTATTTAATTTTCCACGTTTTCAGTTTTCCGGAACAATAACTTTAACAGCTACGGAAGCGTAAAGTTTTCCTCAGATAATGAATGGTCAAGGAAAATTTATTTCAATGTGTCGTGTATACTAATAGGTAACGAAATGAAAATAATCTTTTGGAACGAAGTTCCTTATCGCGCGTTATCTAAAGGGGGCTAGACGGAAAAAAATCTTACGAAAAGTTGTCACAACACTTTTTGTTTTAGATGATTATCGCTAGATGGCGCTGTGATCAAAATCTTTTGAAACATGTTCCTTATCGCGCGTTACGAAAGGAAATATTTTTTATAAGATATCTTTTAATCGAAAGGAACTTCGTTCTATTCGGGTGTCCCATGACACCTCTCAAGTTTCTTTTTATTTCACTCGTACTTGTAAATTAACTGCCCACTGCTGGGCTAAGGTCTCTTTACGGTCCAAGAGCTACTGGCAAATTTTGAGTAGGTTTTTGAGACAAACCACAACGGGGTGATGCTGTTATGCAGTATGACACGACACGTTGCGCATTTCTGTCTCCTTTACCGTTGCACCGCCTCGTGGATTAGGGATTATAGCTGGATTTTTAGTTGTTACAGTGTTACTTACACTATTACTAAACGGGTTCTTGCCACGATTATTTTCAATTGAGCGATCCCGATATTTCGGCACTGTTTCAATCACCATGATCACGGGAAGACTGAGGAACTGCGGGTAGGTCATTTAAGAGCAGACAAATCTGTCTACCCTCTTTCTCGTTCGTTTGCCTGTACCACTGGAACTCGAACTCACATTTCGACATACCACACTGACAGTATCAGTTCCTCAGTCTTCCCGTGATCATGGCGCTTGAAACAGTGCCGAAATATCGGGATCGCTCAATTGAAAATAATCGTGGTAAGAACCCGTTTAGGAATAGTGTAAGTGATGTAGATAAGCGCGAGTGTTTAAAGAAATTTGTTACAGTGTTAGATTACTGTTATTTTACATATCTTCAAAGAGTTTTGAATATTTCTACAATATGCTGGTTTCCTCACGACGTTTTCCTTAAACAGTGGTGCTTTAGACGTTCTTGTACTTACCGATTCGAACCCGCTACCTTCCGCACGTTCAAGCGCTTCAACCACTCAGCCACTAAGACTAACCAATCCTTCAGTAATTATTCTTAAAATAGGGGGAACTACCGTATCCTAAATTATGAACCTCACTCACGGAGATGTGTTGTTAAGGATAAACCACATTGCGACGTGCGGCGCAATGCAAGTGTGGGTCGACCTTTAAGGTTCAATAATAATAAATTCTTGCACTGTCTGTGTGTACGTGGTGTGTTTTAGTAGTTTTGTAGGTTATTTTATTTGAGAAGTATATTTTTGAATTGCTATCCACTCAACTGGGATCGGCAACCAAATTGGTTTGTTTACTTTCGCTAAGCCTATGGCAGGAGCCAAAATTGAGCACAGTTCTAAAACTCGTTTTGTTTACATTTTTTAATCGTCTCATATTTTACGGAGATGATATATTTTCGCTGAAAATACAATACAGCGTCGTTTAGTAATAAAGATTTACTATTTAGATAGATTTAAAAATATAAGATTTAATTAAAAATCAAAATTAAAAATTATTGGAAAAAATGTTTTTAAAAAGGGGCTCAAACACGGTATTGATTCCGAACGAAGTCCCCAGTTTCGCCATCTAGCGAATAGTGACGTTCTCAGTTGAGTGGTTATGTAAGCAGTCGAGCTAACGAGCCTCGTGATTGGTTATTAGATATGATACGAATAGTCGCATCCGCAAAAAACATGTGAATGTTTTAAGAAAATATGAAAGGATGTAGCGTGGATTTGGAGGAAATCAGATGGAGCCTAAGTAAAGTCTTCTATCTGCTCTTTGAAATGACCTTGGGGTCATTTCCATGTCCATGTCTCCTACCACCTACCATTCTCAAAATAATTTGCGAGGGGGGATATTAATTTTCCAAAGTCAAAGTCAAATCATTTATTTCAAAGTAGATGTGGACACACATACATTTGGAATGCCAAAAATGAGCGGCGGGCATGTCTTTTTTTTAATTTAATACAGGGTGGATCTGTAACTTTGGACAATCTGACGTGAGGTGAATGACCTGTTGAAATAAGACTTAGAACCACTGTTATTTTAGGAATTGGATAAAAAAAAAATGTCATCATAGTATGGAAGTCCGCAACGATAGTCGTACGTTTTCCATACAATGTCAGAAAAAAAAGTTTAGCTGATCCAAAAAATAAAAATGGTGTTTTGTTGTATTTCAAGAGCTCATTCACCCCACGTCAGATTGTCCAAAGTTACAGATCCACCCTGTATATTGTTTTTTTTTTATATTGTTTTACAATATTTTTGTTTTTAACAAATGTATCAATTGACATGGCCCGGGACGAGCACCTCATTCCCATTTTATGCAGTCATTCGTTAGAGGGAGGCAAGTGGCTCCCTCTTTCTGGTAGATGCAGTAATCTTGAACTTTTGGTTGAAAAGGTCTATAATCGCATTCTCAAATGTCCAAAAATGAACAATCATCATCGTCTTTTCTGGGTGAACCGATTTCAATAATATAAATCACCAGCAGACCCGCTAAAGGCTACAGGGGATTTACCGAAGACAATAGCTGTCGAATCATTACCCAAGTATATTAAAAAGTATAAAAACAATGGTTGTATGTAAAGAGGTTTTTCCTGTACTTGTGTAGTGAAATTCTTTTGTTTGAGGACTGTACCTGTTCTGAGTCATGCTTAAATATTACAAGCTTTATATTAACTTACACTGGATATAACTATGTACTCATGTAAGTTCGGAAGGAATCTTGTGAGTTGAATTTGACTAACTGAGTTAACTTTCGTGGTGATAGTCGTGGTGGCCTTGTGGTCGAAGCGCGTCCTTCCGAACGGGAGATCGCGGGTTCAAATCTATTCTCGATTTATGTGCAATTTTTCACAACACCACTGGCTAAAAACGGTGAAGGAAAACATCGTGAGGAAACCTGCATGTCGGAAAAGGGTTCTAAAAATCCTTTGAAGATATGTGAAGTCCCCAATACGCACTGGGCAAGCGTGATGGACTATACCTAATCCCTCTTCTGAGGAGACCTGAGGAATGGGTTGTTACAGGTACAGGTACAGGAGTTAACTTTGCATGCATAATATGTATATCGCATGACAATACAATAAATAGAAACTCTTGTGCTAAATAAGATATATCCGTCGTGTTTGGGCTCGTTTTACTTGTTTTAGCTAACACTTTACTGCTACATGATATCCAGGATCTTAAAAGCTTGTATTTAAAAAGTTTTACTTAATATATATAGTATATATATTATTTTGGCACCATCAGATCACTCCACGTTCACCTAATACCCACCCAACTTTTTTTGCAAACACAAAATCTGTCGTGACTTCCTTACTACTTACTTCTGAAGGTAATTCCAATAATATTCTTAAATTCTCCGTGCAAACGTGGATCTAGTCCTGGTATTTATCAAAATCCCATTTTTAAACATCAAATCCCATACAATCCAGTGTGTATTGCCTCATCATGACCAGGGGTCGTCTCCCTATCAAGATAGATAAAACTGGTTCCAAACTCAGATATTTTGAATAGATATGGACTGGTTTGAGCTTGACCTGTCCTAACAATTGTATTAAAAAGACTTGATTGGTGATGGATAGGAAGAAAGGTTAAAATATAACGAGCTTGTGTGTGTTTTACATTTTCATATGTGTCTGTACTCTGTAGAATTTAATTTAGTAAACACTGTATTGTAATTAATTAAACTAGTAGTTTTTCAGTTATTAAAGGCAAATTAATAAATTTAACCCATGTAACTGTACTGTAACCTAACAACCCATTACTGCCCACTGCTGGACTCAGGTCTCCTCCGAAAAGGAGTTAGGCATTGTCCACCACGCTTTCCCACATTTTTGCATGATATTGTAATTGTTGTAATTTAGATTTTAAAGTATACTATTCTATTGGTGTAACCTTAAATAAATAAATACATAAATATCTTCGAAGGATTTTTAGAATCCTTTTCCGATTGCAGGTTTCCTTACGATGTTTTGCTTCACCGTTTTTAGCTAGTGGTGTGAAAACTTGCACATAATTTTTTTTCACCTCAAGATTTAGAGGTACAAGCCGGTTTCGAACCCGCGACCTCCCGTATGGAAGGCACTTCGACCACTACCCTACCACGATTTTTAATTCAAACTATAATTCATCACAATTTATCAAACTATGGAAAACCCGTTACACTCAAAAACATCATGCAGTACACGGTATGATTTGTGCATTATGATAACAACCTTGACATAACATCGACTACCGTAATTGATAAAATGTAGTATCGATAAAACATATGTTTCGGTAAAATATCTCGATCGTACGTCGCATCAGACTATCAATTTCATCTCGTAATCCATCTTCTTATAACTGTATCTGATTAAGAACTATCGGAAAGAGGACCGCCTTACTGTGTAGAGAAACGAAATTATATTATGGAATATAATTTATATAATGATAATTTTAGAAAGAAAGAAAATACATTTATTCATGCCAAAATCTTACAAATAAAATGTACAATGTATTTTAGAAGTAATTGAAAAAAAGTCGTGGTGGGGTAGTGGTCGAAGCGCGTCCTTCCGAACGGGAGGTCGCGGGTTCAAATCCGGCCGGCTTGTACCTCTAAATCTAAATCTGAAAAAGATTTATGTGCAATTTTTCACAACACCACTGGCTATAAACGGTGAAGGAAAACATCGTGAGGAAACCTGCATGTCGGAAAAGGGTTCTAAAAATCCTTTGAAGATATGTGAAGTCCCCAATCCGCACTGGGCAAGCGTGGTGGACTATGCCTAATCCCTCTACTGAGGAGACCTGTGCCCAACAGTGGGCAGTAATGGGTTGGTAC
Source organism: Trilocha varians (assembly GCA_030269945.2). NCBI lineage: Eukaryota > Metazoa > Arthropoda > Insecta > Lepidoptera > Bombycidae > Trilocha > Trilocha varians. The sequence goes on along the minus strand of AP028275.1, from coordinate 7,709,520 downwards.
AGTATTATGTAGAAGATACCCAAAAAATAGATCCAATTGTTGATTCTTGGAGTTGACAAATAAAACTATCAATTTCATCTCCTAATCCATCTTCTTATAACTATATCTGATTGAGAATTATCGGGTAGAAAGACCGACTTAAAGCTTAACACAATAATTTCCGTTGACTGTGACACGAGGTTTTATCGGCCCGCGCCATGACCACACGTTAGCGCGACACGCGGTCTATTAGACCCCAATTCCTTTAACAAAGTTCTGCTCCTCGCATCGCAGGGTAGTTCACATTTTTCCTTGACGCACCACAGGAAAGTTGTAGAAGGGATTATATAGGCCTCGTTTAGCAGCGAACGTGTTAAAGAAATTATACTGATGAATAGTTATTGTACTAGCTTCTATATCATTAGTTAGAACAAATTGATTTATTGATGAATTGATCTTTGATATAATGCATATATACTGGACGATTGCACAAAGTGGGAATGAGTGGCTCGCCAAGGTCATTTCATTATCGTAATCGTTAAAATTGTATAATACTTTTTTTTTTTGTTGCGTGATAAAGATAAACGAGCCTACAAATACTTAAAAAAATATTTGCTCATATTACAAAAAAGACATGCCCGCTGAGTTTCTTGCCAGTTCTTCTCAGGACGGTGGCTACAATTATTATTTTTTGAGTCCGAACTGGTGGTAGCTTTTAACATTTGACGTCAACAAGAATGAGTACGTCAACAATATTGACAATAAAGTATTTCATTTCATTTCATATAATTGTGTAAGTGATGTAGATAGCTGCTAGTGTTAAAAAAAGTATTACAACTAAATTTACCTGCTTCATAAACGGTGTAATTCTCATTTTACACCCACACATATTTAAAAATAAAAATAGAATACTACATACAATGTTAATAGTACACCCTAAAACTAGGAATATTATTTATTACTAGATGACCCGCGCAACTTCGTCTGCGTTACAAAGGGGTTCAAAAATTGTAGCCTATATAGGCACGCGCCGCCCGGTGCAAACAACTACGACCCTGCATTTTAAATTTGTAATATCTTCGGTAATATTCACTTAAATTATATGCTGTAAAAAGCATATTGATCTATAATAAATGCACAATTTATTTAAGGTACTTAATTGGATAAGGATTAATGCTGTATTGTTCAAAATCACTTCGTAAATAACCATTTTTTAGTAAAGAATAAAAATGGTTATGCTGGGTTATCCCTAAGAGATAGACATATACCATCGCGGACTTTTTTGTTGAACTTTTTAAGGTGAACAATACTGTAGTACATTATTTTGGTCTATCTCGTAGGGTTCAGCCAGCGTTTGCAATATAAGCGCAAAAAACGTGCTTATTTACGACATCACATTAGAAACCTTTAAATTTATCAGTGTTTCTCTACTATATTATGCATTTATTATACATACAAACCTTCCTTAAGAATCACTCTATCTATTAAAAAAAACCGCATCAAAATCCGTTGCGTAGTTTTAAAGATCTAAGCATACATACAGACATACAGCGAAAGCGACTTTGTTTTATACTATGTATTGATACGTTCCTAGAACACGTCATTTCACTGAAAAATTATCGACTATCAGTATCAATAAAGTGCCAAGCAAAGTAAAATGAGCCCTTCCGAATCCATCATCAGATTATTGCATTGTCACGTGTTAAACATACGCCTGTAAATTTCGCATTTGATCATGGCCTGACCTGGTGGTGGCCCGTTAACTCGACTGCCTGTATCGAAATAAAGAAAAACCCCACGAGGTTATTGCCATCACAAATAGAGTGTCAAAACAATGCATTATCAATTACTGAGCATAACAATGCATACTCAAGAACCTCTTACAGATAAAAGTGAAGTTTTCCATGAATTATTACTAAAGGTGTGTTTTGCAACATAAAATCTAGAATTGTAGTTGTAATAAGTGCTCATTGGACTCTTGTTGCGCTCTGTATCAACACAAAAATAAATAAAAAAATAAATAAAAATAGCCTTTAATCTCTGACTTATAAAATAGTGATTATAATATCTGTGTATATTTTTGTTGTACTCAGCCAGGTTGTCTATTGACATAGGGCTCCTCCAGTTTTCGCCATTTCTCTCTATCCTGGGCATGTCTTCGCCAGAGGTGGGGTAGGTCATCCTCCCATCTTTTAAGTTGTCGTCCTCTGCGTCTCTTACCATCTCTTGGATACCATTCTGTGATGTCTTTGGTCCATTTTTTAACTTTGGATCGTATCACCACAAAATTAACCATAATTCGCCAAAATCTTGACAGCTTAAAACTAACAGCTACATTAAAATTTACTGGATAAATTTAAATTTAGGGGTGGACTACCCCTAACATTTAGGGAGATGAAAATTAGATCTTGGCCGATTCTCATAGATACCGGATAAGCACAAAAAATTTCATCAAAATCGGTCAAGCCGTTTCGGAGGAGTATGGCAACGAAAACTGTGACACGAGAATTTTATAAAAAATTATATTACACTATCACACGATATACATTTGAGTGCAAAAAGTCAAAATGCTCTAAATGATACCGGAAAGTTTATGATATTTAACTCGCAAAATCCCATCTGATCTTACATAGGTAAATAGTTAAAGCTTCCACCCGAACTTACATAGTTACATCCCGTGCAAGTTAATATAAAGCTTGTATTGCGGATTCCAACTATCAAGATTGATATTTATTTAAAGTCGGATTGCGATTAATATTAAGTTATTTTTAACTTTTACATATTCCACATTTTTCGGTTTTCGCGTCAATTTTCGTTCTTTTTTCTTGGCAACGACAACACACCCATTATGCCTAACTGAACTAAATAGGCTGTACATGAATTATAGATGTTCCAAAAGCTAGAAAAAAAAAATCAATTAAAACGGACATACTTATCAATGATTTTCTTATTAATCATCAGTGGGGCTATTACAGGATGCGTCGTTTATCGTAATCGTCTATTTTCACATCAAATGACGTCATTTTTCATAAAATTGGTATTACGGAAAAACTTTAATAATTTTACCATTTATTGTAAAGCGAAGTACACATTAGATGAAAAAATGTTCCTGAACATGCATAACCAGAATACACATATTTTATGACACACAATGATTTTTAACAATTATGTATTTAGATTGATGAGAATTGCGGTTCAGTCACATCATACAAACATGTATCACCATTGGTGAGAGTCAAAAATACATGTAGCGTAAGTACATGTACATGTAGTATCTATCTATTGACAACATTTTTGTCAGTTCTATGACGGTTAGCTATTCAATGAGTATTCGGTGAAAGGATTATCCCGGAGCTTTCAATGGCTATTGAACAGTGGTCAAGTATGCTATTTTTCATGTGATATATACTTTTCTCCCCATGCAAACGATGTTATGCGAGCCAACTCATCATTATCACTATATACTACAAAGTAAAGTCGCTTCTCGCTGCCTATCTCTGTATTTGTTTAAATATTTAAAACGTCACTGATATTAACGCGGGTTAAAGAAGATTCTGTTTTGTATTATTAGCAGTTAATAATAAGTTTCACAAAATATATCCAGAGTGTCACACTTATTTGATAACTTTCATAATAGAATAAAAAAAGGCGATATACTGTAATATAATCGAATAATCCATTGGAGGCCACATTTGATTGTACCTTGTTATGTTCCTAATTGGGTAGAGTTTCATGAACGACAGTGACCACTTACCATTAGGTGGGCAGTCAGCTCGTCCGTCTGTTTTAGTAAAAAATATATTTTTGTACGCTAGTGTATCATCAGCTTTAGTAAATTTCTAATTGACAACTTCAAACGTAAAGATAAACAAGTTGCAAAATATGGGTTTGCCTGTCCAAAAAGATATAAAAAGTTTTAACCGCTCGCTTTTGTTATTTGATCTAAAATGATCTTCTTCATCAATCTTCCACAGTTCTAAATTATATTTTCCCAAATTTTATTTATGAAAAATATTACTTGGTAACTCTTATTTTTTCTAAGTGGAAAACAATTTTTCAGAATGAAGTGAATGAGATGTAGTAAACAGAGAAACGAAAGTAGTTTTCAAATGTATGGAAATAAATTTGGGTTAAAAACTTTTGAAGTTTACAAACAGACCCTCATATTTTATTTACTATAATGATTTTTTTTGAGACATGTCACATAGATGACATTTCGTAACAATTTTGTTTAAAACTTGGTATTATGCATCACAAAAACACCGTATCGTAAACAAAATAGAGATGTTCCAAGTTTCCGATAAATTTTCAGCGTTACGGCCGAATATCGTGCAGTAGACCCACTTTTTGGTAAGTGGTCACCAGTACTCATGGATACTTTGATTTCAAGAGATGCTGTGAAGTTGTCGCCCAATTTTAGCTACACTTTAGTCCTCTTCTCAAACCTTATTGATGGACAAAATATATTGCTCGAGGAACGCTGAAGCGGAGACAAGGAAGCCCATTTAAAAGCGACATAACGTTTTCCAAAAAAGTTCTTACGAAACGACACGTAGGTTAAAGCGTAAGATTCGAATAAAAATGACGAGTTTCACCTCGCGTAGTACTAGTGGGAAGCTAGTCATAAGAGGAAGATAAAGGGATCATCTTAAAAAATCTTCTGAGCATTCCTCATGCAAAAGACGATAAAAGAGAGATCTGCAAAAGATTTACCTTAATTTATATTTGAATTATCACCTAAATATAGTTGGAAAGATACCAAAAATAAATAACAACGAATATTTCAAAGATTAAATTCAAACTTCTTAAGATAAGCTATGCAAACCATTTTCGAACTGCACGCCACTGTTTCGGAATTCGGAACACAGAATTCTTTATTTTCGGTCAAATAACTATTCGTTACATCTCTATTTCACAATGTCATTTATTGACGTTTGCCACAAAAAACAATATATATCCTAAACAAAATCAAAGTGTTTGTTTGTATATCAAAATAATAATGTTTAAAAATGTATTGTTTTAAGAACTTAGGACTCAATCGCAATCAGTAATGCTTGAGAATAATATTGAACTGCCTCCTGAATATCACAAAATATTCCAAACTCATTAAAATGTAAAGAAAAATAAAAAAAAGAATCATTTTGCCAATTTACTATAAACTCTTAATAGTACATACTAGGTATGAAGAAAAAATTAAATTGATTGCTTTCACAAAATTGTGTTTCAAATAAAACCAAATTAAAAAAATACCACGAGTGAATCCCAAGAAAAAACAAAGCATAAAAACAATTTTTTAGAGTTAAAATATTCAAAATAATAAACCTTAGTCTCTGTAACAGTGTTGGCATTAATCGACTGATTTTTCAATCGAACTCCCGGAATATCACTAGATGGGTCTTTTTAAAAAAAGGTTTGTCGGACAAATTAAAGTATAATTTGTTGAAAACTTGATGTTTTGGGACGGAGTACGGAACCCTTATTGATCGTGACCTAACACTAACTTTACTGTTTTTCTAGCTCATTTGACGTATTGTCAATCAAAGTTTATTCAATTTACATGGAGCTAATATAAATTTGTTGAAATAAAATTGGAGTACTAGCGGTCTTTGTAGTTTGTAAATAAAAATTAGCAGCTTTTAAAAGCAAGATGCCGTGAGTGTTGGAACGAATTTGTAGTCTCTGAATACTAGTAAAACGTATGTGTTGACTACAAATTGAGCGTTTTAAGTGTAAAGATGAAAATCTATACATGTTGCTTTACGTTATAAATGTAATTTCAAAATGTATGACTTTTTGTTCTTTATTTGTTTTGATTTATGAAATAACAAAGTTAAGGTAATCATTTTTATATAACATCCATGTCTCACGTTTTTTGTGTTCGGTATTCTCCTACACTCTTAACGGCCCTACCGCCGCTGCCATCAACAGCCTAGCGCCTACCATAAAAGAGCTTATTGAATTTCTTTGAAGGACATATCATAGCGTGCGAGGTATATCGATGTTAAGAGTTCCTGAGAAAGCATTGCCTCCCAGTAGCCACCAAGTGCAACATTAACATGTTATTTTTCGGAATTGTAGTTTATTTTTGATTTTCCTTATTATAATACTTAACTTTCCAGTACCTAATGAAATGAACTCTTATTTTGTTTGTACCTATTACATTTTCAAAGTGATAAAAATCTAAGATAGTACAAAAACGTAACAATTTTGACTTTCTCGCTACAATAGTGAATTTTTGTTCACATAGTTTTCATAACATTAGATATTTAGGCACGATATCCGTTCTTTATTTTAACTTTGTAAACTTAAAAATCATTTAAGATACTCCGAAAGGTACCTTTTTCATTTGACGTTTATAAACGATAAACTCGGATAAACAAGTGACGAATTATTCATGATTAATATCCTAAAATTGTCTGTAATACCAATTTTAACTTGTTATTTTTTCGGTTTCGTTACCATGGAAATATTTAAAGGCTTAGAATACATTCTAAAATTTTTCACATTGTGAAATATTTATATCAATCTCCGTTAAATGACTAAAAATGCATTAAACACATTCTGTGTAACGATATTATGTATAGCAAGTGGTCTTCATGCAAAAACTCCAGAACTCCTCCAAATTGTCTCCAACTTATTTTCAAATTAGTGACGAACGTATTGTTATCAGTATCCAAAGATCGAAAGAAGATTATCTTGATGTTTTCATATTTTTTGTGCATTTTTTTAAAAAATCTCCATTGTGTACTTAGCCTTACACAGACTAATCAAAATTATGACAATTAGTGGTCATGCGCACAACCACGTTTCTTTCTAAGAAAATTCGTAATCGTAAACAAAATGTCAAAAAAATTTAGTTCATTTACGATAACGATACAAAGCTGTAATAGCCCCACAGCTCTTTCATATCATATCTATTGACAAACGCGATGAATCACAAACTAATCCTTAATAATGACAAATGAGTGTTTTATTGTAATTACTAATTGTACTTAGAGAGATTAAAGTTGTTATTAAGTTGCGTAAGTATATATTATCTACATATCGATGAGTCCTACGTATACTGGTACAACTCATAAAATGACGAAAACCGTTTTTGGCATAAAAAGTCTTTAAATTGTCCTGAACATTTTATTTTAGAATTCCGAATATTTTTAAAGATAGCCTATTAAATTAGTAAGGGGGTGGCGCGACGGAAAAGTGTGCGTTAGTGCGTAACGCGTCGCGCCGTCCCACATAACCCCGTGCTGGGTTCTGGCCTCCGGATACTGAGTGTGAGCGGTTGGAGGTTTTAATGCGGTTTAACTCCCACATGTCAATCCGGTGATTTTGACATTCAAATGGCTCTCCTGTAAAATTGGGTTTTATCACTTATTATACGTAGTACCCGTCGATATAGTCATATGAAAGTACCTATAAAAGAGTCGATGAAGGTGTCATGTGATTTTAAGTCACAGAAAAAAATAAATAATTATATGTCACAGAATGAAAAAAAAACTTGAGAGGTGTCAAGGGACACCCGGATGGAACGAAGTTTCGAGTTAAGATTGGAACAAATATTTTTCGGAGATTTCGCTATTTGTTGTGCGTATATTTATTTTCTCTGTGAACTGATTTTGATTAGGTTTTCCTCTTTAGTACTTTTCATTATTTAAATTTGTTAAAGATCTAACTAGTATTTTCCGTTTTTTTCTTGAAAACAGAAATCGGTCGTGGTCATTTTTAAAAAATATTTCTTTCCAGGTTTCATTTCAGGTATTAGTTTTTGCCACGCATCATCCAACTAAGAAATTCCTCTCTCACTCGCTCCTCTCCTCTGTAGTTCCTGCGTTGTCCTTCTTCAAACGAGGCTTAAAGAGAGTTCTCAGAAATAAGGGTCTCCTGACATTACTGGGTTCATGCGTAGTGGCAAACACTAAGAATTAAGTGATCAATCACTTGTCAGTTTACGCAGCAATAAAAATAATAATACCTAACTTAATACCGACTAAATTCCTACATCTATTATACATGAAAATGCCACTAGATGTCACCATATTTACAGAACTACTGCAACATTTTCTGACCTTCTGAAACCGGTGTAGGTCGGCGACGTCGTCAACTAAACATAGACACAATCAATACTTATTTATTTTCTTCCTTTGTCAGCGTTTGATTTATTTTATTACTGACGCAAGCTTGTTTGCTATTTTTTTATTGCGTCATTTTTTTTCAATCAAATCATTCTAGCTACTGGTGCTATCGAAATACACTATTTTCATGCATTATCGACGGATTCTTACCACGATATTTGATGAATTGTGTGCAAACGTCATGATCACGAAAAGACTGGCTATCACTTTTGGTACTGAACTGTACTGTACTGTAACAACCCATTACTGCCCACTGCTGGGCTCAGGTCTCCTCCGAAGAGGGGTTAGGCATAGTCCACCACGCTTGCCCAATGCGGATTGGGGACTTAACATATCTTCAAAGGATTTTTTAGAACCCTTTTCCGATATGCAGGTTTCCTCACGATGTTTTCTTTCACCGTTTTTAGCCAGTGGTGTTGTGAAGAATTTTGGTACAACAACGTTGAAATATCGAGAACACTTAATTAATTAAATATCGTGGTAAGAACCTTTTGATAATGCATGTAAGTAGTGTAGAAAACCGCGAATGTATCGAAATATGTCTCGGAAAATGGCAGTGGTGGAGCGATACGTAAACCTTAGCGTGTAACGCGTATAACACCCCGTACAATCCCGTGCTGGGTTCTATCTTTAGCCGAGGTTCGGCTGAGCGTGAATGGCAGGTGATTTTAGTGCATTTCGACTCCCACATACCCTCTTGCCACTTTCACTTGCGGGTGGAATTCCGGTGATTTCCTTCTACCAAAAGAAATGTCTCTTAAGTGCTTTTCAATAGTTTGACAAGTATTTTCCCGCCCGCCGTATTCACTTTGAAAAACACTTAATGATGTGTACCTATTATCATCATCATCATCAGCCTATGGACGTCCATTGCTGGACATAGGCCTCTCCCAAACCTCGCCACATCGACTGGTCCTGCGCCACCTTCATCCAGTGACCTCCCGCGATCTTGACCAGATCGTCGGTCCATCTTGTGGGGGGTCTACCAACATTGCGCCTACCGGTTCGTGGCCGCCACTCCAGAACTTTTCGGCCCCATCGGCCATCCGTTCTTCGCACAATGTGTCCTGCCCATTGCCACTTCAAAGATGCAACTCTTTGAGCTATGTCGGTTACTTTAGTCCTTCTGTGGATCTCCTCATTTCTGATTTGATCACGCAGAGAAACACCCAGCATAGCCCTTTCCATTGCTCTTTGAGTGACTCTAGAGTGTACCTATCATGAGGTTTTAATTGGAACGAATATTGTTTAAAGACTGTCATTCGAATATTTGCATTATACTTACATTATTATATGCAAGATTCTCTTTGTCGTTTGTGTCTTATGTCTTTTCCTACAGTATCCATAACACAGATTTTTTATATTTTATTGTACTAAGAGACCGGTCGCGGTCCTTCGAGCCGGATGTCAACACAGAATATTGTTGCATTTATAGAAACACCTAAATGTGGAAGTTAAGTTTGTAATTATGGATTACAAAGATAATTACAATATACAGAAGAAATGACCATTCGTTAGTATAAATATTAAATAATTGTTCTGTGAATGAATTTAAGATTTAGATCTTAAAGATGAATTGTAATGAAGATGATATCTATATGCTGTGCTGATCAATGATACGGGGGTTTTTGAGGAAAAACAGATATTATCATGAACGGTAGTTGAATGGTTTTGTATCAAGATTATTCGTGTTGAAGCCTACAAATAGATTAACGCTTATTTAGCGCCGCGTTATAGCGTCAAAAGTATTTTAACGTTGCACTTTATAGTTGTAGAATTGATGTGTTAGATTAGCTTAATGCTGCTGAATATTATAAAGAACCTTTATAAGAAGTAACTCTGAAGAATCCCAGTGACCGTTCAAACATTGCCTATAAATAGGTTTAAGAGAGTTATCAAAGAACGGCTATGCAAAAAGCATATTATAAACTTAATGATTATATAAATGACTGCACAAAATGGGAAAGAGGTGCTCGACCCGGGCCAATTCAATTGATACATTTGTTAAAAACAAAAATACTGTAAACAATGTTTAAAAAAAAAACAATATATTTAAAAAAAGACATGCCCGCTGAGTTTCTTGTGCCGGTTCTTCTCAGGATAGAGGCGTAATTTTAGCGAACTGGTGGTAGAACTTTTGATTTTATTTTTGACTTTCAAAATGTATGTGTGTCCACATCTACTTTGAAAAAAAGATTTGACTTTGACTTTGAATTCACAGTAATGCACATTTCACCGCATTTTTTAGCGATTTTCAAACGATTCGAAAGCGTCGGAAATATAAATTAAATTAACTAGCAGATTATTTGATATGAGTCTAAATGTCAATAATAGCTGTCACATTGGCTCTCCAACTTCCAACTATCATATTGGTTGGTTGTCATCGTCATTTGTTTTGTACGTGTGTTGGACGTTGGCGAGCCAGTGTGGAAACGCGGCATTACATCCGTTGATAATTTATTTAAAGTATCTTTCCGATTTCAAAATAAATAATCAGTTAATTTCCTTAAAGCAAACAAACGATAAATATGACTACAAATTGATTGTGAATATTTAATTATTTTTCCTTTATTCTATTTTGATATGATTACAATATTACAAGGAAAATATTATTTTTAAATTAAACATTGATTGAATACACTTTATACTTGTGATTATGCAAATGAGGTTTTTAAATAGATACATTGTATCACTTTGTACTATAACAATCCATTACTGCCCACTGCTGGGCTCAGGTCTCCTCAGACAGATCAGCCATAGTCCATCATGCTGAAGGAATGAAAAGGATTTTGAAAACCTTGTCCATGCAGGTGTCCTATTTAGTAAAGTACCTGTTTTTTTTTCAGTTGGAGGAAATCACCACTGCGGTCGGGCGGGGTATGTGGGAGTTGAACCGCACTAAAACTTCCATCCGCTCACACTCAGCGTCCGAACCCCGGCTGAGGCCAGAACCCAGCACGGGGTTTTGAGGGACGACGCGACGCGTTACGTTCGCGGCACACTTTCCCGCCGCGCCGCGCCCTAGTAAAGTACCTACCACTTTGTCCGTTATAAATTTACATTTTTCAAAACTGATTCAAAAATATTTGTTTAATCTTTAAAAAGAACGGGACCCTATGACGAGCATCACCTTTCTGACACCAGAATCATTCAAATCAGTTCTCCCAAACCAAAGTAATGAAGGAACAAACACAAAAACAGTATTAAGTCCGCCTATGTACACTCTTTTGAGCATGAAGTTGAAATAGATGTTGGCCGATTCTCATAGGTACCGGATAAGCACAAAAAAATTCATCAAAATCGGTCGAGCCGTTTCGGAGGAGTTCAAGTTCGAACACCGTGACACGAGAATTTTATATATTAGATTATAGTGCTGAAGAATTTGTTTGTTTGTTTGTTTGAACGCGCTAATCTCAGGATCTACTGGTCAAATTTCAAAAATTGTTTCACTGTTGGAAAATCCACTTTTCGAGGAAGGAATATAGGCAATATTTTATTTTCAAAAAAATTAGGGATCCGTAGGAAAATATCGAATATGTAACTCAAGGAGAATAATCGAAAACCTATTTATGCGTACGCTGCAAAAACTATGGCAATAGAACAAAATGATGTACTTCGGGTTTTTAGGTCTTTTGAAGACGAACAAAAAAGTCCGCGACAGCATATATCTAACTATCATAGTTTAGTCACAATAACCGCTTTTATGTTTATGAAAAAATTTTTTTCGTCCCAAGATTGAATTTAACGTTAAATGAGTATCGTTATATTAACCCTTATCCAAATTAAGTATTTTGTTATCAAGAGTATTAATGTAGAAGTGAATTACTTTTTGTTTTATTCCAATGGGACTTTTCGTTTAGAAGTTATTACGAGTATAAAACGCAATGAATATGTGGGGTACAGCGAGCCGCGAAAATAATAACTCGACGGCATTGCGATTACTGTTTGAACCCCTTTATGACGCAGACGAAGTTGCGAGGGTCAGTCATCTAGTCAATAAATAAACAGATGAATTGAGTATCTCCTCTTTTTAAAAAAGTCGGGGCAAAGCCGATCTATATCATCTTACACCTTTGTTTTATGTCTGTTCCCTAACGGCCCAGACACCGTCTGTCTGTATTTCCGACTAAAAAAAAATCTTCACAAAAGTAAAAAACTTTTCTCACGCACCGAGCGTTGACCGCGACCGGTTTGGAGCTAACCCCTTGTAGTCGAAGAGCTGCAGATCGTGAGATATGCATGTGAATAAAATTGTTAAAAAAATATTTAAAAGATATATTTGCTTGACAGAAGACTTATGTAAGAATAGGAATAACTGGAGAGAACAATATAATATCATTACTGGAAAGGTAAAGCGCCAAAATGCGGTAAAAAACAAATAAAATGTGCAAAATTTTCATTCTATTTCTGGAAAAACTTTAACAGTGATATACTTGGCGTGGTCTAAAGATAGATCCTAAATCATAAATGTGATTCAAACACGGTATAAACTATAACTAGATTAGAGTGCTAAAATACGAGTAATAGTCTTATGTGGAGGATTTTTTTTTAATGTAAGAAGGTATTTAGCTGTATTACTTTATTTAAGTTTTAAATAATGTAGTGTAAGTTAGTCTGGTAATTAAGTAGTTTAAGGAGGTTTTGTTATTGGCATTATGGGGCGACATAGTCAGAAACTAACAAAACCCCCAAATAAAGATTAAAAAAAAAACACTATTTGTTTTACACCTTTAAAGATCCTAAACGTATCGTATTTAATTATTTTCCCTATTTTTGTAGATTTTCGGTGCTATTCAATATTGAGATTTCTAAATCATTAATTAACTTTATTTAATTTACTTTACACACTTTAGACTTTACAGTTATGGTATTATGTTTTTTTCTCACTGACCAAATATGAATGGACTACATTTGCCCTTAAAAAGGAGATTCACCGATCATGTCTCGTAAATTGTCGAATAAAATAACCTGTTTTCATCGAAAAACACTAATACTAATATTACACTCTCCATAATTATTTATTTTCATCTCATTTTTTACATTATATTTAAAAAAAAACAATCACAAAAAAATAAATTTAAAAATACAATATAAAAAACAGAGGGCCAGTGGAGACGGGGTCTACGACCCAAGCCATCAGTGGTCAGGGCTCAAGAGAGAGGAACCTCCTCACAATACGTGCCGTGTCAAGAACGACCGCCGCGCTGAATCAGGCCCTTTACCCAGCCGGGTATATTACACTAATTTATTAATATTAACGTCAAAGAGAAAAAGAAAGAGAGAGAGAAAGGCCACTTAAAATCATGTAGATCGACTACGGCAATCTACTATAATACGTCATTAATTACGAGAATTTGTTTGCACGTGATAACAAATAAAAGTTATTATACTCGGAATAATTTAACTTACGTCTTATTTTGTACGTCCGACTTAATTTCAGCTGTGCAAATTAAAAATATTGTTGAAATAAGTCCAATTTCTTTTTGTAAATTAACAAGCAACATTTGGTAGTTTGTATACTTTTTAGGTCTTGTAATATTGAGTTTACGGAAAAAACAGACGAGTTTAAATACATTATGTTTATTAACCACTCAACTGGGAACGTCACTATTCGCTAGATGGCGATTTTAACTTGGATCCTTCAAAGACTGGACTCTGGCAAGATATGTACGGAGTACGACTGCCAAAACAGAAGAAGAAAAAAAAACCTTTATCCACTCAACTGGGATCGGCAAATTGGTTTGTTTACTTTTGCCAAGTCTGTGACAGGAGCCAAAATTGAGCACAGTTCTAAAACTTGTTTTGTTTACATTTTTTTATCGTCTCATATTTTACGGAGATGATTTATTTTCGCTGAAAATGCAATACAGCGTCATTTAGTAATAAAGATTTACAAAAATATAACGTTTAATTAAAAATCAAAATTAAAAATTATTCGAAAAAAATGTTTTAAAAAGGGGCTCAAACACGGTATTGATTCCGAACGAAGTCCCCAGTTTCGCCATCTAGCGAATAGTGACGTTCCCAGTTGAGTGACTAAATGAAATTTGGACAGATAAGATCATCACGTGATTAGTTCAATTACAACTAACAGCAATAAAAATAATGGAAGTGCCAAAGTGACCCCAGAATAAACCAACACAAGTAAAAGTCCAAACGACAATTCCATTGAATCTCGTTTTGTTATTCTAAGAAGCTCGACCGCAAATACAAAGCGTGTATTATAAGTACAAAAAGGGTAAGTTTATTTTAGGAATCTTTATCTGGAAATCTTATTGTCTTTCAATAAAAAGGTTTTTTTATTTCGGTGCCTTAACGTGTTCTATATATATAGAGGTTTTTGTCTAATTACATGAACTTTTGGAACGAAGTTCCTTATCGCGCGTTATTGAAAGGGGGCTAGACGGAAATTTTTATGAAAAAGTTGGCACGACACTTTTTTGTTTTAGATGATTATCGCTAGATGGCGCTGTCATTAAAATCTTTTAAAACAATTCCTTATTTTGTTTTATATGATTAATGCTAGATGGCGCTGTGATCAAATATTTTATTTAAGTTATAATAATTTTAGTTAGTTTCAACTAAGTAATTATTATAACTTAAAAAAATAGTTTTTATTACAATTCCCTCACTAATTAATCGAAAGGAACTTCGTTCCATCCGGGTGTCCCTTAACACCTCTCAAGTTTTTTGTTGTTAACGCTTCAGAATCATGTTATTTGAGTTCTAGTATTTATTTTATACTAGCTACCAGCTTCGCCTGCGTCACTTTCAATTAAATGTCAATTATTCGCATTTTTCTTGCAGTAATAACTATTCTTGAACTACATTTAATAAAGAATGGGCCAAATTGGGCCGGGCGTTATTGAGTTATGGGCTTAGCAATACATTCAATTTTATATTGTAGAATATTGGCAGTTATAGAATATATTATTACAGCCCATTTGCTTTTGTAGGCATAATATAATATAAAAACAGACCTTTTTACTCATCGGATACTTTATATTCTTAGAAATTCATTATGTTTAATTTCCTCTCTTTTTTAATTTTTTTTATACCTAAGACGTTTTCTTTTGAAATGTGTCTTGGTATATTTACAAGGTATATGGTAAGCGGTTGCCGTCGCTTATGAACCTCTGCAATGCTAGAATCTTACGTAGCAATAATACTTACTAACAGTCTGTCTGTCTGTTACGCTTTCCCGCTTAAACCTCTCAACCGATTTTGATGAAATTTGGCACTGACAATCTTTAGACCCTGAGAAAGAACATGGGTCTTTAATGCGAAAAAAGGGGTTAAAAAAACGGGATACAGAGTTCACGCAGACAACGTCGCGGGCAGCTACTAGTCATATAATAAGGGAGAACATACCATTATAAATCACAAATGATACAAAAAAACTTGTGAGGTGACAAGGGACACCCGAATAGAACGAAGTTCCTTTCGATTAAAAGATATCTTATATTTTTTTTCCTAACGTAACGCGCGATAAGGAACGTGTCTTAAAAGATTTTGATCACAGCGCCATCTAGCGATAATCATCTAAAACAAAAAAGTGACGTGACAACTTTTCGTAAGATTTTTTTCCGTCTAGCCCCCTTTCGATAACGCGCAACAACTATGAATAGAATACTCAGTAAATTAGATTAATTATATTATTACTTAGCCTGGTTTTAAAATAGAACCACGTGTAGTACAATGCTGATTGCTAAATATCTTATTACGGATTGACGTCATAGTCAAGTTTCTTTTTATAATAATGTTGGAATCTTTAATATATTTTTTAATTCTTGCAATACACTATAAAAACCGTAGTCGTGGTGGCCGCGTGGTTGAAGCGCTTGCCTTCCGTACAGGAGGTCACGTGTTCAAAACCGGCTGGCTTGTACCTCTAAATCCTAATATGAAAAAGATTTATGTGCAATTTTTCACAACACCACTGACTAAAAACGGTGAAGGAAAACATCGTGAGGAAACCTGCATGTCGGAAAAGGGTTATAAAAATCCTTTGAAGATATGTGAAGTCCCCAATCCGCATTGGTACAGGATAGTAAGTAGGCATTTTTGAGATTCTCAGTCTAAACAAACTGATTGTATTTTTTTTAAATGGCATGTAGGCAGACAAGCTAGCGGGCCACCTGATCGGAAGTGTTTACCGTCGCTCATGGACCTCTGCAATGCCAGGGCACTGAGGATTCGTTACCTATCACCTACCTATACAGGATTTTATAAACGTTTTTTTATCCTAGTCTATGTCCGTCCTGTAACAACCCATTACTGCTCACTGCTGGACTCAGGTCTCCTCAGTCGGGGATGACGCGGCGGGAAAGAGTGCCGAGCGCGTAACGCGTGCGCCGTCCCTCCAAATCCCGTGCTGGGTTCTGGCCTCAACCGGGGTTCAGACGCTGAGTGTGAGCGGTTGGAGGTTTAGTGCGATTCAACTCCCACATAACCCCGCCCCGAGGGTGGGCTCCGGTGATTTCCTCAAACTGAAAAAGAGAGTATCATTTCAATAGCATTACGTATCATTATCATGTAATTCAGATTGAAATATCGTCAATACCTTTAAATAACTATTGACAATAATATTGACAAACAAGCATAATAATTCAAGTAAACTTTTCCATCATATTTGTCATTAATTAAAAAGATTAAAAAACAGCTTAATTAGAATCAAATTAATCATTATCTACAGGGCAATCAGATTAATTTAATTCATTATAATGAGATAGATAAAGATGTTTTCAAAATTACTTATTTTCGCTTGTGGTTTTGTTCATGTTTTAATCTAATATAGAGATAAGTTAGTAGAGAAAAAGAAGAGATATTTGGATAGAAAATTTAAACAAAGAAAATTGTTAAAATATTTTAATGGATTAATTTGTAGTAAATTAGAAGGAATAAAAAGGATTATTTATGGAATATTTCATTACAAATAATATTTAAAAACAAATTTTCAATGGCACTATTAATCAAATTAAAACAAAATTAAACGAGATAACTCAGAAAGGATTAAATTCATTCAAAGAATCATCGAAATCGGATTTTGAAAAAAAAACATAAACGAACACCCAAACCTTTTTTATAAACCTTATTTACAAAAAAGTGCACCCCAAGAATAGCTTAAAAAATTATAAAACTAGATTAAATTAAAATGGGACCCCACGACGAAAAACACCTTTAAAATGAAAAAAAGCAACATCCAAATCGGCTCAAACTTACAATTAAACAAAGAAAAACTTAAATAAACCTACTTTATTTACACCTCAATTTTCCTT
This sequence comes from Trilocha varians, assembly GCA_030269945.2. NCBI lineage: Eukaryota > Metazoa > Arthropoda > Insecta > Lepidoptera > Bombycidae > Trilocha > Trilocha varians. The sequence goes on along the minus strand of AP028275.1, from coordinate 7,692,131 downwards.
ATTTATTTACATAGAACTAAAAATAGAATTTAACATCCGTTTCCAAGCTTCTTATCAGTTGTGCCGTCCACCTGATATAACAATCGTAGCTCGAACCAACAGTGACCGTTCACAGTGAAGTCTTCAGTACCGATTCAGACACAGCTGTCGACAGTCGCGTCGCTTTTATAACTAAATCAATACGAAAATGTAAATTAATTTATCGTGGCATGTAAAAAATAGTGTAAAATTGTAAATATATTGTTTTTTAAAGTGTACAGTGTGTGTACTGTACTGTACCTGTACCAACCCATTACTGCCCACTGTTGGGCTCAGGTCTCCTCAGAAGAGGGGTTATATAGTGTGTGTAATTCTGTAGAATCCTGTGATATTAGTGATAAAGGTCCAGTGGAAGAAGCAAGTAAGTTTTTCTCCAAATTTTAGTCTTAATGATACTTTTTTAGCAGATCACTTATCAACTTATTCAGACACTCACGGTTTTCTATAATACTTTCATGCATTTCCAACGGGTTCTTACCTTATTCTTCTTGTTTGCTCTTCGACCCGCAGTATCCAGTCTTCTCGTGATTATGTTTGCAACAACGTTGAAATATCGAGACAACTCAATTAATTAAATATCGTGGTAAGAACCCGTTGAAAATGCATGAAAGATCAGTTATCATATATCGTCGTATTTTAAATCTAGATTGAGTACTGGTCCTTTTTTTTTGTATTTAGACCATCTGATAGTAAGTGGTTACCGTTGCTCATGGACCTCTGCTTAAAGACTCAAGCCTCGTTTGAAGAAGGACAAGTCATGATTATCTTTTATTGATGTCCATGAATTTAGTTTAACAACCAATTAGTTAACTGTACAAGATGGTAAGTGGTCACTGTCGCACATAGACCTTTGCAATGTTAAAACATAGAGCTACCGTCTACAGAGCTTTAAAGAGCATATTTAAAAAATATATAATTCAAAATTTTTGAGCTTAAACTGATCTTAGGTTTATAGTTTTAATGCTGCATTTCCATATTGGCTCGCCAACTTGTAATGACAACTGTCAAACAGTGTTTCACATAGTAATGACAGTCAATGCATACAAAACCCCCGTTTACATGTCGTCATCGTCATTTGTTTTTACGTGTGTTGGACGCTGGCGAGCCAATATGGACAGCATAAGATTTGTAATTAGTAATTATGATTTTTTTTATAAAGAATGCATGTTTAATTTATGTATTTGTATGGTATGTGTGGTATTTATATTGTAGTATGTTAAATAGTGTTGTACAATTGTAAGATATATTGCATTCTTATACATTACTTTATAGTAGTAATATTCTTTAGTTAAAATAGATCGTCATTTTTTATAATCCATTTATTAATAATAATAGGATTTTTATACTATTCCGTACAGGGTGTTAACATTAATATCTATAAAAAACTTTTACTTTCAATAATTTTAAAAAGCGACTTACTCTATTCAGTGAAATCCTTCTCTGTAACAACCCATTACTGCCCACTGCTGGGCTCAGGTCTCCTCAGAAGAGGGATTAGGCATAGTCCACCACGCTTGCCCAGTGCGGGGACTTCAGATATCTTCAAAGGATTTTTAGAACCCTTTTCCGACATGCAGGTTTCCTCACGATGTTTTCCTTCACTGTTTTTAACCGGTGGTGTTGTGAGAAATTGCACATAAATCTATTCACATTTAGATTTAGAGGTACAAGCCGGATTAGAACCCGCGACCTCCCGTTCGGAAGGAAGCGTTTCGACCACTCGGCCACCACGAATTTTACACAGTGAATTCCTTAATGCCTATAATAAAAGCCTCAATATGCAACGCTCTTCGATATATCCGAACAAGTGTCATTAAAATATAAAGTTAAATTTTGAACCTTAAGTAAACATAATTAAAATTCAAACTTGTTAAACAAGTACCAGTTCGTCTCAAAAAATGGATACAAGTATAAGTATAATAAGTAGGTGATGGTTAACTGTCCCCTACTACCTTACCGTGATATTGCAGAGCCTGATCAGCGACGGTAACCGCTTACCATAAGGTGAATTGTAAGCTATTCTATCAGCCATGCAAAAAAAAATATTTAAATAAAAGCTTTTGAGATCCTGGATACCATGTAGTAGAGTGCAAGTAAAACGAGTCCAAACACGACGGGTCTAACTTGTTTAGCAGAAGATTTCCTATGACATCGTAATCCATCATCAAATCAGCGTCATTGTGTCATATTATTGCATTGTAACATATATATCTGCGTGCAAAATGTCAGCTCAATTGGAAACCGGGAATTTTATAAAATTTAACTCACATATGTAGTTACATCCAGTGCAAGTTAATATAAAGTTTGTAAACCTCTTTATAGTATAATAATACTGTGACCTAACTTATCAACTTAAGTCTTAAAATAACTTGAGACCATATTAAATAACCTTGAGAATCTAACAATACAAAATTATATAATTGTGACTCAGCTTGGTATTAAAGTCACTGAAAAATTACATCCAAAAAAGATATTTTTTACTTCGCAATATATTTGTAATAGTTTAGAATAATGGTTTTAATATTTAGTTGATTCTCACGGTTTACCTGTATAACAATAGTTGGATAACTTTTTTTTACTATTTCATTATCTGCAATCAGTCCCTGGATGTACCATTAATTATATTTTTTTTTGTTTTCTTTTTCTAGATCCCCCAGCATTATCGGGGATGTTCTTAGTCTAATTGTTGGTTTGTTTACTCTTTCATTCCAGTTCTCGCTTCAGTCCTACTTTCGTACCGCATACTTTACATCCATCCTTCCCTTTCACACTTTCCGCTGGTGGTGTGCCAGCCTATACCTATTATAATATCTATATCTATAGTGGGGTTCTTTATTTAAATCATTACTACATCATGCATTTATTAAACTTATTTCTAGTGATTCATTTAGTATACTTTTTATGTGCTATGATATGACCTTCCATACTGAGGAGGTCACTGGTTCAAAACCGGCGTGTACCTCTAAATCTTAATTTTGGATTTATGTCCAATTTGTAACAACACCACTGGCTAAAAACGGTGAAGGGAAACGGAAAAGGATACCTGCATATTGAAAAAAGGTGCAGAAAAAGGCAAAGTCTCCAATTTGCACTGTGGTGAACTATACCTGATGAGGGATCACCACAGAGTACTGAGAGTACTGAGGGGACCTGAGCCCAGTAGTGGGCAGTAATGGGTTGTCACTGCACTATAACCTAATGTACTGAATCACAATCAATTTCAATTTCAGTTGCCAACGTCCAGTCTGACCGATAAAAAACATCACGTCAGGCCTTCCGAAACCCCCAATAAACATAATTTATTGATACAATATAAACATTATGACGACTCAAGTCTGTTGACACGTTATTGAAGCATTATCTAAAACAATAAAACTGATTAAATGTGTCTACGTATTTAAGGTATACTAAAATTGAAAGAAAACCTTGAATTTACAAGGTTTAGAAACAACATTTTTAGTATAAAATCTATTTTAAGAAAACTTTGAAATATGTACTTGAAACTTTTACGATCCTGGATATCATGTAGCAGTAGAGTGCTAGAAAGGACAAGTAAAACGAGCCTAAATACGACGGATCTATCTTATTTAAACCAGCGCTGGATATTGGCATTTGTCCTGCTGGTATGTGTCAATGTTCAGCATTATGCTGAGTCACAGCTGATTTGTGGTGAAAGAGAAATTACTCGCAATTGTCTCTTTTTTTTTTTCTTTGTATGTTTCTTTTTTTTCATCATAAATAAAGAATGTCTATGTCTATGTCTTATTTAGTACAGGAATTGCTATTAAGTACCATCTTTCGAATCTAACACCACTGTTTCATATTATTGCGTTTTCAAACGATATACATATATGTACGCAAAGTACTCCACCCGAACTCACATAGTTACATCCAATGCAAGTCAATATAAAACTTGTAAAAATAAAAATGTTCAATCTACATTTTTAGAATAGCGAAAAAAGTGTTACATTTCATTAGAGTTTATTTCCAAAGTGTTTTTTTATAACAAAATTATCGAAATCAGTTCATCTGGGAAAAACATACGCAAACACTGCAAAATCAGTCAAAAAGTAAATCGAATCATTAGTTATTTTATAACGTATAAGAATTTGAAACTAATTATAATTAATATAACGCAATTAAAATACCATTTATGACGTTATCTATAATCTTATTAAGATATAAATTTTAATATGACTTGTAATTAACATTTTCTAGAAGATTGAGGACGTCACTTTAATATTGAAATCATGTGGAGAAGAGACCCTTTTAAGAAGGAAATTTTCGAGCATCAATAGTAATGTTAAAGTTTCTTTAAACACTCGCGGTTATCTACATCACTTACACTATTACTAAACGGGTTCTTACCCCGATTATTTTTAATTGAGAGGTCCCGATATTTCAGCACTGTTTCAAGCGCCACGATCACCGGAAGACTGAGGAACTGCGGGTAGGTCATTTACGAGCAGACAAATCTGTCTACTCTTTCTCGTTTGTTTGCCGGTACTACTGGAACTCGATACTGTCAGTGTGGTATGTCGAAATGTGTGTATCGGGACCTCTCAATTAAAAATAATCGTGGTAAGGACCCGTTTAGTAATAGTGTAATTGAGTAATGTTAAAGGTTTTGATGTCATAAATAAGCATATTTTTCTGTTCTTATTTTCGCTTTTAAGCTGACAGCTAGTACAAAATATCATCATCAGCCTATAGACGTCCACTGCTGGGCATAGGTCTCCCCTAAGCCACAACGACCGGTCCTGCACTCGTTGTTCCATCTTGTGTGAGTTCTGCCCCATTGTCCTGTCTAAAATATGTTTAACGAACGTATAATAAGAATGTAGAATAAGTGTAACGAACTGTTGGTAAAACCATAGATTTATTATATAAGAAAGATCGAGGAAGTCATGAGCGAAAGAGATGGCAGGAGTAGAAAAGAGCCTACACTATTTCCTTTAATGTGACAATTCAGTGTATCTCACAATAAGCCAAAATAAGAATCTGACGCCATGACGTCTCATATAAATTTGTAGGACACTTAAATTTTTCATACTTTTAATTTTATCTAAATAGAAATGCTATCCGATGATGAAAATAAATAAATAAGTAAGGGAGGGGTAATTTCCTAAAGCATTACAATAATGTATCTTTACATATACAAACAGTAATTTCATTAAATCCAAGGTAGTGTGGTGACATTGTGATAACCGGATTAGGTTCATCGGCCACTAAAGCGATGCGGCACATGCCGGTTTTGCAAATGCAGTCAAGTACTTAAATTAACATTTTATGGTTCTGTATATTACACAAACCATGAAATGTGGAAATAAATTGTATTTATAGAATAACGAGGAAAATTATTGAGAAAAACAAATGATGACAAAGTTTAAATTTGTGCTCAAGTATAGATTAACACACTTTTACTTAAACGACTTCAAAATTTGTGTTTAATAATATATTTTATTTTATTTATTTATTATATTTTGTATGTATTTTATATTGAATAAACACATAAATAAATAATGCATTTTTTGATCACAAATTAACGAAGTTATATATATATAATATTATTTAATTACATATTATTATAATTATAAAAATTGCTTTAAATTGAAGACTTTTTACGATGTTTTGTAAATCTTTGTATTATATTTTTATATACAAATTTCATAAGAATTTCAAACAAGTAATCAAGATTATATGATTGACTGAAAGTTGAACAGATAAACAAAGTAATAAGATTCTTAGGTACCTACCGTTTGTATCCGGTCCGGAACCGACAAAAAATGCTTAGTAGCCGCGACATCTTACCATAATTCTAGAAGGTTTCAACATAACAATAAGTATTACAAATTTCAAGTAACACATAAATATTTAAAGGTAATATATGTATCGTTCGTTCAGTATGTGGTTTCCGGGGTAATTTATTGTTAATGAGAATTTCTGACTTTTTTACTATTAGTTTAATTACACTACGTCGCCGCAGTGCTTGTTTGACCAATCTGCACTCGAGCAAATTTTACAGGAGACAGCAAACAAGCACGGAATTTTCGTTAAGTGCCGTGTTGAGAAAAAAAATTAAATGAGATTTTTATTGTTTTAGAATTGAATATTTAAAAAAAAAAAATTACCAGTCGGATGGAAATTTTATTCTTTATAATACTGCATTAAAAAGTCATTTGCGTAAAAAATGTCAGATTGGCCAAACAAGCACTGAGGCGACGTAATGTAGTTATTAAAAATCGATTCGAATTCGATAAATACCGTTCAACAATAGACTCTATGAAAAATATAAAGAATGAAGAGTTTTTACAAGCTTAATAGAATCAGTGAAGTATTCTATGTAATTTTGGAATTAACTAATTTTTACTTAACAAAGTGAAGAATCTTGGAATTCATCAGTATATCTTTAGGGACTTACATATTTGAGTATTCCTCAAAAATTATTTTAGGCATTACCTTAGAGACAGTGTTTTGAGAAACTTTATATTAACTTGCACTGGATGTTACTAGGTAAATTCGGGTGGAATCTTACAAGCTAAATTTGACAAAGTTCACGGTTTCCGATTGAGTTGGCATTTTGCACGCAGATATATTTCGCGTGACAATGCAATAATATGACAAAATAGCTCTGATCTTATGATGGATTCGGAAGGTGGTCATAGGAGTACCTACTAAACAAGATAGACCGGTCACGTTGGGCTTGTTTTATTTGTCTTAACTAGATACTGCATTACATTTCTTTAAAATATTTTTTTATTTTCGTTTAATATATTTCCTCCTAATAGAATTCCTCTTAAAAGTCCATAATAAACCAACCAAACCTTACCTTTTCTACCACCAAATAACCTTAAACTAACTGTATTTTTCATTATATAAACTTTGAAATTGACCTCAATCTGCACCCTGACATGATTTCAATAACGTACGTGTTTGAACCTACGGTACATAATTACCAAATACCATATCTAAGTGACTCACGTGCTCGGTTTTCTTACGTAAAATCGTATTAATGTAATTAATTACATTTATATTTTGTAATATATAATGCATTGTGATAGTTGATGGAATTTTCCTAAGGTTTCTAATATTGCGTTTTAAACGAAATGATAGTAAGAGGTTTCGAGAGGTCGCGGGTTCAAATTCGGCTTGTACCTCTAAATCTAAATGTGAAAAAGATTTATGTGCAATTTCTCACAACACCACTGGCTAAAAACGGTGAAGGATAACATTGTGAGGAAACCTGCATGTCGGAAAAGGGTTCTAAAAATCCTTTGAAGATATGTGAAGTCCCCAATCCGCATTAGGCAAGCGTGGTGGACTATGCCTAATCCCTCTTCTGAGGAGACATGAGCCCGACAGTGGGCAGTAATGGGTTGGCACAGTTGTTAAGGGACCTCTGCAATGTCAAGGGACACTGCCTACGACCTCACTTTAAGGATCTGGAGTTCACTCTACTATATGGGACCACCACAGTCATCTTGTTCATTTCAGACTCCCTTTTCCCGTCACATGATATACATACCTATGCATGCAAAGTTTTAACTCAATCAGAAACCGGGAATTTGGTCAAATTGAACTCGCAAGATTCAACCCGAACTTACATAGTTACATCCAGTCTAAGTAAATAAAAAATCAACGTAAAGTAGTCTCAATCTGTTGTCAAAATCTAATTTATGTGTGCTCCAAATTTTCTTCACATCGGTTCAAAAATTTAGCGTTAAAGAGACAGACAATGTCTTCACTTAAAAATTAGTAAGTAAACATGCTCATCTCAAAACACAGCTTGTGTGTTACTTGTCACCGTCACGAAAACAGAAAAACATACAAGAATCTATTGTACTCTGTCACGGTCTGTCAAATAAAAAACCACCTTTTTTTAACTGCATAAAGATGGTATTTCTTTAAACGGAAATGAGATCTTCTGGTGGTATATAGATTCGTTTCGGTTGCCTCAAAGTTTGGTTAATTTTCATGGTTTTATTTTGTTCGATTGTCACGCGAAAACAATTAGAGATTTGGGTTTTTGACCTGTAAAACCCATTACGAGACCCAAACTACTTCGTCTGCGTCACAAAGGGTTGATATAGTACAACCGTTAGGTGCTTTGATATTAAACATCAATTTATTAGGTACTTTAAAATTATTACTTTTTCTTAAATAAATTCTGGATATAGTATAAGAGTATACTGCTAGCTAATACAAGTAAAACGAGTCCAAACACACGGCGGGTCTATCTTGTTTAGCACAAGAGTCCCCATGACCACCTTCCGAATCCATCATCAGATCAGCGCCATTTTTTTATAATATTATTGTGTGAAAAATGTCAACTCAATTGGACACAGGGAAATTTATCAAATTTAGCAAGATTCCACCCGAACGTACATAGTTACATCCAGTGCAAGTTAATATAAAGCTTGTAAAACTCGGTTATTTTACCATTACAAACAGACACTCCAATTTTATTTATATGTATGTCTTAGACATGCACAAGATGATAAACATTGCAGCGAGCAATAACATAAGTATCACGCTCATAACACGATGACTTTCACTAGATTTTTTTTTTAAATTACTAAATTGCGTAATGCGTAATGGTAGGGCACTGCGTACTAGCCCATAACTGAGATACATTCGCACTAGAGCTCTTTAAACGCGCGTTAAAAACGAACGTCCGTGCCCAGAAGACGGAAAGAACATAGCATGATTTTAACTGTTTTATTTTCTATATTCGTTTATTATTTATTTGCACATAATAATTAAAATAAAATCAATAAAATTTAAAAACCACTGTAGACCGGGTCTACGGCCCAAGTCACCAGTGATCGGAGCTCTAGAGTGAGGAACCTCCTCACGATGAGCTCCGTATCAAGATCGACTTCTGAACCAGGTCCTTTATCCAGCTGAGAAGTGAAAGCATCTCAAGATTTTTTTAATTTATTATTATTTTAGTACCTTTAAAATCTTTTAAAATTTAAAACCCTCCAGTATTTTAATAAAGTTTACCCATGTACCCGGTTATCTGAAAGAGATCGCTCTTAGTAATAAGGCCACTAATTGTTACAGTAAACTGATTTTACTACCAAAGTACACAGATTATAAAACTTGAAGAATTGCTATGAATGATTTGCGTTTAACATTAAATTTCATTAATCGTGGTTCGAAATTTTAACGTGCGTTAAAAAGCGCTTGTGAGAATGTGGTGTTATGGTGAAAACCATTCCAATTCTTTTTTCTATTTTATAATGATCGTTCTACATTCTAAGGTTTCCCTTGATTATGTTATGAGGAACATAAAACGTAAACACATGTACTACCTATCTATCACATTATAATGAAATGAATTACTGTATTTCAACATTGATGATGTACTCATTCTTGTCCTTCTTCAAACGAGGCTTGAGGAGGGTCCTTAAAGTTAGGTCGTAGGTAGCGACCCCTCAGTGTCCCCTGACATTGTAGAGGTTCATGAGCGACGGTAACCACTTCCTATCAGATGGGCCGTTGGCTCGACTGCCTACATGGCAATAAAAAAAAAAGTCTTGTTGTAGACTCGTTCGAACAAAAAACATAATTTTAGCCACCGTTCTGAGAAAAACTGGGAAAAACATGGCGGCCATTTTAACCATGAGTAAAAAAATCGATTATGATACTGAAATGGCCTAAGCGAAGGCCTCATTGCCTTTTGTGCAATAATTCAGGCAATCATTATCTATAGATAGGTGTCATAGAGGTACCTATATCTGGAATCAACATTATGAACAACAGAATGAAGCCAATTCAAATTACACCGATCGCGCGTAATTACACGACAAGACGCTCAATAGATACCTACATGATATCATAACAATGGCACTAACTAAACACTATTAAAACCAAAACACGATATTTTCAAATTTACAAAAAAAACAGTAATAACAAACACAGCAATAAAATAATTTCAATTCGATAGTCATTCGAAAGTTATACACGAATATTTTTTACTTAGATTTTAGATATGAAAAACAGTTCCCAGTATTAAAATCTAAAACAATTACGTCTCAGTTTTATCTAAAACCTTCATTTTGTTTATTTCTTCGCATTTGTCCAAAATTAAATCAAATCAAATCAAATCAAAAAACATTTATTCTGTGCACATAAAAAATCTTATAACTATTAACAGCTTAAACTAAAACAAAAGTGCCCAGAAATGGTTTCCGGCTCAGCAATGCCACAGTAGTCATAAAATGACGGCACTGCGACGCTGTTCTTCCGCCGGCACCAGATGTACACGTTGGTACTGTGCTAACCAGCACACATATTAAATATTATAATATACTTATTAATAACATCGTGTGCATTACGTACACACTTACACAATCACAAAACATAATAAAAAAAGTAATAAAAATAAAAACTTAAAGTAATACTGACACAAGACATGGAAATGTCATATGCAGAGGTATGTTAAGAGGATGTAGCAAAATATATATTAAAGAATTGAATAATTGTTATTCAATTCTTGATATTGATAAATTAGGCGAAAATATTCGTATGAAATATCTTCTAATCTTTATTGTTGTAAATGGTTTCGGCCAGACTGATTATACAGTCCTTAACCTATAATAATAGGTATTATGATAAATATACGATATTTTAAAATAATCTAGTATGAGAAATAAAAAAACTTGAGAGGTGTCATGGGACATCCGAATAGAACGAAGTTCCTTTCGATTAAAAGATATCTTATTTTTTTTTCCTAACGTAACGCGCTATAAGGAACGTGTTTTAAAAGATTTTGATCACAGCGCCATCTAGCGATAATCCTCTAAAACAAAAAAGTGTCGTGACAACTTTTCGTAATTTTATTTTTCGTCTAGCCCCTTTCGATAACGCACGATAAGGAACTTCGTTCCAAAATTTAAACTTGAAAAAAATCATATTGGCTCAACAATAACTTCTTTTCATTTATTTATTTAAGGTCGCTTTTTAACATCAAGGTCATTAACGAACACAGTTTTTATTTACATTGAAAGTAATATATTGGTTTCAAGCTTATATTAACTAATACAAATCTATGATCTTCAAAAATTAATAACTTTTTTATATTCGAATTTCAGACTTTAAAAACACATCATCGACATCGGTTTATTCAAAATTTCTTGCTTTAATGCGAACATGAGATAAACAAATTTTACACAACAGTAAAAGTAATTAAACGAATAACAACTTAACATTGTTAATTAGTCGTGGTGGCTGAGTGGTTGAAGCGCTTGCCTTACATACGGGAGGTCGCAGGTTCAACGGCTTGTACCTCTAAATCTTAATGTGAAAAAGATTTATGTGCAATTTTTCACAACACAACTGGCTAAACACGGTGAAGGAAAACATCGTGAGGTTATCTGCATATCAGAAAAGGGTTCTAAAACTCCTGATATGTGAAGTCCCCAATCCGCACTGGGCAGCGTGATAGACTATACCTAATCCCTCTACTGAGTAGACCTGAGCCCAGCAGTATTCGCAGAGAGGTTTGACTGTCGGTATATGAATCATTGTGATAGGATTCATATACTGACAAACAAACAACTGATGTGTCCCTCTTTAACCAATAATATTTGTTGGCATAATAAATGTAATTTAATTTAACTCAATGGAATTTTGTAATTACCTAATAATAATCTGATCTATAATTGATTGAAATTAATAAATAACCCTTAAATGGACAATGTTGTTTTTAAACAACATACTAAACATCACCGATAAAATTAAGCTTCTTTTAATTTTTTTGTTAATTTTGACAGCTAGTTCTTATTTCTGAACGAATTTTGTATTTAAAAAAAATTAAAAGTAAATTCATGTCTAGTTTTTTTTACTCATTTTTCCTGGACAGTAATACATGTCCATTACACAAATATATTTTTTAAAACGTGAAACAAAAATCGTCCCTTTAAGGAATAAATAAAATAGGTTGTTACAGTACCTTATTTTTTAGTCGGTTTATGTTGCGTAAATCTAAAATATAGTACAATCGATCGATTACATCAGTTTAAACACAGATAGTGTTTCAAGAATCTTGCTCAACAGTAAGTTTCCGATTTGATTTCATCACTCGATAAGATATAATCGATTTGAAGTAGCGAGTCGATGATAAAATACACTATTTCTGTATCGAGATGTTAGTTAACAAGTTGAATTAAACACTTTGTTAAATCATACTTTAGTTTTTAAATTTATCATGGCCTGCATGGAATAAAAAAAACTTGAGAGGTGTCATGGGACACCCGAATAGAACGAAGATCCTTTCGATTAAAGGTGTGAACGTGTTTTAAAAGATTTTGATCACAGCGCCATCTAGCGATAATCATCTAAAACAAAAAAGTGTCGTGACAACTTTTCGTAAGATTTTTTTCCGTCTAGCACCCTTTCGATAACGCGCGATAGGGAACTTCGTTCCAAAAATTTTTTCAAATACAAGTTTTTAAGATCCTGGGTATCGCATAGCAGTAGAATGCTAGTTAATACAAGTAAAACGAGCCCAAACACGACGGGTCTATCTTGTTTAGTACAAGTGTTCCTATTGGCCACCTTCCGAATCTATCATCAGATCAGTTAGATTTTGTCATAGTATTGCATTGTCGAGTGATATACATCTGCGTGAAAAATGTCAGCTCAATCGGAAACCGAGAAGTTTGTCAAATTCAATTCGCAAGATTCCCGAACTTACATAGTTACATCCAGTGCAAGTTAATATAAAGCTTGTAAAAAAACTCATTTGGTTCTGCATTCTTCCACAAGTCCAGTTCAAAAGATCCTTTTTGCCCCGCACCATTCCGATTTGAAATGGACTCCGGTCCGCAATGTTCCCGGAGCGCTATGACATGTCCCTCTTTAAACGAGGTTTAAGAAAAGTCCTGTATAGATAGGTGAAATACAACGCCTTATGGCATAGCAGACGTTCATGAACGACGGTGACCGCTTACCATCAGGTGGGCCGTAAGACCATTTACCTTTATGAGAAGATTATGATTGCATTTAACAAGTAAGGGGTGGGCCATATAAAGTTTGCATTTTTCAAAAGTTCGACTGTCATGTTGGCTGTGTGGCATGTTGCGCCATCCTGTTGAAACCAAATGTCGTCCATGTCATACTCTTCAACTTCAACGCTCGCCATTGACCGTAACGGCGGCTCCTTGCTCATTTTCCAATGATGCCGCCGGACCAAAACCCACATCAAACCGTAACTCTTTGTGGGTGCATTAGCTTCTCAATGGTGACGTCATGTCAAACCTTTAACTAAATTATGAACACAAATTGAATGACATTTGAGCTGTCAATCTCTAAATAAACAGTAGTTCAAAATGCAAACGTTAGATTGCCCACCCTATATTTGTAAGTAAATCAACAAACGTGTCATAAAACGTGCAAGGGTTCGCATTTGTCGCTTTATTCATTATTGTAATTAAAGTTGTTCTAGATGATTTGTTAAGGTTTTAAAATAATAAAGTGTGGTCAATCATATCAGCGTGTCAAAATGCATAGTTACAATGGTATTTCGATTGCTGTATTAAAATGTTTTACCAGCATACAGGTAAATAAAAAAGATTACAAAAATGAAAACGACCGACTTCCATTTCTCAAGAATAGCATTATAACTACCAGTCAGATCAAGTTATTAAATTTATATGAAAAATGTACAACAAAAAAGAATTGTCCAAATCGGTTCATAAAGAAAAAAATATACGCAATAATGCACAGCTAATCGTGAAATTTCACGTTTCAATCTCAGCTCTAAAACCACTTGTTTGACCTTTAAAAAAATTAAATGGGACCCCGTGACAACAATATATTGTAAACTAGCTGACCCGCGCAACTTCATCTGCGTCAGAAAGAGAAACAATATACCTCTTCCTCGATAAAAGAACTTTTCAAAAATTAAAGAATTTTTGAAATCAGGGCTGCCGTTTCGGAGCCTATTCGAGACAAACAAACAAACCTTTATTTTATAATATTAGTATATATAATCCTGGAATAACTTTATTACTCAGGATTAAAAACTAGTAATACAGGTGGCTAAGGTCGCCGTACTACGACTCGTATTTTTATTGCGTTTCGGAGGCAAACGAACTGTCATTGGCGTTTGGACATTAACGCTGTGACGTCATTACGTGTTATACTAACTAACTGCACTTGCTGAGAATAAGTGGAGATTATTTGTTACGACAGATGTCCCGAGCTCCAAAAAAATATTTTAAAGAAAACTTTTTAAATACAAGCTTTTAAGATCCTGGATATTATGTAGCAGTATAGTGCTAATACAAGTAAAACGAGTAACACGACGGGTCTATCTTGTTAAGCATAAGATTATCTATGACCACCTTCCGAATTCATCATCAAATCAGCGCCATTTTGTCATATTATTGCGTTGTCACGCGATATACATCTGCGTGCGAAATGTCAGGTCAATCGGAAACCAGAAATTTTGTCAAATTTAGCTTATAAGATTCCACCCGAACTTACATAGGTTTAAGAAAACTATTAAAGAACGTCTGTGCAAGAAAGCCTACTATAAGGTCAATGATTACCTGGACGATTGCACAAAGTGGGAATAAGTTGCTCGCCAAGGTCATTTCATTATCGTAATCGTTTGTATCTGTACAAATATAAAAAAAAAATGCTCATTATACAAAAAAAAAGACATGCCCGCTGAGTTTCTTGCCAGTTCTTCTCAGGACGGTGGCTATTTTTGTGTCCGAACTGGTGGTAGCTTGTAACTTTTGACGTCAACAAGAATGAGTACGTCATCAATGTTGAAATTAAGTATTTCATTTCATAGTTACATTCAGTGCAAGTTAATATAAAGCTTGTAATTTAAACATACATCTTTAAAGATCAAAAGAAATCTAATACCCCGGTAACAAGTACTTCAATCGTCAGTGTAACCTGACATCAACAACAATAGGAAGGTTTCTTTTCTCACGGCATTGTGTGCAATAATAACATGTGGGAAGTGTCAATTTTAGAAAAAAAACTGTCATTTAGAAACTAGTGTAACCGTCCGACTTCTGCGTCTTATTAGAATTAAAAAACTATGAAAAAATCCCTGTGTTTTATATATCTATACTAATATTATAAAGCTGCAGAGTTTGTTTGTTTGTTTAAACGCGCTAATCTCAGAAACTACCGGTCTGATTTCATAAATTCTTTCACTGTTGGAAAGTCCATTTATCGAGGAAGGTTATAGACTATATTTTATTTTGAAAAAAATTTGGGATCCGTATGAAAATATCGAATTTGTAAGACGAGGTGAAATATCGAAAACCTATTTATGCGTACGCTGCAAAAACTATTGACAATAGAACAAAATGATGTACTACGGGTTTTTAGGTGTTAGTAAGACCTACAAAAAAGTCCGCGAGAGCATATACCTAACTATCATAGTTTAGTCACAATAACCGTTTTTATGTTTATGAAATAAAATATTTCGTCCCAAGAATTAATTTAACGTTAAATGAGTATCGTTATATTAACCCTTATCCAAATTAAGTTTTTTTTAACCCGTGATTATGGCGCTTGAAACAGTGCCGAAATATCGAGATCGCTCAATTGAAAATAATCGTGGAAAGAACTCGTTTAGTAATAGTGTAAGTGATTTTGATGAAATTTGGCACAGACAGTCTTTAGACCCTGAGAAAGATCATGGGTTTTTTAATTGAAAGTGACGCAGAGGAAGTTCCTCCTCCTCCTCCTCCTCCTCCTCACACCTCCTTTTCACAGTTCCTTTAAAAAAAAAATGGAAATATGATGTAATCACATTTAAAAACTGAACCAGCACAAAATTGCCTGTGGGTGTTAGTGATATTAGCCCAAAGGGAGATCTCCTTGCGGGCAAGGTAGTGTATGGTGGTCAGTCCGAAGCCCACTGTAGTAGATTTCAGATGTCGTATATATGCGAAGATTTCTGCAAATGTCGTAACCGCGATTCGGATCGGATCTCGCGCGTTATTATTGCCAACAAATTTATCATCTAGTTATTAATCTTAAATAGATAAAACAATAAACAAAATATTTATATTCTACTCAAGAATAATACTTAACCTAAAACTTGAAAACAATATGATAAAATGATACGGACTGATAGTGATAAAATTGCAGTGAACACACTTGTTTACTGTTTGTGATTATCACTGTTTTAAGTGTTTTGATAGTGACAGTAGAGTTAAGGTAATTGTTTATACTTATAGGTACTTGGATCAAAAATAATCAGATAACCGATTAGGTTAAATAAACACCAGCGAAATAAAAAACATCACCCGTATTTGACCGTTTTTTCGGGTTTTGGCCCACCTCTCACTCCCACCACTGTAACTCCTGTGTAGCCAGGATCCACAGCGGCGACCATCGTAATGACTGAGCAGTGAAGCCCAGGAAAACCCGAGGGAAAGCTAACTTGTCTTGGGCCGCGCAACGAATTTAATCAGAAGATAAGAGAAGGAGTAGGAAAACATGAGTTTCGACTTCCCTTCTCGCAAAGCGGGAGACAATAAAATAAGATTGAAAAAGCATTACGCCAGAATTGAGAAAAGCATCACGGACATTGATTTTATTAAATTGATTGTACCTATGCGGTGAGCTGTTGTACTATTTTGGATGCCAATAGTAGTTATGGCAAAAACGTCTGAATGCACGGAAATATTTGTCCGTTTAACAAATAAGTGGACCGTATACTTTGGTTTAGTTCTTTATTTAAATGAATACAAGTTACAATAGGAAATCTGATGAATTAATCAAAATTAGACAAAATAGGCATGCTCTCGTCGGCGGGTGTTCGAAAGGTAGAAAAAGTGTCATGGCGGCCCCTTTGCGGAAGCCACATTTAATCCACGTTTAGAAACTGAACACAAATAAATCCATCGACTTCAAGAAAAACAAATAAATTTAAATAGAACATTACTCACACATCTAAATCATAATAAATAACAAGAAACATAAAAATAACGTCATAAATAAACTATAAAATACCCAGAAGTCTGAATGAATTTACAAAAATAATCAACAACTTTATCTTTTAAACGAAATGTACTAATAATTCACCAAAAGTCATATAACTTCTTTTACGATTGCTATTCATGAAAATTCTTTCAAATCATGATAAGATTAGGTACCTACACTATTTATTTTAATTGGTAAAATACGCTGGATTTGTGTGAGTTGAGTCGCACTAAAACCTCCAACCACTTAGCGTCCGAACCCAATAGGAGGTTATCCGGGGTGGCATGACGCGTTACGCATTTTATTGTGTACCGTCGTGATAGACTATTGGGTATCGCTGTATAGTTTCCGGGTGGGTAAACCCAGCTGTTTACGATATCTTATCTTTTACAAATAAATTGAATTGTAGCGACTGATTGTAATAAAAACAGTTGCTAAAATAGAAGTATATGCGGCACACGTAATAAATCAATATTTCATCATTTTTACAGTTACTAGAAGATAGTTAATGTGATTACGAGTAAGATCTCCTTTTTAACAAGTAGGTAATAAACTTAAGAAAACAAGAAATAACTGACTTTTCAAGAATATCACAAAATCAATCAAAACAAAAAAAATAAGCACTGTATAGGAAGGACCACATTTAAAATAACCCAACAAAAAGAGAATTATCAAAATCGAACACAAACCACAGAGTTATCTATAAAAACTTGAGAGGTGTCAAGGACACCCGGATGGAACGAAGTTCCTTTCGATTAATTAGTGAGGGAATTGTAATATATATTTTTTTTAAGATATAATAATTACTTAGTTTAAAACGTCTGTCTCTCTCTTAATCATATAAAACAAAATAAGGAATTGTTTTAAAAGATTTTAATCACAGCGCCATCTAGTGATAATCATCTAAAACAAAAAAGTGTCGTGACAACTTTTTCATAAGAATTTCCGTCTAGCCCCCTTTCGATAACGCGCCATAAGGAACTTCGTTCCAATCGTCTATTAAAAACATCAGAAATAATTCCACATTTTGTGACGCAGCCGATGTTACGTAGCGAAACGTAACAACCAAAAGTTTCCATTTTATTAGAGATATAATTGGAATAATTTATGGGTGTTACGATTGTAGATGCCGAAACCACTATACGCCAATAATCGCAAAAAAATATGTTTTTATGACTTTACAATGATTAGTATAAATATTTATCACAAAAATGACGAACTTCCATTTTTCAAGAATAGCTCAAAAATTTCATGTCGGATTTATTTAAAATTTATATGAAGTTATGTCCAAATTGTCTGCTTTCTAATAAAATAAGAATCATTGAAATCGGTTTATATAGAAAATAAATACACGCAAACACGCACTGTCGTAAAATGCGTCCGTTAATAAATTACATTTTCAAACACAGATACAAAGTTGTCCAATTTGTTCGATCTTTAAAAATTAAAAGGTACCCCACGACAATCATCTTTTGTATGAAACCTAAATCATCTCAATCGTCTTCGCTAGATTAAAGTTATGAAGTAAATAAAAAAATATCGAAGCTTAAAGACAGGCGTAAAGGTAAGTAGTAGGCCAGTGTTCCCTGACATTGCTGAGCTCCATGATCAACGGTAACCACTTACGATCAAGTTGGATAGTCAGCTTACATGACAGGTAAGCTGAAATCTGACTATCTTCAGAGGGATCACTACTAATATTTTCATGCATTTTGAAAGGGTTCTTACCACGATATTTAATTCATTGAGTTGTCTCGATATTTCAACGTTGTTGCAAACATCATGATCACGAGAAGACTGGATACTGCGGGAAGATTTACATTCGATTTCTTTCGTTCAAAATGCATGAAAGTATCATAGAAAACCGCGAGTGTTTGAATAAGGACTAGGTATAGTCCACCACGACTTACTCCAGATTGGGGCTGCACATATTTTCTAAGGGTTTTTACTTCGATCAAAAATAAATAGATACACGTTTTAAGCATAAAAATGACACCAACTAAACTCTACTAAAATCATAAATTAATAATCTTTTGATATCTTTGGCTCGGCGGTCACGTTTGGCTTGTAACGTGAGCGATAAATAATTTGGTGTAACTTACATGAATTTTAAAACATTCTCTGTCTCTTAAAATTTAAGTCATTTAAACTGAAGACTTTAAGATGTCATGTAACATACTGGATGTTTGTAAGTTTATGTTTATAAGTAATGTGTTTGGAGACATTGTTTTGCGCTATTCTGTTCGGTACAGTGTACCTAGTAATTTTAGAACGAATGTGCAGGTTAATGCAATGAAATACTTTATTTTCAACATTGATGACGTACTCATTCTTGTTGACGTCAAAAGTTAAAAGCTACCACCAGTTCGGACACAAAAAATAATAATTATAGCCACCGTCCTGAGAAGAACTGGCAAGAAACTCAGTGGGCATGTCTTTTATTTTGTATAATGAGCATTGTTTTTTAAGTATTTGTACAGTATTATACAATTTTACATTAAAATACAAAAAAAAAACGATTACGATAATGAAATGAACTTGGCGAGCAACTAATTCCCACTTTGTGCAATCGTCCAGGTAATTATTGACCTTATAGTAGGCTTTCTTGCACAGACGTTCTTTAATAGTTTTCTTAAACCTATGTATAGGTAGGTTTAGAACATCTTGTGGGATTTTGTTGTACAAGCATACAGACAAACACCTAAAGGAATTTCTTATTTTATGCAATCGACTCATCGGTAAATTAAGTTTATGTTTGTTCCTAGTGTTTCTACTTACGCTGAAAGATCAGAATAAAGTTGATTCTCCTTTTTTAAAGTCGACAAACAATGCAATTAGACAGATTTTACAACTTTCCAAACAAATACCTAACAACCTACTGTGTCATAAAATTATTTTACCATACAGAAGTATTTAGTGTACATTTTTGTCACGAATCGTTGATAAGTGCAATAGATTTGCAATCTGACAGTAGCTTTGTCATAGATGAGGATTTTGAAATAACATTCACTCACTTTCTATTGCTTGACAGATAAACGAGCCTGTGGCTCACTTGATAGTAAGTGGTTACCGTGACCTTTGCAATGTCAGGGGACACTGCCTACTACAGATTGATTATACGAAAAAGATCGCTGATATGGCGAGTGAAAGAGATAGCATTCAATGGAAATTATACGAGTAGAAAAGAGCCAACCCTATTTCCTGCAATGTGACAATTCAGTATCTGTCAGTATCCCACAATGAGCCATAAGTAGAGTTTGGCGTCAAGACGTTTCATATCAAATTTCTTTGAAAACATTATTTTTAATTACTAATTCTCTGTCACATTGACTTTTAATTGTTATCCTACGATTTTGTCGTATTTATCAGTCTTCGCTTAATTCTATATTTATGCTGGTTTTTCAGATTTTTCTTCTAGTGACTTTGTGAATTTGTGAATAGAATTGCGATTTGTATCAAGATTTATTTCTGTCCACTACTTCTTTTGTGGCAGTATCTTCAGAAGTCATTAGCTATTGTTCCAGTACATAAGTAATTACTATTTGTAATCACTATTGTTTTTCATTAGTCTACACGTGTTTCTGGTAAATAACAAGAAATTATTGTCAATGTTATTATTATGAAAAATACTACGCTTTGTTGATCAGTGATTTTGAACAAAAGAAATTCTTTCTTTTTTTATATTGTATAGGGCACTCGCACACATGCAATATTATTTTGAAGTCCATTAATTTTTATTTAAATAGTCAAAGAAAACGTTTTGAGGAAACCTGTGAAAAAACAAAAAATTGAGAGGTGTCGAGGGACACCCGGATGGAACGAAGCTCCTTTCGATTAATTAGTGAGGGAAATGTAATATTTTTTTTAAATATAATAGTTAGTTTAAAAGAGAGAGAAACAGACGTTTTAAACTAACTAATTATTATAACTTAAACTAGGTGACTCGCGCAACTTCGTCTGCGCCGAAAAAAAAAATTAGGGGTGGACTACCTCTAACATTTAGGGGATGAAAAATAGATGTTGGCCTATTCTCATAGGTACCGGATAAGCACAAAAAATTTCATCAAAATCGGTCGAGCCGTTTCGGAGGAGTTCAAGTTCGAACACCGTGACACGACAATTTTATATATTAGAAGAGATTAAATATTTTGATCACAGCGCTATCTAACGATAACCATCTAAAACAAAAAAAGTGTCGTGACGACTTTTTCATAAGAATTTCCGTCTACCCCCCTTTCGATAACGCGCAATAAGGAACTTCGTTCCAAAAATCCTTTGAAGATATGTCAAGTCCCCGAACCCGAATTAAGCAAGCATGTTAGACTATACCTAATCCCTCTACTGAGGAGACCTGAGTCAAGTGGGCAGTAATGGCTTGTTACAGTAATTGTATTTATTTCTTGCCAAACTTGGGTTTATAAGAAACATGCAAACCATACATTAGTTAATTTTGCATAATGATAGAAAATTGGGCAATAATACGAGTATCATGTTGTTTGTGTTTTACCTTCATAGCCAAAAATAGAATGTATCTTTTAAAACTATTTGTGTAAACTTTCCTATAGAATCTACGGGTATTTGCCCACCTCTCACTCCCACCACTGTAACTCCTGTGTAGCCAGGATTCACAGCGGCGACCATCGTAATGACTCTGAGCAGTGAAGCCCAGGAACCCGAGGGAAAGCTAACTTGTCTTGGGCCCCGCAACGAATATAATCAGAAGATAATTCCTATAGAGATTCCAATAGAATCTAAATTCTTGAATAATTATGTAAGTTTTATGTTCGGGCCCCGTTTAATTTCTAAGTTGTACAAACATAGGTTACGGCATCATTACAACCAACAACCAAAAAAGGAACTTAATTTTTACTCTCTTTTGTTTTATTTAATGTACATGTTGTATACAGGGTGATTTTTTAGAGAGGGTACATAATGCAGGATGGTGATGAGTACTCTGTTCTAATACGGAATATTACAAAAAATAGGTAAAATTACAATATATATTTTTTTTAAATCTAACTTCAACAAAACTACCTCAAACATAAACAATTTCGGCTTAAAGAGTGTTGACTAATGACCTCTAGTGATCTCGCGCATCCCACACCTCCGCCACACCCATCAGCTGTCGAAAAACCATCATTTTGCAAGAATTTTAGATATTTTTAAGTTGCGATTACTAAGGCATTAAGCCATATTCTTTGGTAATAATATTTTTACTGGTCGTATAAGCATCAGCTACCATGACCTTCAATATCTCATATTTGTGTTTTGTATCATAACGTTTTGTTTGTAATGAATGTCTATCTATAAGCTTACCTTTTGTAACCTTTTGAGTATAAATAAATTTATTATTTATTTATATGTACCCTCACTAGGAAATCACCCTGTATAATACAATTTTCCGAAAAGCGCCTTTTTTATTTCAAAGTCAAGATTATTTTTTAATTATTCTTAAGTTGTGACTGTAACAACATCACTTGATGCCCACCAGAATGGACATTGTTGCAATTGTACCTCTATGTAACACATTACGCAATTACATCCCTTAACACAAACAAGTAAAGTCTATAATCCCGTACATAAAGTGTTACTTAAGACTATACAGTTCTGCGTAATTTTAAATAATAGCATTCGTTCTAGAATCTCCAAACGTCAAACGTGAACAATGTTTATAAACTTTGAGTATAGAAAACAATTTTATACAGAAGAATTTTTGAGTACCTATTTAAAAAAGGAACATTTTAAAGGCGGTTACAGCGCCATCTGAGCTAAGTTTTATTAAATGTATTAAAATCTCTTTTGTAAATACTTTTTCAGACAACATATGCGATGTAAGTACAAAAAACGTTCTTATTTACGACATTCTCTACTAAGGGGTGGGCCATATAAAGTTTGCATTTTTCAAAAGTTCGACTGTCATGTTGGCTGTGTGGCATGTTGCACCATCCTGTTGAAACCAAATGTCGTCCATGTCATACTCTTCAACTTTTGGAAACAAAAAGCGTATAGTGTCCCATTTCGTAAATGTCAAACCTTTAACTAAATTATGAACACAAATTGAATGACATTTTAGCTGTCATTCTCTAAATAAACAGTAGCTCAAAATGCAAACGTTAGATTGCCCATCTTATATATATTATGTACGTATTTTACACATAGTAGTTTTAAAGATCTAAACATACATAGGGACAGGTAGTTGTAAGCGACTTTGTTCTATGTAATGATTGCACACAAAATAAAATATCTAAGCTAAAGAAAGATGTACAAAGACGAGCTTAACCCCTTACAAAAGATTTAAATGCAATTTTGCACAACACCACTGACAGAAAACCGTGAAGAAAAACATCGCGAAACCTGCATATTGGAAAACGATTCTATAACCCTTCGAAGAGATGTGAAGTCCCCATTCTGATTAAGGTCGCGTAGTGGTCTATGCCTCATCTATATACTGAAGAGACCTGAGCCCAGGAATGGGCAGTAATGGGTCGTCAAATAGCTTTACCTGTTGATGCGTTTTCATTAAGATTTAAAGTCACTGGATGCAGATAGCGCAGGACCGTTGTGGCGAGGTTTGGTCTATGTCCAACAGTGGACGTCTACGGGCTGTTAATAATGATGTTTCAGATTTACCTCTGCAAAGGAATTATTCTGTGGTATTAGACTCTGAAAACGTGACAAATGTTTACAAACTTCAGAGTTAATATCCGTTATTGATCCTAAGTGCGATTAAACAAACGGTTGAAATGGTAAAACGTGTTGTTTAACCAAACTGTAATGGTCATTTACAAGTTAATTACTTAACTATTTTGCACTTTTACGCTTAATATTTTCATTTTTTTAAACTTCTATTTTTACTAATTAATGGTTTTTATCTGATTTGAAAAGAGTATCTCAATTCCGCGGCATATATGCATATTTATGGAGGGTATAACTACATCGTTTATGAACCGATTTTTATGCTCCTTGTTTTGGAAAAGAGGCATTTCAATAATGTTTCTTTTCGTTTTTTTTTATTGCCATGTAGGCAGACGAGCCAACGGCCACCTGATCGTAAGTGGTTACCGTCGCTCATGAACCTCTGCAATGTCGCATTGAGGGGTCGCTACCTACGACCTAACTTTAAGGACCCTCCTCAAGCCTCGTTTGAAGAAGGACAAGTCATAGCGCTCTGGGAATACCGAAATATATATATATATATATAAAAATATGTGATATGGAAATCAGGGTTTGATGATAGCAGAGAAATCAAGTGGAAGTTGTTTTCGTGTTTTTTTTGAATATTGAAGAGAATTGAGAGATTATTTGTAACAGCACAATACATTAATAATCTATTTTTGTGATAGTATTATTGCGTTGAAATATAATATGTCGATATAAGATAAACATGGATTAGCCTACCAATAAATCGATTTGGAAATACAAATATAATCCGTTGTTATAACAAAACGATAAAAACAGTTAAAACGGTAGCGTATTTTTGGCAAAATAAAAGTATTTTTGGTAACCAATAAATTTTTCCGTAACAATAGATTGCTTTTGGGTACACAAAATGAATCCTATTTATTATAGCCTGGTAGGTGGGCGAGGTTACGGCACACCTGACGGTTAGTGGGTACCGTCGCTCATGGATCTCTGCAATATCAAGGTTTTGTGTCAGTTGATGTATATCACGTGGTATTGTAATGAAAGCTAGCTATATGAACACGGGGACGGCGCGACGGGAAAGAGTGCCGAGCGCGTAACGCGTCGCGCCGTCCCTCATAACCCCGTGCTGGTTTCTGGCCTCAGCCGGGATTCGGACGCTGAGTGTGAGCGGTTGGAGGTTTTAGTGCGGTTCAACTCCCACATACCCCACCCGCGGGGCGAGTGGGGATCCGGAGATTTCCTCCATCTGAAAAAAAAAGCTATAGGGACAGGAGAAAGAGTACTAAAAAGATAGACTCATCGTGTTTGAGCTCGTTTTACTTGACTAATCCTTTACTTCTACATGTAAAACATATTCAGTTGAAATCTTGTACTTGAAAACAAAATTTTATTACATGACATTATCAAACGGTTGCCAAACATTAGAAATTAAGCCCTTCACGGTTGGTTGTGTAAGAAACGTTACTAAATAAAAGTGTAGTGCAATCAACCGCACGATGTCGAAACATGCTTTTTTTTAAATAATAATATAGATTAGATATAATGGAAACTTAATAACAACTGAGGCACAGATTAGTCGTGGAGGCCGAGTTACGGGAGGTCGCGGGTTCAAACCCGGCCGGCTTGTACCTCTAAATCTAAATGTGAAAAAGATTTATGTGCAATTTTCCACAACACCACTGGCTAAAAACGGTGAAGGAAAACATTGTGAGGAAACCTGCATGTCGGAAAAGGGTTCTAAAAATCCTTTGAAGATATTTGAAGTCCCCAATCCGCACTGGGCAAGCGTGGTGGACTATGTCTAATCCCTCTTCTGAGGAGACCTGAGCCCATCAGTGGGCAGTAATGGGTTGATACAGGACAGGAAGCACAGATTAGTCTACTGTCATTATAAAGAGGCGCAGGCTGTCTAGGTTCAAAAACTACTGGAACGTTTTTATTTATTTATTTATTTATAAATGGAGTATCAACAGCTTACATATTATTCACTACTGTTGTACTTATGTTACATAACTTAACTTCTAATATGGTAGCCAATTATAGATACACACAACATTCTTGTTTAAATATAGTTAAATTAAAAGTGTTATGAGAATAACAAATAAAATAATTATAAAATGAATGAAAATTATAGAAAAAAATTAGTCAATAAAAAAATATAATTCTAAAAATTTAAACAAATTAAAGAGGGTACAAAATAGAAAAAAAAAAAAATTGAAAAAATAAATTTTGAACGAATTTTGAATTTTGAACGTTTTTAAATATTCTTTCAGTATTTGAAAGCTACCAAGAGTAACATAGTCTAGATTTTATTTTGGAATAAAATAGAGATCTAATGTCAGCCAAAGTGTAAAAAAAAACAAAAACTTTCTTATATCGCGTGCTTTAGAAAACTATTGGTTAAAGAACAAAGTGATGTACTACGGGTTTGTAGGTCTTATTAAAATCTAACACTGCTGCCTTTATGACGCAGACGAAGTTGCGCGGGTCAGCTAGTAAAATATACAGAGAGCATGTCTATTTCATAATTGTACCTTGGATGAAATATCTAGTATTCACTTAGAGATAGACAGTAGATACTAAGGACCTTTGGCAGGTATTTTTTGTCACACAATTACCACACTACAATAACAAAAAACTTGAGAGGTGTCAAGGGACACCCGGATGGAATGAAGTTCCTTTCGATTAAAAGATCTTATAAAAAAAAATCCCTGATGATTCGTCCATCTTGTGGGGGGTCTACCAACGTTGCGCTCCAGAACTTTTCGGCCCCATCGGCCATCTGTTCTTCGCACTATGTGCTACACACATACACAATTGTATGATTATAAAAGTAATAACCAATACTACTAGTGTTTTTCAAGTGCATTGTGGCCGATCAGCTGACGAGATCATTGACTCCAAATGTGAGTACTACAGTACCACCAGCTGTTTACATCGTTACTTTGTAATTTCTTTGTTGAACTAAGTAAGTACATTATAATTGCATTCCTTTAGACATTAAAAAGATGACAGATAAATCTTTAAAGTAAGTTTCAGAAGAGTTATACACAATGATTTTATGGGTCATTTTTGATCCGATATTTTCTCGATTATTCTTTCTCTACATCAATGCAAATACAAAGTCCATTGACAGTATCAGTTTAATGATATCAGTATATTTTTTTATTCAAACAAAGTAATTATTTAATCCAAAGTGTAGATATTTTAGAATGTTGGAACGAAGTTCCTTATCGCGCGTTATCGAAACAACAATCATCCAAAGCGGTCAAACCAAACTAAAGATTTTCTTATTTATTTATTATACTTTATGCACAATGGAAAGTACAATGGCGGACTTAATGCCTAAGGCATTCTCTTCCAGTCAACTAAAGGTGGTGCAGAAATAAGTAAAACGAAAGGTAGGTGCATCTCCAAAAATCAGAGTAAAAAAAAATATTTAAAGTTATGAAGTCTTGGACCCTACAACGATCATCACCTTTTATTTGGAACAAAAATCATCCAAATCGGTCCAACCAAACTAAAGTTATGAAGAAACAAATATAAAAAAGCATACAGACGAAATAAATCTCCTTTTTGGAAATAAAAAAACTTGAGAGATGTCATGGGACACCCGAATAGAACGAAGTTCCTTTCAATTAAAAGATATCTTATATTTTTTTTTCCTAACGTAACGCGCGATAAGGAACGTGTTTTAAAGATTTTGATCACAGCGCCATCTAGCGATAATCATCTAAAACAAAAGTGTCGTGACAACTTTTCATAAGATTTTTTTCCGTCTACCCTTTCGATAACGCGCGATAAGGAACTTCGTTCAAAAAAAATGTGAGACGTGCTGTAAAGGATTGAATGTAAGCTAAAAATAAACAATATACCATAACAACTGCAGTGGAAGTGTTCATTTGTACTTGCAATAACACGTCTCCGTTACTCATATGAGGAGTAACATGATATGCCATAAATTACTTCGTCCGAGTCAAAATAAATGCTGTGAGAAGTGTACAATTTGTACAACATGAATTTGTTAAAACGCATACCTGTAATACAGTGCTGGACTCAGATCTCCTCAGTAGAAGAATCAGGTATAGCGCTTGCCCAATGCGGATTTGGGACTTCACATACTGTACTGTACCAACCCATTACTGCCCACTGTTGGGCTCAGGTCTCCTCAGAAGAGGGATTAGGCATAGTCAACCACGTTTGCCCAGTGCGGATTGGGGACTTCACATATCGTCAAAGGATTTTTAGAATCCTTTTCCGACATGCAGGTTTCCTCACGATGTTTTCCTTCACCGTTTTTGGCCAGTGGTGTTGTGAAAAATTGCATATAAATCTTTTACTTTTAGATATAGAGGTAAAAGCCGGCCGGTTTTGAACCCGCGACCTCCCGTTCGGAAGGAAGCGCTTCGTCCACTCGGCCACCACGACTTATAATTATCTTTGATATTATCTTTGAAGAATTTGTTTTTTTTTATTAAAAGTTTTAAAAACAATGATTCTGGTGTCAGAACGTCGTCATGGGATCCCATTTTTTTAAGATCGATCAAGTACTTTAGGATTTGAGTTTAAAAATGTGTATTTTAACGGATAAAATCGGTTCATTTAGATAAGTACTGTGTTATATAATCTATAAATACTGCTGACTCCTTTTGGATGACTATCAAAAACATAAAAATAGGAATAAAACAATTGCCAATCCGTCAAACGATAGCTCTTTATGAAACGATTATTAAGATTAAAATGATCGATGTTCTTTATCGATTCAGCGATATCGATATTGAATGATAATCGATATATCAAGTTATTAAGTGGGAGTATGTGTGAAATATCTTTAAGTTAACTTCGAATATTTTTTTTGAGAATGTACAATAGATTCATTTTTTTTTTATAAATTATTTTGTTTCTTGTAGGTTGGTTTTATCGTCTAATACTTTTTTCCTAAATCTTAAACAATACGATAAATATATTCTTTAATAAAAGTAATCATCCAAGCAGTTCACCAACAACTTACCATCAGCGTCGTAGTACCGTTTTTTCGGTGCTGTCGACATTGCTGGGTCGGTAGCCGTTTCCTAGCAATGTCATTTAGTTATAGTTTAGTGTAAGTGATTTGTAATTGCTTGGAATAAAGATTTATTCTATTCTAATCATTCTATTCAAGTAGATTGTAAGCTCGTTCATTTGTCTTGTACTAAAAAACCAAAATATTTTATGATATGAAAAAGCAAAGACGATTATTAAGTTGATGACATACTTTATTTGAACACGTTTAAAAACAGTATCAAATGCCTTTTAGAATAATTTAAACAGCTGTTTTCAAAGTATTTGACAAACAAAATTATTAGAAAACCAACGCGAAGACTAATTTTGAAGCACTTGTTAAAATATTTAAAAAATAATCTGCACGTACAGTTTATTAGACTTTGACGTCAATTTGTTAATGAAATAGTGAACAGAAGTAAAACTTAATACAAAAAACTTGAGATGTGTCTAGGGACACCCGGATGGAACGAAGTTCCTTTCGATTAATTAGTGAGGAAATTGTGATATTTTTTTTTAAGTTATAATTTAAGTTATAATTAGTTATAATAGTTAGTTAGCAAACTAACTAATTATTATAACTTAAATAAAATATTTTGATCAGTTCGCCATCTAGTATTAATCATATAAAACAAAATAAGGAATTGTTTTAAAAGATTTTAATCACAGCGCCATCTAGCGATAATCATCTAAAACAAAAAAGTGTCATGACAACTTTTTCATAAGAATTTCCGTCTAGCCTCCTTTCGATAACGCGCGATAAGGAACTTCGTTCCAATTATACTTTCATGCATTGTAAACGGGCTCTTCCAGTATTATAAAAAACCGCGAGTGTTTGAATAAGCTTAATACAAATCTTGACAGCATGGTTACCCAGTGTTTTAATATAGTCTAGAAGATACTAGACGAATATAGTTACAATTAATGTTTCATCTCTTCAATGAATAAAGTAATAAAAAACCAGTATCCTTTTAATTAATTATACTTCAGTTTATAATACTAAATAGTTAATATGCTTGTGTTAAAAATCAATCTTCTAGAACAATTCAGAAAAAAATTAGGACCGATTTTGTTTATAACAAATTCAAATCTATACCAAAACATATCAATATTATTAAGCTGCAGAGTTTGTTTGTTTGTTTGAACGCGCTAATCTCAAGAACAACTGCTCCGATTTCAAAAATCCTTTCACTGTTGGATAGTTCATTTATCGAGGAAGGCTATAGGCTATATTATATCCCTCTGTGACGCAGACGAAATTGCGCAGGTCAACTAGTCATTTGTAGCCAAGAGGCTATCTTTGAAGAAGGACAAGTTACAAACCTTCTAAACTATCTTCTTATACCAGAAACGGTTTCAAGGAGACTTATTGACAAAGCGAGTTTTAAGGAAATATATAAGTTAGTATTACTCCATCTTGCCGGATGTTATGAAAACACTTCCGTTGATATTGTGAAAAAAAAAATACATAAATGTGAAAACTATTACGAAATTTGTTAGAACGACATCATAGTTTAAAGGAATAGGTACTTATTTTTAATTACTAATTAAATTTAAGATAATTGAATTTAATGTTTTGTTGCTTATTGTAATTTACGATTATCATGCGTGGTCGATTTAAAATGTTTTATGTTTTTTTTTATTGCGTGATAGATAAACGAGCCTACGGCCCACCTGATGGTAAGCGGTTACCGTCGCTCATGAACCTCTGCAATGTCAAGGCAATGAGGGGCTGTTATCTATCGCCTACCGATACAGGACTGTTTCGAGTTATCTGTGAAATTACTTAACCAATTAAGATAGATCGCTAGTGAGTAGCTGATATACTAAGGAGTCATTCCATACGAAACACGCAATTTTTTTCTTACCACACAGACGAAGTTGATGCTCGGGTTAGTTCAGTACTTAAGTAAAATTTGACAAACTTCTCGGTTTCTAATTCGGGTCCAAATATACCGCATTACAATACATTAATATAAAATGGATGATAGAGTCGGAAGCCATAATATAACGAACTCTTTAAAAAGATAGTGTTTGGGCTCGTTTTACTTGTCTAGCGCGGGCGGCGCGACGGGAAAGAGTGTCTTAGCGTAACGCGTCGCGCCGTCCCTCATTTCCCCGTGCTGGGTTCTGACGCTGAGTGTGAGCTGTTGGAGGTTTAAGTGCGGTTCAACTCCCACATACGGGGATCCGGTGATTTCCTCCAACTAAAAAAAAAAAAAAACTTGTCTAGTACTCTTTTTACATGATATCCAAAAGTTTATATTTAATGTATTAACGTTAATTTCTCTTGTTCCAGGCATGGTTATTGCAGCAGATGTGACTAGATCTCCGGTGAAGCTAGACGAGTCGCCGTACATCAATGATAACCCCGTCTTCACTATTAGAGGTAAGTTTTTATTTATTACCTCACATAATCCTATGCGTGCCCGCACACCTAAAACAGTATTGTCAATACTTGAGACAGAAGCAGAAATGGGATTTAAAAGTCATAACAATTTAATTGTAATGTTATAAAAAATAGCAATAATAGCGTTTGAGTAGCATGCTCTAAACATCTTTTAGATGTTGAAATTGTGTTATTTGTATATACCTCCTGGTGCTTACGTCAAGTGAGTTTAGTTCTATGTATTACGCTAAAAGACATGAAAAAAAGTAGTTTCAGGCACCATCACACCTGTAAAAGTATGAAAGAAATTTGAATTAATTCATTGCATATATTAAAAATTAAAATACCACCTGAATAATAAACTTACGATGATAAAATTAATATTTGTAACATTATACGATTTTGGAACTCGATCCTAAAATATGATTAGGTTTCAAGTATTATTTATCCTAAAACATGGACATGCTATTTAATTAACACTTTCTTTAACATGCTATTTTTTTGTATCTTTTCCCATCCCTCGATCGAAAGTATTGTCAATACATTTTGAGTTAGTTTGTTAGTTATTACAAAGTTGACGCTATGAAAAAAGACAATAGTTTTATTCAGTACTAGATGATCCGCACAATTTCGTCCGCGTCACTTAAGACGGGAAAAGAGTATTCCAATTTTATTTATTTATTTATTGCTTCGTGCACAAGTATGCATAGGCGGACTTAATGCCGTAGGAGTTCTCTGCCAGTCTACCTTTGGGTAATGGAGAGATCAAATTTGGTAGGCAATAAAATATAATAATTTTAAAAAGAAAAATAAATAATTTAAAAAAATATTATATGATATTAAATACGTAAATAAATACAATTTTCTCGGCGTATATACCTTCCCTGAACTTCCACAAATATTTCAAGACTAAAATTAGCCCAATCGGTTCAACCGAGTTTTAGCAAGACTAACGAACAGCAATTTATAAATAATTAATTTTAATACATACTTATAGAACTTCAATAGAATCTATAACCGGACTCAAAATGCAGATAGATCTTCAGATACTTTTAAAATAACTAAAATTCCGTACTTGAATTTGTCACCTCTGCAATGCCAAAGGGCACTGCGATATCTGCTACCTACACCCTACTCTAAAGGACTCTTCAAGTCTCGCTTAAGAGTCCTAAAATGTTAACATTGTAGCGGTCCATGAGCCCGGTAACCACGTCCGATCAGGTGGCCCGGTAACTCCGCCAAGCAATAAAATAAAACCTCATTCTCATTAGCGTTTTTTAAAACACGAAGTTACACTTGAAATTCGCCATTCCGATCTGGAATGGACTCCCATCCGCGGTGTTTCCGGAGCGCTATGACATGTCTCTCTTTAAACGAGGTTTAAGAAAAGTCCTGTATGGGTAGGTGATAGATAACGGCCCCTCTTTGCCCTGGCAGAGGTTCATGAGCGACGGTAACCGCTTACCATCAGGTGGGCCGTAGGCTCGTGTATCTATTAAGCAATAAAAAATATAAAAAAATAACGAAATATTAATAATCTTTTTGTGATGATTGATTGTTTATTAATAAAGAAATCATGATATAATCAGGGCATACAACATGAAGTAACATGCATTCACGTAATGTATTCATATGATAAAATTAAATACCCATAATTATTTGATTTGTTTTAGCGATTTCTTTTTTATCAAACGATCAATAAACACTTTAACTAACCACTCAACTGGGGCAACCAAATTGGTTTGTTTACTTAGTTTACTTACTTATAATGAGGTATAACTCCCACATAGGGTATGTGCGGTGAAAAATATTATCTGACAAATATTTTACTTTTTTTCTTTGTGAAAAGTTTCTGAAAACCTTTTTGTGAGACGACGAGGTAATTAGCAGCATTACATATCATGTATTAAGAATTAAGACTTACTGGACTCGATCTGACATCTAACGCAAGGCGAGGTGTCTAATCACTCAACCAATAGGATATATATTTTTTTAAACTAACTTACTTTTAAATAGACTAATAAAAATCTTTAATTATCATTATTGAAAACATCCATTTATACTGCGGCTTATGTTACAAATTTAAATTTTAAATGACTTTGAAAACACATTAAAATGTTAAGAACTAGTTAAGTGATTTATGGAGTTTATTTTTAGGAAATTTGCTGTTTAAAACTGGCATTTATTAATGGCGTGTGCAATTTTAATTTATATTAAATCATGGCAAAATGATAAGATAAATAATCCACTCAAAAATAACTTGTGAAGAACATAAAATAATAGAGGCATCCTAAATACTTATTTTAAATCTGTTACAATTATAGAAACTAGTGAACGAAACGACAAAACTACTATATTTTCATTCAATTATTAGTTATGCGGTTTTTGTGTATATTTCATTTCTGGATGGACCGATTTCGATCAAATTGACTAATTTGTGAGACACTTTCGATTTAATCAGAACAATTGTCTTAAAATGTATCGATCGTTTTTATTATTGACCGACTTCTAAAAATGAGGAGGTACTCAATTCGTCTGTTTTTTTTAATGTTTGTTCCTTCATAACTATAGTTTAGGTGAACCGATTTGAATAATTCTGGTGTCAGATGAATGGTCGTTATGGTGTCCCATTATTTTTGCAGATCGAACTACTTTTGGATCTGTGTTTAAGAATGTAATTTTAACGGACAACGTTTCAATTGAAGTTGGTAGTTTTCACCTTTGTAATGAAAATATTGTTTTTCTAAAACTCATCACTCCATCATTAATCAATCAAGTATCCAACTATTTTTAACAGCATCTTCAATTAACAAGTCGCAATTAAAAAGAAAAAGTTTTTTATGTAACTTCTACGAATCGAATTAACAATACATATATTCATGCGTTTAAAATAATTATCTCCGCGTATCGTTGAAGACGGAATGACGTCATGCCGCCATTTTGTCTGACTTTGAAAACTATGTTAATAAATTGTTAAGTTTGTCTGTGCGTCAGTTATTAACCAAACTTAAACTACGTTCAGTATTAAACACGATTTTTGACCGAATTATATAAAAAGGAGGTTATAATAATACTGTATTTGTTTTATAAAGCTTGTTATATTAACTTGCAATTATGATTTCGTATTTTTTTTTAAATTTGTGAAGATATTATCTATAGGGTGATTTGTTAGACAGGGTACATATTGCAGGAGGGTGATGAGTACTCTGTTCTAATACGGAATATTACAAAAAATAAGTAAAATTACAATTTTTTTTTTAAGAGTAAATTCGACAAAACTACCTCAAACATAAGCAATTTCGGCTTAAAGAGTGTTGACTAACGACCTCTAGTGATCTCGCGCACCCCACACCTCCGCCACACCCATCAGCTGTCGAAAAACCATCATTTTGCAAGAATTTTAGGTATTTTTAAGTTGCGATTACTAAGGCATTAAGCCATATTCTTTGGTAATAATATTTTTACTGGTCGTATATAACCATCAGCTACCATGACCTTCAATATGTACCCTCACTAGGAAATCACCCTGTATACAAGTTGCTGTTGATTCAGTAACTCGTGTTGGCTCAAGAAATAAATTTGTAAGGTTATACGACTTTAACAATGTTGTGAACCTAATGGTGGTATTAGTATTTTCTAAAAGGTTAATGTTAAAGTTACCACAAATGCAAATACTCTTGCTAGTTGCAGAGAGTTTTACTAGTATATTTTCCATTATATTTTCATTTCATTTGGATGTAAGTGTGTAAGTTGGGGTGGAATTATTTGAGTTGAATTTGACCAGCTTCCCTGTACCCGATTGAACTAAAACGTTGCATGCAAATTTATATCGCGTGACAGTGCAATAATATGACAAAATGGCGCTGATCTGATGATGGATTCGGAAGGTTCAATGCTCATTTTAATTGTATTAGCTAGCACTCTACTACTACATGATATCCAGGATGTGAAAAGCCTTCATTTAAAAAGTTTTTTTCAAAAAAAAATTTCTACTATTAGACAAGAACTACCGAGCTACAACATAGTTCATGCACGTGTTTTTATTTCAAATTCGTCTCACACGTCCGAAAATAATAAAATAAATTACGTTAAACTTTGACGAATCTATTACAAAACCTGTTTTTGTCTAAAAATATAGATAAATGGATTGTATTTATTTCCAGAAATGTCCGCGATGGGGTAATGCTACTACCAAAGTTAAATTCGTTGTTTCTCCAATTTGATATTGGAGTCAATTTTTACGTTAGTTCAATCGGAGTGCCTAGGGTGAATGGTATGGGGACGGAGCGACGGGAAAGAGTGCCGAGCGCGTAACGCGTCGCGCCGTCCCTCCAAACCCCGTGCTGGGTTCTGGCCTCAGCCGGGGTTCGGACGCTGAGTGTGAGCGGTTGGAGGTTTTAGTGCGGTTCAAGTCCCACATACGGTGATTTCCTCCAACTGAAAAAAAAAATGGTGAATGATATTTTTTTTTTCAAAAACTACCGCTGACCATTTTTCTTTTTTTTAATACTAATTAAAAACCAATCCAACGACTTTTCTGGTCTGTCATTATTAAACCCGAATTTCATTATCATGGGAGCTCCTTTGAAATATCTTCTACAAAAAGGATGTCAAAATCGGTTCATAAACGACTGCCATAAACAGAAAAAACACAGTCGAATTGCAAATCCTTCTCTTATTATATATTTTTTCTCGTTATTCGTACAAAGCAGGACAGATTTTTCATTTTAGATCAAATTTCACCTTGTTTCTGCTTGAGTGTAACATAATTTGAACATAAGCCTTAGATTATTTCTCTATTTTATTTACGCTTTGTTTTGCAATTATGGACGAAGTTATCATGACGAACAACTATCGTAAATATATTCTAAAGGATGGGACGGTCGACATCTGTCGGGCATGTCACCGTCCGGGAGAGTCTATAGACATATCGTTTCCGGTTGTTCTCGTCTTGCTAACGGCGAGTACTTGCACAGGCACAACCAGGTAGCTAAGATTATCCACCAACAACTTGCTCTGAAATACGACCTTGTTGAAGCCGCTGTACCTTATTACCAGTATCAGCCTCAGCCAGTGCTTGATAATGGTCATGTAACGCCCTACTGGGACCGATCTGTTATCACTGACAGGACTATTGTTGCCAATAAGCCTGACATAGTGATAATAGATCGGGATGCGCATCGGGCGGTGCTGATCGATGTCACCATTCCACATGACGAGAATCTTGTGAAAGCAGAAAAAGAAAACCTTCTAAAATATTTGGACTTGGCCCACGAGGTGACCGACATGTGGCGTGTTGAATCGACCATCATTGTTCCGATCGTTGTATCTGTGCACGGTCTAATAGCGAAAAGCTTCGACCAACATCTAGAGAAGCTTTCGCTCCCCGGCTGGGTAAAGGGCCTGATTCAGAAGGCGGTCGTTCTTGACACGGCACGTATTGTGAGAAGGTTCCTCTCTCTTGAGCCCTGACCACTGATGGCTTGGGTCGTAGACTCCGCCTGCAGTGCTCCGACCTCTGTTTTTTTATATTGTATTTTTTTTATATTGTATCCTTTTGTAAATGTTTTTTTTAAAATATAATGTAAAAAAATAAGCTAATAAATGAATATGGAAATCATAGTATAACTATTAATACAATCAAATATATTA
Organism: Trilocha varians; assembly: GCA_030269945.2. Lineage (NCBI taxonomy): Eukaryota > Metazoa > Arthropoda > Insecta > Lepidoptera > Bombycidae > Trilocha > Trilocha varians. The sequence goes on along the minus strand of AP028275.1, from coordinate 7,655,398 downwards.
TATGACAATAAACATATTATAGATTAACAAAATAGATGGATAGAGAGATAGAACCTGTTGTAATAAGAAATGACCATAGATATTACAAAATCCGTGTAATAAAATATAATAATATTTATTATCGCATGGATTACGTTGTTTTCAAATTAAATAAAAACAAGCATTAAGCAAATTTTCCTAAGAGCCCTTTAGGGAAGCGTAGGCAGCGGCCCTGCCTTGTTCATGAGCGACGATAACCGCTTACGATCAGGTGGTCCGTTAGCATGTCTACCTACAGATCATCATCAGACGTCTACTGATGGACATAAGCCTCCACCAAACCTCGCCACAACTGAGTGTGAGCGGATGGAGTTTTTAGCGAGGTTCAATTCCCACACGGTTGCTCCTGCGCACGGGTGGGGATCCGGCTATTTCCTTCAACTAAAAAAAAAAAAATACAGTAGACAAGGTGGCAATATTTTTGGGTAGTAGTTCCCTAGTAGTTCCCGAGCAATAGTCGTGGTGGCCGAGTAGTTGAAGCGCTTGCCTTCCGTACGAGAGGTCGCGGGTTCAAAACCGGCCGGCTTGTACCTCTAAATTTTATTAATATGAAAAAGATTTATGTGTAATTTTTCACAACACCACTGGCTAAAAACGGTGAAGGAAAACATCGTGAGGAAACCTGCATATCGGAAAAGGGTTCTAAAAATCCTTTGAAGATATGTGAATTCCCCAATCCGCATTAGGCAAGCGTGGTGGACTATGCCTAACCCCTCTTCGGACGAGACCTGAGCTCAGCAGTGGGCAGTAATGGGTTGTTACAGTAGTTCCCTTGACATTATAGTAATAAGAACAAGAAACTAATCAATAGTTATCATTTGTTAATGTGTTTTCTAATTATTAGTTTGTACTTGAGTTTCTTCATGGTCATTGTGCTAGATTCTTCCTTCACCTTATAATTTTATAGCATTGTCGGTAGACGAGCAATGGAGCCACCTGATCTTAAGTGGTTACCGTCACTCAAGGACCTGTGCAATGCCAGGGCAATAAGGGGCTATTATCTTTTATCTATTTACTGTACCAACCCATTACTGCCCACATTTGGGCTCAGGTCTCCTCAGAAGAGGGATTAGGCACAGTCCACCACGCTTACCCAGTGCAGATTGGGGACTTCACATATCTTCAAAGGATTTTTAGAACCCTTTTCCGATATGCAGGTTTCTTCACGATGTTTTCCTTCACCGTTTTTAGCCAGTGGTGTTGTTAAAAATTGCACATAAATCTTTTTCATATTAAGATTTAGAGGTACAAGCCGGTCGGTTTTGAACCCGCGACCTCCCGTAATTCGTAACACGATGATAAATAAATATTTTCTCATCTTTAAAAATGATTTTTAGTTTCAATCGCATAATGATCAAATTACATCCCACGTTCAAATGTAAACAAAGTTTAGTGTAAAAATATATTTTTAAAAAGGGTCAATTTATTCCAGACCCTTTTTATCAATTTGAAAGCGAGTAGGGTCAATGGTGCTATAAGTGATATTTTAAAACATTCTTCGGATAAAACAGTAATTTCGTTAAGTTATTGAATGTTTATTTTTAACATTGAAAGGACACTTTTTTGGAACGTATTTTGTTACAATTTTATATTGTTACTAGCTGACTCGCGCAACTTCGTCTGCGCCGAAAAAAAAAATTAGGGGTAGTCTACCCCTAACATTTAGGGGATGAAAAATAGATGTTGGCCGATTCTCATAGGTACCGGATAAGCACAAAAAATTTCATCAAAATCGGTCGAGCCGTTTCGGAGGAGTTCAAGTTCGAACACCGTGACACGACAATTTTATATATTAGATGAGTTTTATGTTGTTTATAAAATTTGATAATAAATATAACCTAAGTTATTAAAACAAATATTACCTATAGAATTTTTGCAAAAACCAAAACGACCGACGTCCATATCCAAGAAAAAAAAAACTTCAAAACAAAAAATAAAGGACTTTAATTTTTTCATTACTGACCGTCTTTAAAACATCTTCCTTTCAACAAAAAAGAATCATCAAAATCGGTCCACAAACGAAGCTATTAACAAACAAACAAAATGAGAAACCTCTTTTTTTAGTCCGTAAAAAATATCATCATGTCATTGACCAGGCAATCGGGTGATACACCCTAAAAAAATGTCTTTACAACTCACGATTAATCGTACAATACCCTCCGATGTTTACCTTCCGATTTATCGAAGGTTGTAATAATGAAGGAAAAAGTCTCAATGATGATCAAAACGGAAACTCGTTGCTTCCTACTCGCTATTGTGTATTGTAATCTACGCAAATACATTTATAATTATTTTTTGACCGACTTCACAAAAAGAGGTACTCTGTATTTTTTTGTCAACGCGTAACTTCACGTTGGTTTCTTTACAACGTTGTCATGGTGGATCCATTTTAAGATCAATCTTTGGAGTAAATTAATTTTTTTATGGACTAGATTTCACGATTGGCTGCGTATGTACGTGCATTTCTTTTCCGAGAGAACCGATTTCAATAATGCTTTTTTTGTCAGAAAGCAGTTGCCTGAAACCGGCCAGCTCGTACCGATAAATTTTAATGTGAAAAACACCACAAAAAACAACACCACTGTTGTGAAATTGCAGATAAATCTAAAAAAGTAAAATCGGTGAAGGAAAAACATTGCGAGGAAACATGCAGGTTTCTCTAGGATCTCGCGCGCTATTATTAGTCGCCACTGTCGGAAGGTACATAAGAACTGAACTAAATAATATAGACCCGACGTATTTAAGCTTGTTTTACTTGTCTTGTGATATCCAGGGTCTTAAAAGATTGTATTTAAAAAGTTATTATTAAAATATTTTTGGAACGAAGTTCCTTATCGCGCGTTATCGAAAGAAGGCTAGACGGAAAAAAATCGTAAGAAAGTTGTCAAGACACTTTTAAAGTTGTCACGACACTTTTTTGTTTTAGATGATTATCGCTAGATGGCATTGTGATCAAAATCTTTTAAAACACGTTCCTTATAGCGCGTTACCTTAGGAAAAAAATATAAGATATCTTTTAATCGAAAGGAACTTCGTTCTATTCGGGTGTCCCATGACACCCCTCAAGTTTTTTACCATGTTACTGTTACTGTATTACTAACTTCGCAGTTATTTTCAAAACTGGTGAATACCAGTTCATACCTACATCCTTGTTTGCAAGACTGTTAGTCACCGAGTCTGCTCGCAAATAGCTTTATTGCATTGTTATTGACTGTCTGATAATGTTATCAGAGACATCGGAACAACAATAATGTGGATTTAATTAACACGAGCAGGTTCAAGGCTAAAGAAACTATGAGTACCCACAGTTGGGCTCAGGGCTCCTCAGAGGGATTAGGCATAGTCCCCCACGCTTGCCCAGTGCGGATTGGGGACTTCACATATCTTCAAAGGATTTCTAGAACCCTTTTCCGACATGCAGGTTTCCTCACGATGTTTTCCTACCACGATCTTTAATTAATCGAGGTACTACTCAAAAGCGAACGAGAAAGAAGGTAGACAGATTTGTTTGCTCTTAAATCGACCCGCAGTATCCAGTCTTCTCGTGATCATGACGTTTGCAACAACGTTGAAATATCGAGACAACTCAATTAATTAAATATCGTGATAAGAACCCGTTGAAAATGCATGAAAGTATTATAGAAAACCGCGAGTGTCTGAATAAGTTTATTTAGAATTTATTGAATCAAACTAATTGATTTTCTAATAGCAATCGTCCAATGAAGTGTATCGTTCAACTTTATGAAGGCGCAGTAATTTATTGACCAAAGTAATCTTTATAACTACGAAACAGATTTTGACGCAGTTTTCTAATTATATAGAGCGTGAGTAAATAGATAGAACGGATCAAGTGAAATATTTACGTGTATAATCATCATCATCATCAGCCTATAGACGTCCACTGTTAGACATAGGCCTCCCCCAAACCTCGCCACACCTCCCGTGACCTCCCGCGATCTTGACCAGGTCGACGGCAGCATACGGGCCACCTGATGGTAAGCAGTTACCATCGCTCATGGCCCTCTGCATTGTCATAGGACCTTGTTGCAGCTATGCGGTTCAAATGTACTTTGCATTTAATGAGTAATTATGTCGAAATCGTCATTATCTTTGTGTAAGTTACCAATGCAAGTAAGGACAGTTGACCGATAAGAAAATGAACTGTGTTGACCTTCTCTTCGTATTATTATATTTAAAGCTTTTACATATATGTACAGGGAGATTGCGCAGCCATCTTGAGTTTGAAATCTAAACTTTATACAGGGTGGATCTGTAACTTTATTCCAGTTGAAGTGGGGGGAAAAGCCCGTCGAAATACAATTTGGGACTAAAAAATAGTTTAACCAATTCCAAAAATAAAAGTATTAATATATTTTTGGAACTGGTTAAACTATTTCTTCCAATAGAATACGGTGTGCGACTATCATTGCGGGCTTCCATATAATAGCGAAAAAAAAGTATCCAGGTCCAAAGATCTCCCGGGATCTTGACCAGGTCGACGGCAGCAAACGGGCCACCTGATCGTAAATGGTTACCGTCGCTCAATATCAGGGGACACTCAAGGTTCTCTACGACCTAACTTCAAGGACCTTCCGCCTCGTTTAAAGGTGTTTTGTTTCCCAACTAAATAAACTACGTCATGTTTTTTGACTAAATCAAAGTAACACACCTCAAAAGAAAAAAACTTGAGAGGTATCAAGGGATGACCCGGATAGACCGAAGTTGCTTTCGATTAATTAGTGAGGGAATTGTTATAAAATTTTATTATATCTCTTACAGAAAGAGAGAGAGAGACATACGTTTTAAACTAACTAACTATTATAACTTAAATAAAATATTTTAATCACAGCGCCATCTAGCGATAATCATCTAAAACAAAAAAGTGTCGTGACAACTTTTTCAAAAGAATTTTCGTCTAGCTCCCTTTCGATAACGCGCGAAAAGGAACTTCGTTCCAAAAAAGTTTTATACATAGAAAATGATCCATTACATCAGCGTTGCTAACAAATACTTCCCAACAAATTACTTTACATTTAAATATATGTAATATTATTTAAATCTAGTATTTAAAGACTTTCTATTTACAAAAACACTAATTAATACAACAGTAATTTTCCTTAATACAAATCAAACATTCCAGATCTATATTGACTTGCACTTCGACATATCTATCGGGTCCACTCGCAGTACGACGTTTGGTACACTCGCTCGTTCAACCCGAAGTAATAAAATTCCTGTTAAAAATGTAATGAATTAATCGTATTTGTTTTTATACTAATTACAATACGCATTCAGTTTTTTAATAAGGAACTACTGTTTCCTTGTTCGTTGCGTTTTTTGATACGATTTGCTCAGTGTTAATAGTTTCAGTGGACAGTGCAGTGAAAATGGCGCACCTGGAGTTTATAATTGACAAATATTGGAATAAATATCAAGGTTATACGGTTATAGGTAAGATTTTAGTTAAATTTAATATGTTATTTTATTGTTTAACAAAAATGAAAACGATTGAGTACTGTTTTACAAGAATAGAGTAAAAAGTACAAGGTAGATCTTGATCAAATTTATATAAAATTGACATTAATGTATCTGCTTTGTAATAAAAAGATTCATCGAAATCGGTTCATTAAGATACGCATACAAACGAAGCAAATCGTGAAATCTAGTGCATTAAAAAGTACATTTTAAACATTGCTCCAATAGTACTTGTTTCATGACCTTCACCTTTCATATAAACTAAGATTCCAAATCGGTTCACCTAAAACTGAAATTAAGTAGAAACAGACATTTATCTTGATTTTGGAAAGTCAGTCAAATACATAAAACACAGATTGTTGGAACGCAGTTCCTTATCGCGCGTTATCGAAAGGGAAAAAAATCTCATGAAAAGTTGTCACGACACTTTTTTGTTTTAGATGATTATCGCTAGATGGCGCTTTCATTAAAATCTTTTAAAACACGTTCCTTTTTAAATTATAATATATCTTTTAATCGAAAGGAACTTCGTTCTATTCGGGTGTCCCCATGTCACCTCTCAAGTTTTTTTTATAGTGTACCTGCTATTTTTTACGTCTATAGTTTTGTGTTTTGTAGCATCAAAAAGTCATTTCATGATTAACACAAGATTTAAACAATAAATATAAAAAACATTAAGTAAAATATAATCAATTAACAATTTTAATGAACCAATTTAGCTGTTTATTGCAGTGATTAAGTTAAGAATCAGCACATCGATATTTTTATTGATTACAATCTAATTGATTATATCATTTCATTATTCAAATGATTGATGATTCGTTCGTTGACTTGAATGAATTACTTTTGTTCTATTTATCTTTAAACTTTCTATTTAAGCGAGTATAAATTTGTATAATTTTAATTGATGAAGAAATAGTCAATAGTATCTGATATCTGTTTTAATTAATGATGCCTATATTTACGTTAGGAAGTACTAAATTAGTTTTTTTTTAATTGTCTATGCCGTAATATCTTGATTTTTTTTTTAATATTTAGTTATTTCATTAGCAATCTATACCTAATATTGGATCTTTTGTTGGTAAGTGACATAAGAACGTTAGTACATAATGTATTGTTAAACTGTACAGCACATAGTTATCATTTTATTTACTACGCTAAGTACATATAAAATCATTAAAATGCCATCATATTATAAGATTTTATTAACGAAATAGTTACTTAATTTCAGCGAAATAAACAGCGAGTATTTAGTTCTAGAACGACCATAAAGTTACCCTTCTTCTGTGTTCCCTGAGTGCTATGACTTGTCCTTCTTCAAACGAGGCTTGAGGAGGGTCCTTAAAGTTAGGTCGTAAGTAGCGACCCTTCAATGTCTCTTGACATTGCAGAGGTTCACCGGACGGTAACCACTTCCAATCAGGTGACCCGCTGGCTCGTCTGCCTACATGGCAAAAAAGTCACGGTATATTTTTATTCGAAAATTTGTAATTACAATAACAAATCCTCGAAACTAAACATCACAAAAACTTGAAAGGTGTCAAGGGACACCCGAATAGAATGAAGTTCCTTTCGATTAAAAATATCTTTTTTTTTTTTCCTAACGTAACGCGCGATAAGGAACGTGTTTTAAAAAATTTCGATCACAGCGCCATCTAGCGATAAACCTCTAAAACAAAAAAGTGGCGTGACAAAAAAGTGTCGTGACAACTTTTCGTAAGAATTTTTTCCGTCTAGTCCCCACAACGCGCGATAAGAAACTTCGTTCCAATAATAAAGAACTAAATACTGTATCAAACAAAAACATCAAACTAATTTAAAGTATAATTTTAAGGTGCATTACATCTAACCTCAAACAAACAATGACTTACGAAATATTTCTCAATTGCCAGCTACATACCAAATCGTCTAAGAAAGTCGACCGAGGCATAATTCAAGGTCCTTCACTTTATATTCTTTAGATCTGACCTTGGTTTGAGAAATTGAATGATTTAGTTTGGTAAAAAGGTGTTAGCATCGATTTAATAACATTAAATACACTAGAGCTTATTTAAGGAAAAACGATCGCCTTTCTTTTCAAGAATACTTCTACAGAGCGCTTCACAAAAACTACCAGTCTGATTGTTATCAAATGTATTTGAGGCTAGGTATGCCCAAAGTGTTAGTTTTCTGTAAGGATCATCGAAATAGGTTCATCTAGAAATGAAATAAATGCGAACACGATCAGCAAATCGTGGAATCTTGTTCATTAAATATTTACGACGACCATCACCATTCATGTGACATAAGAGTCATCCAAATTGGTCAAGCAAACATTTAAAAACTTCCTCTTTTTTGGAAGTCGATCAAAAATTATGATACAAACTACAAAGCTACTAAGCTAAAAACTATAATATGAAATGATAATGAAACTAATTTCATTTATTTTTGTTACAGATGAAACCGGCCTACCTGACAACCACTACAACATGGGGTCGATAAACGGAGATCTGAAGAGTCCAGGAGACCCGGAGAAGAAACTACCGGATTCTGATGCTGAAAAACAACCTCTGTCAGGGGTAAGTTTTCCATATACAGGGTGATTTGTTAATATGTTATTAAAGAAGAAAGGTAAAATTATAGTGTAAATAGTTTGTTCATTCAATAGTTCAATCATCATCATCATCAGCCTATGGACGTCCACTGCTGGACATAGGTCTCCCCTAAACCTCGCCACATCGACCAATATAGTCGAATAGTTCAATAGTGGCTCCCAACAGTTACTGTAATAGACGTTAACTTGATCTAGGCTTGACACTAATAAATAGTTCCAAATTGGTATAGATAAATTGTAAACCGACCCACGCTGGTTCTGACCCAGCGGGGTATTCCGTGGGAGGGTGACACGCGGTCCCATCCTCGCGGGCTTCGGTAAGCCCGCCGACCGAGAGAGCCGGTGGCCGTATTCGCCGGCGGCTACCGGTTCGGCGTCCGGGGACGGCGCGACGGAATAGAGTGCCGAGCGCGTAACGCGTCGCGCCGTCCCTCCAAACCCCGTGCTGGGTTCTGGCCTCAGCCGGGGTTCGGACGCTAAGTGTGAGCGGTTGGAGGTTTTAGTGCGGTTCAACTCCCACATACCCCTTTAAATTGTAATTGATTGTCATGTTAACAAAACTTTTATGAAAATAACGAATGATATAATGATAACAGACTAATTATAATGATAAAAAACCGGTATAAATTAACAATCTTGCAATATCTGTATTCACTTACACAATTACTAAACGGGTTCTTACCACTAATTAAATGATCGATTCCGATATTTCGTTGTTGCAAGCGCCATGATCACGGGAAGACTGAGTACTGCGGGTAGATTACTTAAGAGCAGACAAATCTGTCTACCCTCTTTCTCGTTCGTTTGCCGGTACCACTGTAAGTAATGTAGATAACCGCGAATATTGTAACAAATTTAACATCTATATTAATCTTAAAAAATAATTTTGATGTGTACATAAAATCGGAATTATCTGGAAAATAATTTAAAATCATCCACAGTCCGTTTCGATAGATCTTTTTTGGCTGATTTCATACTGATTTCATACCATTCTGATTTGATGGACTCCCGTAAAAATTTAAATTAATTAATTATAGGATAATTAGAAACTTCTTAGGTCTGCAATAAAGAATTGTAATTTTATGAAAAAGAAACAGAATAGATTTGTTTACTGTTGCCAAGTCTGTGGCAGGAGCCAAAGTTGAGCACAGTTATAAAACTTGTTTTGTTTACATTTTTTAATCGTCTCATATTTTACAGAGATGATATATTTCGCTGAAAATGCAATACAGCGTTGTTTAGTAATAATGATTTACAAAAATATAAGGTTTAATTAAAAATCAAACTTAAAAATTATTGGAAATAATATTTTTATAAAGGGGCTCAAACACGGTATTGATTCCGAACGAAGTCCCCAGTTTCGCCATCTAGCGAATAGTGACGTTCCCAGTTGAGTGGTTATGACAATCAGCCCTTATTTCCAAGACATGATTTTCTCCATCCGTTTAAAGGAAATAATATATTGGAAAATAACTGCACCACACCTACTAAACTACATTAATCAGTACAGGCCCTTTGTCCCTTAATATTTATTTAGATATCCTCCGATCGAGGTTATCTCATTGTAAATAACAGTAATATAGGATAACGTTGTTGAGAACTCATTTACATTGACAACTAGTTGACTGCAACTTCGTCCGAGTCATAAATATAATATAGAGCTGTTGCGTTAGTGCAGAAATTTGTGTATCTTTACGTCATAAAATCCCATTTTTCCCAATCCCATTCGAAATGAAATGAAATGTAATACTTTATTTTCAACATTGATGATATGCTCATTCTTGTTGACGTCAAAATTTAAAAGCTACCACCAGTTCGAACACAAAAATAATTATTATAGCCACCGTCCTGAGAAGAACTGGCAAGAAATTCAGCGGGCATGTCTTTTTTTGTATTATTATTATATGACGTGAGTTCGAGTTCCAGTGGTACTACCCAAAAGCGAACGAGAAAGAGGGTAGACAGATTTGTTTGCTCTTAAATCGACCCGCAGTATCCAGTCTTCTCGTGATCATGACGTTTGCAACAACGTTGAAATATCGAGACAACTCAATTAATTAAATATCGGGGTAAGAACCCGTTGAAAATGCATGAAAGTTTTATAATGTGATGTCGTAAATTTATATATTTTTCTGCGCTCAAAGTTCACAAAAAAAAACAAATTTTTCAGATACTCTACTTAATTTAAATTTTATTAAATTAGGTAAAAATTCTAATATAAAATTTATTAGTTTTTCATATAAATGACATTTACATCAAGTAATTTGTATCTAATCGAATCACAGAAGCAATCAATTTATTTTATTATCTACAACATTCTCAAACAATATTTAAATATCCGATATAATAATGAGATAATATCTCTTAATACGCCGTTTCCTTTGATAAGAGTGACGTCACGAATCTATGTGATGACGTCATTGATTATGATTTTTTGATAAATCTATACTGATAAAATAGAGATGAAAAGTTTGTATGTTTGTTTGAACGCGCTAATCTCTAAAACGGCTGGTTTGATTAAAAATATATCTCGAAGAAGGCGCGTATTATGAGCTATATCTAATATATATTATAAAGGCGAAAGTTTGTATGTATAGATGTTTGTTACTCTTTCACGTAAAAACTACTGAATGGATTTGAATGAAACTTTACCACAATATAGCTTATACATCAGAATAACACATAGGCTACAATTTTTGAGGTTTCTAAGGTCATAAAAAAACACATTTTTGCGGTATAATAGTACTATATTATAGACGTCGCGAATTAGACGGGCTAGACGGGACGAACCTGAAGTCCTCGCGAACGAAGTCGCGGGCAAAAGCTAGTACGAGTATAGTATTATCAAAAGAAAGAAAGTCCATAAAGGTAGACCATAGTCGACCCCGCAGTGTCTTCTGACAAAATTTCGAGGTCCATCACTTACGTTTAGGTGGCCTGTTAGCTCGTCTGCCTACGAAGCAATAAAAAAAATAGTTATCTGTTCTAAAACTCCAATAACTTGCCTTCACGAGGCCGTAAATTGGTCATCGGTCCACCTTGTGGTCTGCCCACTTTGTTACAGAACTTTTTTGCGCCATCAGCCATCCGTTCTACACATAATGTGTCCTGCCCATTGCCATTTCAAGAAGCAATTCTATGTCGGTTACTTTGGTCTTTCTTCGAAAAGTATTATTATATTAGCGAGCCCGCGCAACTTCGTCTGCGTCACTTTCATTTAAAAGATAGCCTATGTTCTAAAGATTGTCTGTGCCAAATTTCATCAAAATCGGTTGAGAGGTTTAAGCGGGAAAGCGTAACAGACAGAGTTACTTTCGCATTTATAATATTAGTAAGGACTAGTAAGAATGTGAAAAAAAAAAAAAAGATTTATGTGCAATTTTTCACAACACCACTGGCTAAAAACGGTGAAGGAAAACATCGTGAGGAAACCTGCATGTCGGAGAAGGGTTCTAAAAATCCTTTGAAGATATGTGAAGTCCCCAATCCGCACTGGGCAAGCGAGGTGGACTATGCCTAATCCCTCTTCTGAGGAGACCTGAGCCCAACAGTGGGCAGTAATGGGTTGGTACAGGAGTAAGGATGACCTTATTGCATTTACGTCATTTAAATTATATTATAATAAGACAGTTGAATGCTATATAATCCTTGACCAACCATTATAGTGTGGATATAAATAACTGCTGGTTTTATCTATTTATAATTAGCTATTGCATGTTAAACGTAATATCTACCTTACTACTAATTACTGTTTAATATATTTTTTATAGTCTTTCAATTAGAAGTTGTACTTAATTGTTCTAAATAAACAAGGTGTTGATTTTTGACCGACTTTTCAAAAGGACGTTGGACGTTGAATACATTATAAACTTATTCAGACACTCGCGGTTTTCTATAATACTTTCATGCATTTTCAACGGGATCTTACCACGGTATTTAATTCATTGAGTTGTCTCGATATTTCAACGTTGTGGCAAACGTCATGATCACGAGAAGACTGGATACTGCGGGTGAATATCGTGGTAAGAACCCGTTGAAAATGCATGAAAGTTGACTATATATTTTTGTTCGTCCTTTTTTTGATTTAGTTTGGGTCGACTCGAATGATTATTGTTCTGTCAAAGTTTTTTTAAGATTTAAAAATGCATCCTTTAACGGGCAAGAATTCACAATTTCTGTGCGTATATTTTTTTCTGGATGAACTGATTTTGATGATTCTTTTTTGTTAGAAAACAGATGTACTTTATGTTGATAAGTTCTTATATAAATTTGATGAAGATCTCGCTAGTAGTATTAGTATGTCTATTTTTGAAAAAAAAAGTAGTAATTGTTTTATTCACTTTTCCCGGCAAAACCTTTGACTGTATACTTACGTCATATTGTACATGAACCAATTTTAATGATTATTTTTCTCTTTACATGTGCCTCTCGTGATTCCATTCAAATCCTGGTCAGTAGCCTATATTCATTGAAGTAGTGTTTTTATGAAACATTTTCTACAATTTATTTTATTTTTTCTAGAAAAAGGAAGAAAAATGGTGGACGACACTCATGCAGGTGGCGGTGCCTTTCTTCATAGCTGGATGTGGAACCATCGGAGCTGGACTTGTCCTTGGCACAGTCAGGGTAAGAAGACCTCTTTTGTTTCTACAAGCTTTAAATTAACTTGTAAAGACATTCATCACTCTTAGAAAACCAAAAGACCGGTCATTCAACGCAATATTTTCTGTTTTAAAATAAGATACCAAGCAAAGGTGGGGGCGGCGCGACGGGAAAGTGTGCCGAGAGCGTAACAGGTCGCGTCGTCCCTCATAACCCCGTGCTGGGTTCTGGCCTCAGCCGGGGTTCGAACGCTGAGTGTGAGCGGTTGTAGGTATTAGTGCGGTTCAACTCCCACATACATCAACCGCGGGGCGGGTGCGGATTTCTCCAACTAAAAGAAAAAATCATGAACATTCATCTTGCGAGACAATGCAATCATATGATACAATGGGTCTGATGATGAAATCGAGAGATAGTCATATAGATTTTAAACATTCAAGCGTAAATGAACAAAATTACTCTTTTATAACCACGATTTTAATGCTATATTATAATTGTTTCAGGACTGGGAGGTGTTTATAAACATATCAGCTATATTTGTGCTCGTGCCATCTCTCTCCGGACTTAAAGGTGAGTCCATAATTATTGACCGACTTCCAAAAAGGTGGAGGTACTCAATTACTCATTCATCGTCAATGAAGCTGTTCTGATGGATTAGGAAAGTGGCCATAGGAACTCCTGTACTGAATAAGATAGAGCCGTCGTGTTTGGGCTCGTTTTAGCTAGCACTCTACTGCTACATTATATCCAGGATCTTAAAAGCTTGTGTACAAGAAGTTTTCTTTAAAACAAATTTATTTTAACTACTTTCATGCATTTTCAACGGGTTCTTACCACGATATTTAATTATTTATTTCAGAATCACTAACAAGAGTACACTAATAATGCAAACTTATCTAAATCAAAGGCTATATGTACCCTTAATTAAAAGTGATTACAGCAATTAATTAATTGAGTTGTCTCGATTTTTCAACGTTGTTGCAAACGTCATGATCACGAGAAGACTGGATACTGCGGGTCGATTTAAGAGCAAGCAAATCTGTCTACCCTCTTTCTCGTTCGCTTTTGGATAGTAGTTGGTAAGAACCCGTTGAAAATGCATGAAAGTATTATAGAAAACCGCGAGTGTCTGAATAAGTTTATTTTAACTAACACATTGTCTAGTTTTCAATGTCAACTTCCGTAAACGATAGTTACCTTACAAAACATATGTCATTTACTTCAATAGTCGTTGAAATTGTCGTACAATTATCTAAAATGTAGGGTAATCGTCCGCCATTGTTCTCCTGTAATCATCTTTAAATTACACAGAAAATGTTGTCAGTTTTTTTCTTGTACATTTTTTCGCTTCATTTTTCGTAAAACATTTTATATCGTTTTATGTTACGTTTAAGTTAGACTTTTTTCTTACTGGATGTTTTTAAATTGTAGACGTCATTGCAAAAAGTAATTGTAGTTTAAAAAAAAATGCCTCATCATAAATCTTCGTAGTTTTATCATCTATAGAAAATAACTCTTCCTTGATTATGTAGGCGCTCTTTGCGGTGGTCATCTAGTAACATTAACCAAATTGTGATGATTCCAAAATCCTTTTTTTTTATTGCGTGATAGATAAACGAACCTTCGGCCCACCTGGTAAGCGGTCACCGTCGCTCATGAACCTTTGCAATGCCAGGGCAATGAGAGGCTGTTATCTATCACCTACCCATACAGGACTTTTCTTAAACCTCGTTTAAAGAGGGACATGTCATAGCGCTCCGGGAACACCGCGGATGGGAGTCCATTCCAAATCGGAATGGTACGGGGCAAAAATGATCTTCTGAACCGAACTGTGGAAGAGCGCAGCGGTTCCAAGTAAAGGTGGTGAACCTTGTCCCTGCGGCGTGTGGTACGATGGTAAAAGGGAGATGAAGGGGTCATCTCAAAGAGTTCCTCGGAGCATTCCCCATGGACCAAACGGTACAGAATGCACAAAGAGCTATATCTTTAGGTACTTCAAGATAATGGCAAGAAGAGAGTCCTTAAATGTATGTCGTAGCATCCCCGCTTTTTCCCCTAACATAGCATAGGTCCAGGTTACCACTTATCAGTTGGCACATCGTTTGCCTAAAAACATCTATATTTAACACCTATTTTCTACCTTCAGGTAATCTAGACATGTGTCTCGCATCCCGATTGTCAACGCAAGCGAATCTGGGCAACATGGACTCAACGAAGGAAGTCATCTCTATGGTCGTCGGGAATATCTCTTTGGTGCAGGTAATTATTTCTGAGATTCTGCCCACGCTGTGCCTACCAGTTGGTAGCTGCCCCTCCGGAGCTTTTTTGTCCCACAAGTTGGACCAATGACCTGGTCAAAGACGCGGGATGTTACTGGATGCAGAAAGTGCAAGACCGGTCATTATGGCAAGTTTTGGAGAGGCTTATGTCCAGTAGTGAACGTCTCTGAGATGTTGATGAATATGATGATTTATACAACTGGCATACGTTCTGTGAAAAGAGAAGCTAGTTACCACAGCACCGACTACCGCAATGACTCTGAGCAGTAACCCCAGGAACCTGAGGGACAGATAACCTTATGGAAAGATAATTTGTCTTTAGTCCTTTGGCAACGAATTTCATCAGAAGATGATAAGAGGAGTACTATGTAAATATGAGTTCAGACTTCTCTTCTCAGCAGACAGGACAGTAAATGAAGAGGAATTTATTTTATTTTATTTTTTTATTGCATGATAGATAAACGAGCCTACGGCCCACCTGATGGTATGCGGTCACCGTCGCTCATGAACCTTTGCAATGCCAGGGCAATGAGGGGTTGTTATCTACCTACCGATACAGGACTTTTCTTAAACCTCGTTTAAAGAGTAACATGTCATAGCGCTCCGGGAACATCGCGGATGGGAGTCCATTCCAAATCGGAATGGTACGGGGCAAAAATGATCTTCTGAAGAGAACCGTGGAAGATCGCAGCGGTTCCAAGTAAAGGTGGTGAACCTTGCCCCTGCGGCGTAAAAAAAAAGACGTCAAAAGACCTAATTTCAAGAAATTTGCTCTGTAGTGTCTCAATTTTCATAATAATATCTTCTACCAGGTCCAAGCAATAGTGGCAGCGACAGTGGTATCAATATTCGCTATCGTGGTGAACACCATCACAGACCGCGCCATCTTCGGCCCCTACGTGTTATTGCTGGTGGCCTGTGCTGTCTTCACTGCTACCACCACTTGTTTTGTGTTGGGTAAGTTGAAAATATACCATTTCGACAGACAAAATGACGTAATCTGTTTTTTTGGCTTTATCCTGAAAATATTATTTTAAAATTCCAATTATTTTCAGAGATAGAACTAAGTTGGTAAAAGTGCTAACATATTTACAAATTTTTGAACATTCAAATGTTGTACCCGTATAGGACCTAGTAGGTAGGTAGGACCTATACAAGGTGGATCTGTAACTAGATCTGTTGTACGTTTTCCATACAATGTCAGAAAAAAAAGGTTAAACGATCCAAAAAAATAAAAATGGTGCTAAGTTGTATTTCGACAGGTCATTCACCCCACGTCAGATTGTTCAAAGTTACAGATCCACCCTGTATAGGACCCGTCGATTTAGTCATCTTATTGCCATGTTGGTAGACGAGCTGCATTACCACCTATTCGGGCGTGGTTACCGTTGCTCAAGGACCTTTGCCAGGGGACACTGCCTACGATCTACCTTTAAGGCCTTTCTTCAAGCTTCGAAGAAGGACAAGTCATAGCGCTCGGGAAACACCAAATTTTTTTTTTTTTTTTTTTTTTTTTTTTTTTTTATTGCGTGATAGATAAACGAGCCTACGGCCCACCTGATGGTAAGCGGTCACCGTCGCTCATGAACCTCTGCAAAGCCAGGGCAATGAGGGGCTGTTATCTATCGCCTACCGATACAGGACTTTTCTTAAACCTCGTTTAAAGA
Organism: Trilocha varians; assembly: GCA_030269945.2. Lineage (NCBI taxonomy): Eukaryota > Metazoa > Arthropoda > Insecta > Lepidoptera > Bombycidae > Trilocha > Trilocha varians. Next base: position 7,638,743 of record AP028275.1, on the reverse strand, counting down.
GGGACATGTCATAGCATAGAGGAGCTTATTCCATAGATGGATAGTGTATGGCAAAAAAGAATTCCTGAAACGAACCACGGCAATCATGACCTTTCATATTATCATGAAAAAAGAATTATCCAAAACGGTCCACTGAAAATATATTTATGCGAGTACAAAAGTCAAAATCAGCGCCTCAGGTGTAAGTACCGCACTTGGGGTAGTCATGCTGAGTCGTGACCTTTTCACCACTACAGCAATTCTTTTAATTTTTATTTGTTAATCTTTTGTTTTAGTTTAATTTTAGACTAATTATGTCAATCTTTATTATTGTTGTAGTTCTGAATAAAGTTATTCTCTTTCTATCTTTATTTCTAAACTAGCTGGCCCACACAACTTCGTCTGCGTCACATAAATAAATTTTCTCACCGTTTAAACCTTCCCTGGACTTCTACGAATATTTCAAGATTAAAATAAGCCAAATCGGTTCAGTCGTTCCCGAGTTTTAGCGAGACTAACGAACAGCAATTCATCTTTTTCTAATATATAAAATTGTCGTGTCACGGTGTTCGAACTTGAACTCCTCCGAAACGGCTCGACCGATTTTGATGAAATTTTTTGTGCTTATCCGGTACCTATGAGAATCGGCCAACATCTATTTTTCATCCCCTAAATGTTAGGGGTAGTCCACCCCTAATTTTTTTTTTCGGCGCAGACGAAGTTGCGCGAGTCAGCTAGTTTTTATATATAAGATTACCTCCTTTTGGGAAATCGGTCAAAAATGTTACTCCACTCGGATTCTTTGCGAAATAATTTGATGAAATTATCTAGCATCATAATTAATTCATGTTCAGTGTTAATGGTCGTTCCGCAATTATATTTATTGTTGTTATAATTGTACGGTAATTAATGTTTGATGCTCTTAAAGATAATAAAATTTGAATGATTAAAAGGTTATTTTTAGGTGTTTGGGGGTTATAATTCGGTGCATTCAACTGTGGTTTATGGCTCTTAAATACATAACATAATATTTTTATTACAAAAATGAAAACGACTGATTTCCATTTCTCAAATATAGCACAAAAACCAGTCAGATCTTTATCAAATTTATATGAGATAATGTCCAAAGTGCCTGCTTCTTAACAAAAGAAGAATCATCGAAATCGGTTCATATAGAAAAGATAACTTAACACAGAAAATTTTTATATTGTATTACTATTTGTTAAGTTTTACCTTACTCCTGTTACGTCACTGCCACTTGGCACTTATCCTATTGGTCTGTGTCAGTATTCAGCATTATGCTGAGTCACGGCTGGTTTGTGAAAAAAGAAATTAGTTTTAAGTAATTGCTTGTTATTTTCCTTTTTTGAATTGTATGTTTCTTTTTTTGCAAATAAAGTATGTCTATGTCTATGTCAAATCGTGAAAAATCTATCTCCTCGTTTTTGTATTATTATTTAATATTTATACTTTTTCAGATTTCGTGATGGTAATGGTGATATACGCCTCGCACAAGTTCAAGGTGAACCCTGACAACGTGGCGACCCCTCTCGCGGCTTCTATAGGAGACATCGTCAGCAACACCGTGCTGGCTGTCACGGCTCAGTACATGTATGAGCAGATACGTAAGTGTACATACACTAACTACATAGTATTATTTACTTCAAAAAGCATGCGAATGTTTTAAAATAGTTGCATGGTTAATGGCCTCTACCTGCCAAAATAATGGCCTCTACATGCTCTTTTAAATGAGCCCAAACTCGATGCATTTACGATATCTTGTTTTCAACACATTCACAACATCCCTTATCAATACAATTTTGTGTATATGCTATTACAATTGTTTTATAGATTTAAAGAATGATTTAGGTTAAATTAGTAGTATTAAGTTCTGGAGTATTAAGTTCTGGAGTGGCGGCCACGAACCGGTAAGCGCAACGTTGGTAGACCCCCCACAAGATGGACCGACGATCTGGTCAAGATCGCGGGAGGTCACTGGATGCAGATGGCGCAGGACCGGTCGATGTGGCGAGGTTTGGGGAGGCCTATGTCCAGCAGTGGACGTCTATAGGCTGATGATGATGATGATGAAGTATTAACTTCAGGTGACCGAGCCGCATCGAAGCCTATACATACTGCATCAGCAGAACACGTTATACCTAAACTATTTTATATATTTTTGAGGCTTTTTACTACGCCGTACGACGTGTAGCGCGTAGACAGTGAGTTTTTTGCCTTAGCCTTCTTTAAACAAGAATTCGTTTGGTAGGCTTATAGGCTATACAGTAGTAAAGACTGCGATGCCCAGACGTTACAGAGGTTAAATTTCACTATTACTAAACGGGTTCTTACCACGATTATTTTTAATTGAGCGGTCCCGATATTTCAGCACTGTTTCAAGCGCCATGATCACGAGAAGACTGAGGAACTGCGGGTAGGTCATTTAAGAGCAGACAAATCTGTCTACCCTCTTTCTCAATTTCTTTTCAATTAAAAATAATCGTAGTAAGAACCCGTTTAGTAATAGTGTAAGTAATACAGAAGTTCCTAACAAACCAATTAAAAATACATTACGGATTCTTAAGATATATTTTTTCCTAGAAATATAGCAAGTTCCGATTATAAATAATTACCAGTTGCTACTAGTAAGTAATACCATCAATCAAAAGATTATTATAATATCTCATAATAATGATCTCTAAGACACAAGTATAATTACAATTATTGATCGGTTTTGAATACTTATCTTTATGTTATTTTATCGAAATTAATGATACAATCTTCACTTAATTTTATTGATAAATTGCTGTTTTTAGACAACGGACATTTATATTAAAGATCAAAGTTCACATTCGGATTTAGATCCAGATTAGATAAGGAAAGAGCTAGAATTACGAACATCATCATCAACCCATAGATGCCCCTTCGTCGCCTCAGTGCTTGTTTGGCCAATCTGCACTCGAGCAAATTTTACAGGAGACAGCAAACAAGCACGGAACTTTCATTAAGTGCCGTGTTGAGAAAAAAATTGAAATGTGATTTTTATTGTTTTAGAATTGAATATTTTAAAAAAATCTTTTACCAGTCGGCTGTTAATTTAATTCTTTATAATACTGCATTAAAAAGTCATTTTCGTAAAAAATGTCAGATTGGCCAAACAAGCACTGAGGCGACGCCTTGTTGAATATAAACCTCCTCCAAACATCGTCATTAAAACCGGGACTTCGCTATAGGATTGTCCACCTTTTTTTATTGCATGACAAATAGACAAGCCTACCCTAGGCCTGGAATGGAAAGTGAATAACGTCACTCATAACCCAGATACAGGATTTTTTTAAACCTGGTTTAAAAAGGGACATGTCATAAAGCATACGGACGTCCTACATTGCGTTTGCTATAAAATAAACAGCAATTTCTTTCGGTTCCTATTTCTCCCAAGTAGGGCATCAGGGTTTTGTCATTTCGTTTTGTCCTGGGCTGTTTTGCTTCTCCGCACTTGCGACTTAAGTTTCGCTACCAGGTTTACTTTTGTCTGTCTATTCCAGTTATACCAAATTAGGTTGAGCTAAAAATGCCATATCAAATCTATAATTCCACTTTTTCCGCAGAGGTATCACTATGGCAACCGATTGCGCTCATCTGTGTCTACTACAGCCTGCTACCATTGTGGATTTTCATCGTTTGGAGAAACAAGTACACGAAGACTGTTCTAACCAGTGGCTGGACTCCTGTCATCTCTGCTCTGTTTATTAGCGGGTAAGTTATTTAATATTTTCCTAAAATCTTTCTGTATGTTTGATAATACATCTTCTTCTTCTCTTATATATATAAATGAATAGCTGTTCGTCTCTCGCTAAAACTTGAGAACGACTGAACCGATTTGGCTTATTTTAATCTTGAAAAATTCGTAGAAGTCCAGGGAAGGTTTAAACGATGAGAAAATTTCCTTATGTGACGCAGACGAAGTTGTGTGGGCCAGCTAGTTGTACATAGATTTAAAAGTTGTGAAGGATTGTTTGTGCAATAAAGCATTATGTTGAGTTTGGAAGGGAATAAAATCAAGTAAACAGTCAACTTGACTTTGACTCAACACTGGGTATTACCCGAGAGCTATGACATGTCCTTCTTCAAATGAGGTTTAAAAAATTCCTGTACAGTAGAGTGCAATACGCTGTGCCTTGGCATTGCAGAAATCCATAGGCAACGGTAACCACTTTCCACTCGGAGACCTTATGACGTGCAATTAAAAAATACCTTAATTAATTCTCCAATTTCAGTATCGGAGGCATCGTCCTAGACCAGGCAGTAGACTACTTCAGAGGATACGAAGTGTTCCAGCCTATTGTCAACGGTATCGGAGGCAACCTGGTCTGCGTGCAGTCATCCAGGCTCGCCACCCACCTCCACCAGACAGCCATCCCTGGGATCTTGCCGGAGAACACTAAGATCATCGAGTGGCCGTGGAAGACGCTGTTCTATGGAAGTAAGTGTAGCTGGTTTTCAAAGAGGGGAGGCATGTTTAACAAAGTTGGAGCACTCCTCGTTTAAAATCTAATATCGTATTTTCAAACTGAAACAGTTTAATGTGGCAACGGTTGTACCAAATTTTGGCAATTACAAATATGAAAAAAGAAAAAAGTTTGCTAGTGAGAAAGCGAAAAAATTATGTATATGTATAAAATTATCGTGCTACTGAAGCCTAAAATATTGGTGATACTTCTAATTCAATAGATATCCTTACATCGTTTTGTTCACGCAAAATAGGCGCAACTCTGACGTCGATTTGCGGAAAATAGCCCGCTCAACACTATCGTTTTGTTCATAGGATATCTATGAGCTATCCATACGTTACCTTTACGTTTTCTTTCTTTCTTTCTTTAAATTGTCGATGGTTATTCTAAAGGCTTTCTCTAAAAAAGATAGCTTGTAATTCTTATTCTGAATTCGTTTTTTATATCACCATGTTAGGATACCGAAACTGCCAAATGCAAAAATAGCCAAAGTTTCTTAACACGACCATTTCCCTTTCAGCGACCGCAGCTAAAGTGGCCCGTATGCTGTTAATCCTGGCCGTCTTTGGGCAGATAATATTCATGGTGGTCGCTGACTTCGTGTACCAGAAAACTGTCACCATACAATTCGCGTTTGGTATCACATATCTGACATGCGCGTTACTACAGGTAAGATCTTGGACAAAATTTAATGATAGTTCATTAGGCTAACAGTTGGCAAGTGATTCCCATGGATCTTTAGAATAAAGGGGAATAATAATCCTAAGAACTCAATTCAGCAGTCGTTAGAAGAAATACTAATGTAACGTTTATGGAACTCCCGGATTGATACTCAATAAGTATATAATTTTTGGATATCCTAGTAGGTATTCGAGTAATAAAGATACCACTAATCAGACCAGTCACTATAATGGACGGGATAATCGTAAATATGTAGTTAAATGTTTATCTTCTGGGCTGTTATTAAAAAAACCACTGTCAGAAATAAAGCAAGCTGGACATGGCTAAGAAACCCTTCCAAAAATTTGTTATCATAAAGATAACAAATGGTTGGAAATTGGATAAACCTAAGTAGTGTTTAACTTCGTGATCCAAAAACACTTACCCCAAACACATGGGGGTGTCGCGACGGGAAAGTGTGCCGCAGTGCGTAACGCGTCGCGCCACCCCTAATAACCCCGTGCTGGGTTCTGGTCTCAGCCGGGGTTCGGACGCTGAGTGTGAGCGGTTGGAGGTTTTAGTGAGGTTCAACTCCCACATACCCCACCCGCCCTGCGGGGGATCCGGCGATTTCCTCCAACTAAAACAAAAAAAAAACCCCAAACACATCCTTATTAATCATTTATCACATTACAGGTAATGCTCCTCCTCTACCTAGCATACATCGTCATCCACTTCATGTGGAAGAGGAAGAAGGACCCTGACAACGCAGCCATCCCGTACCTCACCGCTTTGGGAGACCTCCTCGGCTCAGTGTTCCTCGGTCTGGCCTTCGTCATCCTGTCCATGTTCGGAATGGAGTACGGCAACAATGTCCAGTGAACTCTTCCTCCACATGACTTATAGGACCTTCAAACGCTTGAACCAAAGGTGTCCCTTATTTTGCCCTTTTGAGAACCGTAGATGTGCCAATTAAGAGGTTATGCAAAATGGTTTAATTCCAATTAAGACGTTTTTTTGGGGTTATGTCATTTTGCATAATTCGAAAATTCAGTATTTGAGGCGTGATATTGTTCTCAACGAAAATGTTTTGGAACTGTGATATACGAGTAATGTGATTATCATTGTTATTAACATCAAGGGGACAATAATGACGCATCTAAGATGGTCTTTCTAACAAATTATTTTAATCATTATAGAAGCCTAAGGCCGATATTAATAATCCGATCTCAAAAACTTCAGAGCGTGTTCCAATTAGCGAACAAACAGAACACAACTTCTTCAAATTTTGATTAAGTACCAAATCTGAAAATCCGAAAAATCACTACATATTTTAAAAGAATAACTGTCATAGCAACTTCTTTCCTCTCTCGTAAATTATTAAAGTTATACTTTAATCGAAATATTCCTAATTTGTAAACTCTATTAATGATATCACTCAAAACAATACAAACGTATAAACGTACGGTGCTTAAACATGCCCCCTTCTTTGAAGGGACCATTCCGTTTCACAGTTCAATAGATGATTTTAATAATTATTAACTAATTTAATAAGAAAGATGTCATTCATAATGTTTGGTTTTTACTTTCAAGATGTATTCTAAGACGCTATTGATTTTTGAGGTCGGTTCATTAATACTGGTCGTATGTTCGAGGACTTTAGTCAATTAAAAGTTGAAAAGAACGAACGTAATTTTAAAAGTGTAGTTGCTTGTTCTTTTCATAATAATACTACGCAATGGCTATCAAATCGCGGCCTTATTGTGTAAAAGCGATCGATAAATGTCAATTGCCAATCCTAAGACGTTGAAAATGCAATCACAGCGCAATTTTAATGCATTTACAATTTAAATATCGATTTAATTTCCTTCTCGATTAATATCGCTCAGTTGTCAAAATCATCGAAAAATATCGGCTCTGTTCAAAAATCATACAATTTCAGTTCCTAATTTTTTCACCAGAGGCGCTGTTCGGTTTTGTTGTTATAAAAATATTTTAAATAGAGATTTTCAATGTTTTCTAAATTAATTTTAAACCACTGACAAATTAGCCTATTTGTATAATATTATTTAAGGTTTTAGTTAATTTGTAAATATTATTTTTAAACGTTTTTTTTATTATTATTTTTTATAAATAATATGCCAAAAGACATTATTTTTAAGTTGAATGTGATGAAGTTCCATGAAATTAAAACTTGTATCGCCTTATAAAAATGCGAATTATAATTTTAATTTAAACCAGTAGACAATTAAACTAAAATTTTGGCTAAAAATATAAAAAAAAAACACTATATTATAAAACGAAGACAAAATCATTCAAACGATTTTGAGTAATAAAGATATAAAGATAATTATACATTCTGATGTTGAAAACCTTTAAATATAAAATCTGTCTGTTTGTTAAACTTGAAATTAAAACTTATTTTTTTTATAAAAAGCAAAGTACAAGAAAATTATTTTAAGCTTAAAAAATATATTATAAGGCCTACTTATTTATTATAAAATATTAAAACGAGTATTATAAAAGCATTTTATGAGAACTTTTAGAATTTTCGAAGGAATTTTTTATAATATTAGAATTAATCGTCATTTTTTGCGCTAACGTTGATATTATTATTTGTAATTATGAATCGAAATAAACTTTTATAATAATGCTTTTTAAAATTATTTTTTATTCAATAAAATTTACTTACTTGAGGCAACCCTATAGACTTTTTTGAAAGCCTCAAGTTAGATTTGCAGCAATTAAAATCATGTAAAAATCAGGTTTGTTGTGGCAGCCCTAGAATAGAGTAAGTAGTTAGTAGAATTAGTTAGCAGATACATTAGGGGTGTCGAATTGCGAAAAAAAATAATAATTTTAATAGTGCCTTTAAAAACTAGTAAGGATGTCACCTACTCGAAATTATAATGCGATTTATTTAAAATTAAATATTCCTACTAGATAGTAACAGTAACCACTTACCATTAGATGGTTTTAAGCTTACTACAAAATAAAAAGTAACTATAGAACAGTCTATGGTTACTTAGAATAAAGTTCTATAACCTATCTTAGAAACTATTCAAAAAATGAATGAATGTTCTCAGCTACAAAGGAAAAGTGACCGTATAGTATAGTAAATAAAGCATATTATTGTATGAATGTGATATGATATGAGATTTATATGTAAATAACGTACTATTGTTATGTAGTATGTAACGCTGTTGACTTTATAACCGTAATTTCGCTTCATTCAATTCTTATTTATTTAATCATTTTAATAAAAAATATTTTTGTCTTCCTTTTTTTAATTCATGATCTTCCCAGGATACAACAGGCCAAAACAGAATAGAGAACTATAATTTTACGTATAATTACTGTGCTGGCAACATTATCCATACAGAGAAAATATTTAAATATGCTATTGACTTTAATTTGGTAATTATAAAAAAACTGAGAGAAATTGATACTCAAGATAAGTTTTAAATACTTTCCCATTATTTCCTAGGCAGAAATATTTAGATGTGGGTAGAGCAACAGGCTAGGCGAATCTATTTTTTACGAAAACCATGTTGTAGCCCATCTCACTATGCATTCGTACAAAATGTATTAAAAATGGATCTAAAATCGTCTAGTACTGAAAAATTAACAGCAATTTTCATCTACATTGATAAAATGATTCAAGATATCATGTCCCATAAGTTGCGCAATACAGGTACTACTAACGCCATCTATTGCAAAGATTCCCCAAACATTTAAAATATTATCGATAATATACGTTTGCAACCTTTTATTTTATCGACTAAGCAGTCACAAAATGTATTAATTCAACGAATTGTATTTTCATTTTATGTTTTGTGATTATTTTTAAGTTCAACTTTGTACCGAAGTATTCCTCGGAACGTGATGTCCTAATGTACTGTATATTTGTATAATAAAAGTTAGTAAGCATTTTATTTGTTTTAATGAAATAGCCCTTTTCTTCTCGTCGATTAAGATGTACATACTTTGGAGCAGCTGAAGTTGGGTAAATGATCTGTCAAAATACATTTTTTAATGTCATATTATTATGGAAGACAGCAACCATAGTCGTACATACACCAATGTCAGAAAAAAGTTCAACGGTTTCCAAAAATAAAAATTGTATTAAGAATAAATTATGTTGTATTTCGATAGGTCATTCATCTCACTTCTGCTGGTACAAAGTTACATATCCACACTATACCAAAAGTAACACTACCATTTATCAACTCAAACATGCCAAAATAGTGCGACATTTGAAAATGGAATGTCACCAGCTATGTTTTATATTCACAGTGTCCATATTCATACAGCCTAGTATACCTAAAATTAATTAAATTCTTACATAGCTTTTTCACCCGTTTTTCCGAACCGTTGTGTACTATTAGTGTTTTTGAATACCATCGAATTTTTTTAAGATATAAATAAATCTAATCAATGTGTGAATTTAGTGTATTCTTTGTAGAAAATTCTTAAATAAATAAATAACATAAAATAAAAATCCCGCTACATTGAAATTCCAAAAATCTCTACACCTTTAAAGTAGCCTTAAAATCACGATGTTTTTATCATTATATTTAGTGTTTAAGGCGCTAAATTGGTAACACTGACTACTTTAAGTATTTGCCCACCTCTCTGTCCCACTACTGTAACTCGTGTATTTGTGGTATGACAGCGGCGATCATCGTAATGACTCTGAGCAGTGAAGCACACGAACACGAGGGAAACTATAATTTGTCTTGACGACAACGAATCCAAAACGAACGAATAATCTATACAGGAAATCTAGCATGTTTCAGAAGAACTGACTTGCAATTAAATGTAGGTACAACAAAGAGGTTATCCCATAGACAAATTTCCCGCCAAAACAGAGAGTGCAACAGAATGTAGTCTATGATAATACATAATTATAATTATCTCAAAAAAGTCCCTCACAGCTTTTATCTCTATGTAAATGTCTTAAATTTGTTTTTAAAAGCATTCGAAATTATTGTTTTATCTCCATCCAAACTTTTCCTAATCTTAAAATATCCCATTTGACAAATAATTGTGATTTGGTTTCGGAAAACTCATAATAGATGGCGCTACTTGTTAGTTGTAGCACAATGTAGGACTTCCTAAATACAAGCAACTATTTTATATCCCTAATTTGCATAATTTTATAGTTTTCCTCGTACTTTCTAGCGTAAGGTCAAGTATTAGTTCAATGTACTAGGAAAAAATTTGTAGTATTTACATGAAGATGGAAGTCGAGGTGGGGTAGTGGTCGAAGCGCTTCCTTCCGAACGGGAGGTCGTGGTTTCAAATCCGGTTTGTACCTCTAAATCTCAATGTGAAAAAGATTTATGTGCAATTTTTCACAACACCACCGGCTAAAAACGGTGAAGGAAAACATCGTGAGGAAACTGCATATCGGAAAAGGATTTTAAAAATCCTTTGAAGATATATGAAGTCCCCAAACCGCACTGGGCAAGCGTGGTGGATGCCTAATCCCTCTTCTGAGGAGACCTGAGCCCAACAGTGGGAATAATATGGTTATTAAGAAGTTTATTGTCATTGGTAAAATGTGGACAATGATATCAGTATTTCAGCACACAATAGATTAATGTCAAATGTCATGAGAATACAATAGATGTAGGATGGTTGTAGGAAGCTCTAGCGCTAGGCCTAGTTCCATTTTCCACCGCACGAGGCGCCACAAGTACCATCCAAAAGAACCATCTACTTCCACTCGAGATTCGGCTCTGAATCATCACGATTTTCTTTTAATTATTCCGGTTACGTAAGGAGGATCAGGTGGACAGTGGTATAGGCGATCGTTAGGTGTGTAGTACGCATGCGCGGTTGATGCCGGCTTCAGAAGCGGTAGTTATACGCGAGCGACGGGCTGGGACACTCACGGGCCCGCATATAACCGCCACACCCGCCACCAAGCCCCGGATTGCGCATGCGCGTATCGATCTACAAGCCCGTATGTAGGTTAACCGGCTAAAATTAAAGGTGCGTTCTCTATTCAAGGTTAGCCCGCCAGCGCAGCTCCGAAATAGAGCGAACAGCGCAACCAGAATGAAATACACCCTAAAACTTAGTTGTTAGGAGCGTTTTTCGCTTGCCCGGTAATGGCGGACGAGAATTATGTAAGAAACATTGGTTGTTGTTTTAATTGAACGAAAAATGCGATTTTTTTGTGCCCGTACTCGTTTTTAAGTCGCACCGGTAGTAATATAGTGTAGTTACGTTGCCTGGATTTGTCTGGACTCAGTAAGTACATGACATAGTGCTAGAATATGAAAGAACAGGGCTCCATACATTTAACGACTTGTCAAAAATATTACCGCTAGAGAAAAAAAGCCCTTAAACAACTTGCAATTAGGGTTATAGTAGAATGGTTATTGCGAAAATAACTTTTAAACATAATATTCAAATGCACACTTAAAAAATATCTTCCTAAATGATGACCACATTTTGTTGATTAAAAAATACGGATAATTAACTACATTTTTTAATTAAACTACAACATATAAGTACATCATAGTTAACCGGTAAAAATGCACATGGCAAAAGTTCATGTCATGACATAATTCGATCAAGAGTAGGTAGATAGCGGTAGCAGAGGTCCATGAGCGACGGAAACCACTTACGACCATGTGGCCCGTTTGCTTGTCTGCCTACTAAAATAAATAAAAAACAATATAATGTAATTAGATAAATTAAATAATACTAGGTAAATACTTAAAGGTTATTACCGGCAAAACTTGCTAATTTTGTGTAAAACTAAATCAATCAGATTCTATTCGATTACAGCGCCATCTACCGGGTCCAAATAGCTAACATATAATATAGATTGCAAATAATTGATTTCAAAGACAACTTTTCGAATACAAACTATTAAATTTCTGTATATCATGCAGCAGTAGAGTGCTAGCTAATACAAGTAAAACGAGCCCAAACATGACGAGTCTATTTTGTTTAGAGTTCCTATGATCTTTGACCACCTTCCGAATCCATCATCAGATCAGCACCATTTTGTCATATTATTGCATTGTCAAGCGATATAGGAAACCGGCAACTTTGTCAAATTCAACTCACAAAATTTCACCCGAAATTACATAGTTACATCCAGCGCCAGGTAATATAAAGCTTGTAAAAATACATGAAACTCAATTATCCATTCTTTTAAAAAACAGAAAATATTTTATACGGGTTCCTTTATCTTTATTATATTTACATTGTAATTAATAAAACCGGTAAAATGTCAATAAACTTTTATCTGTAATCGTTTAAGTTATTTTTTGTTAATTAATGCATTGTTAACATTTCTTCTATCATGCATTGTTAACGGGTTCTTACCACGATAATTAATTGAGTTGTCTCGATATTTCAACGTTGTTGCAAACGTCATGATCACGAGAAGACTCAACATCGGAGAATTTATCACATTCATTTATTTGCTTATTTTTTACTTTATATTAAAAAAAAAACATTTAAAAAACACAATATTGTGGACCTACCTGTTTACCATATTATTATGATATTGGCATAATATAGGCAGACGAGCCACCTGATCGGGCGTGGTTACCACCATAGACCTCTGTAATATCTGTCTTTCGTACAGTCAGATCCATTTTTAGTATATTTATAGTTCATTACTTTCGTTTAAATGTAAATAAAAAATCAATCACTATGTCACAAGCCTTAACAATAAAATCTGCTTTACGATCATATTATAATGTTGCTTTAACTGAATGCAATATTTTTTAAATCTACCCAACTCACTACTTTAGTTGGTTTTAATTTTAAGTTTATTCTTGTGTTTTCTCTGTAAGTGATTGTCTGTTATCTTTGGAGAAAATAAATATCTTAAACCATAAACCGTAATGTCAGGAGACACTGTCCCGTTACCTACCTTAAGGAACTTTCATCAACCCATGTTTGAAGAAGACTTATGGTGGTAGCTTTTAATTTTTGTTAAAAAGAATGAGCATATCATCAATGTTGAAAATAAAGTATTTCATTTCATTAGGGCTTCAAGATCAGGGCTTTATTTTTAATCCTATGCGATTCCATGACATTTGGTCTCATAACCTTTCGCGTACCTTATTAAATCACTAAAGTACTTTTCCTGTACTGTACTTTACTGTACCAACCCATTACTGCCCACTGTTGGTCTCAGGTCTCCTCAGAAGAGGGATTAGACATAGTCCACCACGCTTGCCCAGTGCGGATTGGGGACTTCACATATCTTCAAAGCCTTTTTCCGACATGCAGGTTTTCTCACGATGTTGTTCTTCACTGTTTATAACCAGTGGTGTTGTGAAAAACTGCACTTAAATATTTTTCACATTTTAGATTTAAAGGTAAAAGCCGGCCGGATTTGAGACCGCGACCTCCCGTACGGAAGGAAGCGCTTCGACCACTCGGCCACCACGACTTATGACATGTCGAACACATATCGAATGTATTGACATTAAAATTTGAAAGGGTAGGAAAGAGATATTTACTTTTAATCCTTCAAATTTCCTCTACAACCACGCAACTTTCAAAATATACTTTCAAAATGCGAATATTCATTATATCACCAACCGTGCACGTGGCTTGAAGTTGGCATGAATTTGCCCTAGTCAGACTCGACTACTACCGTTAGAGCTTGAATCCATCCCAATATGGAACTCCCGTTCACGGTGTATCAATGTGTAGCGCTATAACATGTCTCTCTTAAAACGAGGTTTTAGAAAAGTCTTGTCTATGTAGGTGATACATAACGGCCCCTCAATGTTATTGCATTGCTGGTATTGCAGAGGTTCCTGAGCGGTGGCTACCACTCACCATTAGGTTGGCCAAGAGCTCGTTTATCTGTCTTACAACAAAAAAATCAAACAATAATTCGTTTTAAGACTGCAAAAGTATTCCTTGAAAAATGTGTCTAACTATTTTGTGTTTAATTAATTAATTAATTAATTGAGTTGTCTCGATATTTCAACGTTGCAAAAGCGAACGAGAAAGAGGGTATACAGATTTGTTAGCTCTTAATTCGAACCGCAGTATCCATTCTTCTCGTGATCATGACATTTGCAACAACGTTGAAATATCGATTAATTAAATATCGCGGTAAGAACCCGTTGAAAATGCATGAAAATATCATAGAAAACCGCGAGTGTCTGAATAAGATTCTTTTATCATATAAAAGAAATTTAGACATAACCTCAAAAAAAAATAATAAGATTCTAACCAGTACACCAGTTATTCTTGAAAAATCAGCCATATTTTTTTGCAAAATCCCTTATTCCAACAACATCGTAATTGAAAAGTATAAAAGCAAGATACCGATACGTTATACAATTTATATAATCTCCAGTTTGACCTGACCTCGTGAAATGTCAGAGTTCACTCGCATTTGTAACCCGCTTCCCGTTTCCAGGCTCGCTTCGATGGAGACCAGTCGCTGCGAATTATAGCACAAAGTAAAACTAGGAAATGTTGGAATTATAGCAAAAGAGAGTGTAGAGTCGATATAGTTTGTTTAAATATATAATGAATTTAAAGTAGAAAAGGTTTTTAAATAGAAGCTTAGAGCCTAAACACGACCAATTTCAACTCAATCGGAAATCGGGAAGTTAAAGAGAAAAAAAAACATATTGAATTAAAAAAAGACATGCCCGCTGAGTTTCTTGAGCCGGTTCTTCTCAGGACAGAGGCGTAATTTTAGCGAACTGGTGGTAGAACTTTTGATTTTATTTTTGACATTCAAAATGTATGTGTGTCCACATCTAATTTGAAATAAATGATTTGACTTTGACTTTAGTAACATTCAAATCGTAGCACCTAAAACAGGATTGTCAATACTTGTGACAGAAGCAGAGATGGGATTTAAAAGTCATAACAATTTAATTGTAATGTTATAAAAAAATAGCAATAATAGCGTTTGAGTAGCATGCTCTAAACATCTTTTAGATATTGAAATTGTGTTATTTGTATATACCTCCTGGTGCTTACGTCAAGTGAGTTTAGTTATATGTATTCGTATTACGCTAAAAGACACGAAAAAAAGTAGTTTCAGGCACCATCAAACTTGTAAAAGTATGAAAGTAATTTGAATTTGACTTACGATGTTAAAATTTATAATTTTAACATTATACGATTTTGGAACTCGATCCTAAGATATAATTAAGTTTTTGAAGTATTATTTATGCTAAAACATGCACATGCTATTTTTGAAAATGGGTTTTTAATTAACACTTTCTTTAACATGCTATTTTTTGTATCTTTTCCCATCCCTCGATCGAAAGTATTGTCAATACTTTTTTAGGTTTGCGGGCACGCTAAGATTTCACCCGAGCATACACAGATATATATCCAGTGTAAAAAATCCCGACGGCTATTCTAAGTTGGAAATTTATAAATAATTTGGCAATGAAAATGTTCTAATTTTCATTGTTAGATGGTTCTGTTGTTCTGGTCTTCCTCTTGAAACTATACTCATGTTAATTTTCGAGTTGTTGGTCGACCTCGCCTGAAGCAGAACATACAACATAGTCCAGTTCCATTTACTTTGTTTACGGTGAAAATTTTAGTACATAGGTACTTTTTCTTTCTCTCTGCACTTTTGATTTGGTCTCCACAAATTCATCTCCTTTATAACATCGCACCACACACCGCAGGGGCAAGGTTCACCACCTTTACTTGGAACCGCTGCGATCTTCCACGGTTCGGTTCAGAAGATCATTTTTGCCCCGTACCATTCCGATTTGGAATGGACTCCCGTCCGTGATGTTCTTGGAGCGCTATAACATGTCCCTCTTTGAACGAGGTTTAAGAAAAGACCTGTATAGTAGGTGATAGATAACAGCCCCTCATTGCCCTGGCATTGCAGAGGTTCATGAGCGACGGTGACCGCTTAACATTGGGTGGGCCGTAGGCTCGTTAATCTATCTAGCAATAAAGAAAAACAATGCGTTATGAAAAAAATAAACTTATTCAGACACTCGCGGCTTTCTATAATACTTTCATGCATTTTTAACGGGTTCTTACCACGATATTTAATTAATTGAGTTGTCTCGATATTTCAACGTTGTTGCAAACGTCATGATCACGAGAAGACTGGATACTGCGGGTCGATTTACGAGCAAACAAATCTGTCTACCCTCTTTCTCGTTCGCTTTTGGGTCGCACCACTGGAACTCGAACTCACTTCTCGACACACCACACTCACTGTATCTACAAGACTCTCTGAGCATGAACCCTTAGTGACTGTTGAAGTGAGTTCGAGTTCCAGTGGTGCGACCCAAAAGCGAACGAGAAAGAGGGTAGACAGATTTGTTTGCTCGTAAATCGACCCGCAGTATCCAGTCTTCTCGTGATCATGACATTTGCAACAACGTTGAAATATCGAGACAACTCAATTAATTAAATATCGTGGTAAGAACCCGTTAAAAATGCATGAAAGTATTATGAAAAAAATACATAATTACATGATGTTAAGTCATCAAAATCGGTTCATTCGTTTAGGAATCAGTCAAACACATAACAGAGTTAAAAATTATGAAGTCTAATGTCATTTATTAAACTTACAAATAGTTTTTGAACTTGCTCAACAGATGGCGTTGTGCATGGCGTCCATATTTATTTGCCTTAACGTAATATAATTTCTCGTTTATTTCACTAATACTTGTTATTCGGCGTATGTAATTAAAATGGCTGTTTATTTTAGTTAGGGAATTAATTCTGAATTGTATTTATACTAGAGTTTGGGCACGGATGGTAACTTGATAGTTTTAAAGCTTAATTTGATAGTGGTTAGATAAATGTGATATAACTTCGCTAAAAAACTTCTTCGAAATGTTTCTTATATTTAAATAATCATGGTGGCCGAGTGGTAGCCGTGGTGGCCAAGTGGTTGAAGCGCTTGCCTTCCGTACGGGAGGTCGCGGGTTCAAAACCGACCGGCTTGTACCTCTAAATCTTAAAGTGAAAACGATTTATGTGCAATTTTTCACAACACCACTGGCTAAAAACGGTGAAGGAAAACATCGTGAGAAAACCTGCATATCGGAATCGGGTTCTAAAAAATGGGGGTGGACTATGCCTAATCCCTCTTCTGAGGAGACCTGAGCCCAACAGTGGGCAGTAATGGGATGGTACAGAGTAAGAATTAGTATTTAATTAATAATCTTCTTGTTTTAGGTAAGACAGACTACCTCATAGATATTACGGGTAAGTATTAAAATATTAAGTATCTAGCTAACCGGTGCAATTTCGTCTGCGTCACGTAATGACACGTTTTTTTAGAGATCACAAAAACGAACATCACAAAAAACAAAGGTATTTTGATTTAAGAATTTTTAAATGAAAAATGTATTGTAGAATTCTGAAAAGTCTCTTCCGTAGTATGTAGGTACTTCAAATCTCCTATCTTTTCCTTTATTTTTGAAAAGAAACATAAATCCATTATTTTTTTTTGTAAATCTCTAGAAACAAGAAATCGCAAAATCTAAAATTCGAATCTTTTATGATGAATCGGTAGAGTGACATTTAAGGATCTGTACTATACTGTAACAACCCATTACTGCCCACTGCTGAGCTCAGGCCTCCTCCGAAGAGGGGTTAGGATCAAATCTCTCTATTAACATGATATAAATGAAAAGAAAATTACAAAATTCTAATTTAAATAATTTAATTGCATCGAGTGAGTAATAACTTAGGTAGATACAAATATCATTGACGATCGACTTCATCTTTTCAGGAATAATTCACAAATTATCTACTAATCAGATCTTGATTAAATTTAAACGAGGTATCATCAGGTATATCAGATAAAAAAGAATTTCCAAAATCGGTTCTTTAAAAAAAAAGTAGTCAATTTGTTCATCACCTTTTGAAACAAGAACCATCTGAATTTACCTAACACAAAATAATGCGGAAAAAAAATCAGTCAACAACATAACTCCTTCTTTCGGGAAGTCGGTCAAAATAACAATGAGCAACTAACAAAAAGTAGATAAAAGTCTGTATGTGTAATTAAAACACGGACAGAACTGGCTATTCCTGACTGTCATGTCTGGATCGAAGCCAGAAATGACGTAGAATAGATAAACGTAGACGGGGCAATGGATGGACGGTCTGTTTACGTCGATTCTGTGATGAGACTGACTGTTTTTTACATAAACATAGATAGAAAAGTCTGATAAAATTCAAACTAGATGTGACAATAAATTAGTAACTAAATGTTTCAACAGAAATTTGATATGAAACGTTATGACGTCAGACTCTTACTATGGCATATTGTGGGGGGTCGGGACCGGGATCTCGCCCGGTTTCTGGCCCCCTAAGAGTTTCGGGTCCCCAACGCATGTGAGTGCGAGCGGGGACCCAAGAAGGTGCCGTGTTTCGCTCAGCACGCCCTTAGCGTAAGAGCATCCGGGGGATGGTAGACCGCGCTGGTTCTGACCCAGCGGGGTATTCCGTGAGAGGGTGACACGCGGTCCCATCTTGGCGGGCTTCGGAAAGCCCGCCGACCGAGAGAGCCGGTGGCCGTATTCGCCGGCGGCTACCGGTTCGGCGTCCGGGGACGGGGCGACGGGAAAGAGTGCCGAACGCGTAACGCGTCGCGCCGTCCCTCCAAACCCCGTGCTGGGTTCTGGCCTCAGCCGGGGTTCGGACGCTGAGTGTGAGCGGTTGGAGGTTTTAGTGCGGTTCAGCTCCCAAATATCACGCCCGCGGGGCGGGCGGGGATCCGGTGGTTTCCTCAAACTGAAAAAAAAAAAAAAAAATGGCATATTGTGAGACACTGAATATATGACGATAGTGTCGAAGATTCGAAGATTATATTAAATGATTATAAAACACTGATTGAGTTTGAGAGGGTTGTACTTTTACTACTGGATTTTAAAATATGGATAATAGGAAGAATAGGAGGCATCAAATAAAATGATGTTACCTTTCAGCAAACCCTATCTCTAATATTTAAGGTTCCAGTTCATGTCGCATAGTTTTGAGACACCCTGTATAATGTTTTACGTCTGTGTAATATATCTAATTGTACTGATTTTTATTACTGCATTTACTATCTATTGTGTTCCGGTGATGTTAAACAGAGATCATTACATTATTTTATATGAATTCTTTTACATAAATAGTTTTATGTATTCCGATTTGGAATCGACTCCCATCCGCGGTGTTCCCGGAACGCTATGACATGTTTCTCTTTAAACGAGGTTTAAGAAAAGTCCTGTATGGGTAGGTGATAGATAACAGCCCCTCATTGCCCTGGCATTGCAGAGGTTAATGAGCGACGGTGACCACTTACCATAAGGTGGGCCGTAGGCTCGTTTATCTATCAAGCAATAAAAAAAACCTACGTAGACAACTCCGCGATTTCAGAGTTACCAAATCTATACTTATACTAGCTGCCATGCGCAACTTCGTCTGCGTCGAAAAATATATAATCAAATTTAGGGGTGGACTACCTTACTTTTAAGGGGATGAAAAATAGATGTTGGCCGATTTTTTATTATTTATTCTCAACGTTAATGAAATTATCATGCTTGTTGATGTCAAAAGACTACCACCAGTTCGGAAAAAGAAATAGCCACAGTCCTGAGAAGAACTGGCAAGAAACTCAGCGGGCACGTCTTTTTTTTGTATTATTTTTCTGTTTTTGTTTTTTCTTTTTAACTCAATTTTTTTGTTACAATTTTGACCTAAAACTAATTCTTCATTCCCACTTAGTGCAGTCAGACGAAATTGCAAGGATTAGTTAATTTAAAAAAAAACAAGATTTGCAACTTGTAATTTATTTCCTTCATAAAATTAAGATAAAATTAACCAAATTTGATACTAAAGCCACGAATATAGTCGAGGTGGCCGAGTGGTCGAAGCGCATCCTTCCGAATTTTTGTGCAATTTTTCACAACACCACTGGCTAAAAACAGTGAAGGAAAACATCGTGAGGAAACCTGCATGTCGGAAAAGGGTTCTAAAAATCCTTTGAAGATATGTGAAGTCCCCAATCCGCACTGGGCAAGCGTGGTGGACTATGCCTAATCCCTCTTCGGAGGAGACCTGAGCCCAACAGTGGGCAGTAATGGGTTGGTACTTTGGTACAGATACTAAAGTCATAGGTTTCGCTTCAGAGTTCAGTGGTTAACATTGTCCTGATGCATAATCTTTGTGTTCGAGAAATTGTCGAATCTTAATCGATTTCTGAATCCTAAATTACCCGCTGATATTCCAAAGTAAATACATCTAAGTCACGAGTATTCTAATAAAAAGTTAACTGCTCAACATTTATCCATTGTAATAAACTTTACTCGTCATTTATCTCCGGAGTGATTGCCAAATGACGTCACGAGTCGTTGCGCATTCCGTGACGTATTTAACTGGATTTAGATGATGACGTCACTCGTATTGTGTTGTTTTTTATTCGCAAACGGTCACGTGACTAATTGGTTACCATCGTTCAAGGTCGGCAATGGTAAGGAACACTGCCTCGCTTCTGAACAATTTTTAAGGACTTTTTTCGAACTTTATTTCTTAGAAATTCAATCGTAATATTATACATGTCTGAAATGTTGCATGTTCGTTTCTTTTCGGACTTACTCCCAAAAGGAAGAGATTATTAATCTCGTATAAATAATTGTAATGGAGGAGGATCTTAGGATCGCAATGCACAGTACAAAGTTAAATTTTATCTTTTAAAGTTTAATTTATAATTTCACAGTAATATAGGGTGGGCGATCTAACGTTTGCATTTTGAACTACTGTTTATTTAGAGAATGACAGCTCAAATGTCATTCAATTTGTGTTCATAATTTAGTTAAAGGTTTGACATTTACGAAATGGGACGCTATACGCTTGAACAAAATTGGGAAATATTGAAAAGTTACTTCCGAAGTGGTGAGTCTTCAGTCCAAACTGTAAGAAATGTGAAAAAAAATCCATATAAATGATTGGCCTATGTCAATAAGCAAAATTGTCGCATCTGGGGGTCGGAAAATCCACACGTCACCATTGAGAAGCCAATGCACCCACAAAGAGTTACGGTTTGGTGTGGGTATTGGTCCGGCGGCATCATTGGAAAATGAGCAAGGAGCCGCCGTTACGGTCAATGGCGAGCGTTACCGTGCCATGCTCAACGAATTTTTGTTTCCAAAAGTTGAAGAGTATGACATGGACGACATTTGGTTTCATCAGGATGGCAACACAACACACAGCCAACATGACAGTCGAAAAATGAAAAAATGCAAACTTTATATGGCCCACCCCTTACTTCTAATAATTAAAATAAGTAGTATGAAATTCACTTTAACCCTTAATGCATGATGATAAACATGTTTGTGTGTTGCTACATATTATGAAAATCGTGCATTTAAGGGTTAAAACAATAACATGTCGTTGAACTTTAATTAAATCGAAGTGCGATATGTAAAAGCTTTAAAAGTTGCATGTTTTAAGTGTAAGGGTTGCTAACAACAAGAAAAATAAAATTGAAGTAAATTCGTAATAAACTAAACAAGTAATAGTTTTAAACTTATTCAGACACTCGCGGTTTTCTATAATACTTTCATGCATTTTCAACGGGTTCTTACCACGATATTTAATTAATTGAGCTGTCTCGATATTTCAACGTTGTTGCAAACGTCATGATCACGAGAAGACTGGATACTGCGGGTCGATTTAAGAGCAAACAAATCTGTCTACCCTCGCACTCGTTCGCTTTTGGGTAATACCACTGGAACTCGAACTCACTTCTCGACACACCACACTCACTGTATCTACAAGACTCTCTGAGGAGCATGAACCCTTAGTTGCAACAACGTTGAAATATCGAGACAACTCAATTAATTAAATATCGTGGTAAGAACCCGTTGAAAATGCATGAAAGTAATAGTTGTACAAATCTGAACTTGGAACCGCTGCATTCATCCACGCCATTCCGATCTGAAATGGACTCCCATCCTTAGTGTTCCCAGAGTGCTATGACATGTCTCTCTTCAAACGCGGTTTAAGAAAAGTCCTGTATGGGTAGGTGATAGATAACGGCCCCTCTTTGCCCTGGCATTGCAGAGGTCCGACGGTGGTCCGAGAACGACGGTAACCGCTTACCATCTACGACGACTATCAGCCAAATCGGTCATCCAAACGAAACATACTGTAGGCGACAGAATCAATAATTGAAATTTTATTATATTCTAGCAAAGAACAAACTTGTGTCGACGATAGCGCCATCTATAAATAGTTTAAATATTTGTTATTTAAACCTCTTTTGTGTCAATACTTTTTGAATTGTAATAGAGAATAGATGTTGGCGCGCTTATTTGAATTTAGAACATTCCATTGCCGAATACAGACGTTTTGTACATTTTTTCACAACTTTTATTTTCTTAGTTTTATTTTATGATTCCTTCTTTACTTCTCTCTCACTGGCAGCATTAGGTTTTTTACACATACAAGTGAAAAAAAACACAGTAAACTTCATAACCTCTTTAGGGAGGTCGGTCAATCCCCAAGTCATGTAGTACATTGATGACACGCGATATTTCAGTATGTAACATGTGATCACGCCATGTGTGAAGGAAGTAGTTTTCGCCCCAACACGTATTCCATGCATATTCATATCACTAATGTAAGAATATTTAAATATCGTAGTTTTTGACCGACGGTGAAAAAGGAGGGTGTACTTTATAAAAGTTTATTTTTGCGTAAAGAGGTAAATTTGACTAACTTCCAGGTTTTCGATTGAGTTGAAATTTTGCATGCACCTATCGCGTGACTATGTAATATGGTATGAAGCTAATCTGATGATGGATTCAGAAGGTGGTCAGAGGATCTGTACTGAACAAGACAGACCATTATTGTTACTCGTTTACTGTCTAAGCTATAAATAAAATAAAATAAATAAGTAAAACCTTTATTTCAGACACAGTTTATAGTTTTTACTAACTCTAACTTATTTTCTAAAACTTAAATTAATTAATTATGCATTCGTTTGTCCTATGTTGACAAAGGCCCCTTCCAACTTCTTCCACTCTTGCCGATCCCTGGCAGTTCTCATCCATAATTTTCCAGCAACGACTTTGAATTCATCTTCCCATCTTTTGAAAGTTTTTCCACTTTTTCTATAGCTATTTCTGGGATACCAATTAGTGACAGTTTTTCTCCACTTTTCAGAACCTCTTAACGTATGGCCGGTCCACTTCCATTTGTTTTTTCGGATTACTAGTGTTGCGTTTTCAATTTTTGTAGTTTTTCTTAATTTGGTATTCCGTATTCTGTCAGCTGAACTAATGTTCAACATACTTCTTTCCATGGAGCTTTGGCATACTTCTAACATTCAGTTGTGCTTTTTGGTGAGAGCATATCCATATGTTAATACGGGAAGAATGTAGGCGTTATATAATCTCTTTTTAATATTAATAATAATATTTGTGTCCTTGTTCTTCATAACTTCTTTTAGTGTCCTTTTAGTGTCTCTAAGCTATAGAGGATCTTAAAAACTTGTAGATGACATTGTTTATTTTTCTTCGCGAAGTTATTTGAAAACTTCATCGCAAAAATGAGATAAAACGTATCTTAATATTATAAATGTTGTTAAACACTAATTAATCAAATAATAACTCGAGTATTAATAATAAAGTTTCCTTAATTAAGATTAATTTCCTTTCACTAAAGATTTATAAACAGGAAGTAATTTCTTTATACGCAAGGAAATATTATTAATGATCACGATAATAATGAAATTAAGTAATGTAAAGTTAGAAAAACATTAATTAACTAAAAAAACGGAATAATATGTACCTAATCCTTCTTCAATACAACAATAATTACTTTTTTTACAGAAATGACCACTGAACTCTATTTTTCAAAAATGGCACAAACTACCAAAAAATAACAACCTTTATTTTATTTTGGAACGAAGTTCGCGCGTTGCGAAAGAGGGCTAGGCGGAAAAAAATCTTACGAAAAGTTGTCACGACACTTTTTTTGTTTTAAATGATTATCGCTAGATGGCGCTGTGATCAAAATCTTTGAAAACACGTTCCTTATCGCGCGTTACGTTAGGAAAAGAAATATAAGATATCTTTTAATCGAAAGGAACTTCATTCTATTCGGGTGACACCTCTCAAGTTTTTTTTATTATGTTAATCGAAAGAACAATTAATTACAAACAATCTCTTCTAACAAACCCCATAGTATCTTAACGAAAAGGAAGAATGTAAAAATCTCGATATCAAATATTTACCTCTTTTTCCACCTATCGTGTTATCGAACCAGTGATGATTTGGTTTTTTAATCAATAAATACTTCCACTTAACTGAGAACTTACCAAAATTGGCGTTTATCTAGATCACTACATAATTTTCTTCAATGAGAATCCTACAACCTACAAAAAAACCTTACATTCATTCATACAAAATATTATAAACTAGCTTTTGCCCGCGACTTCGTTCGCGTGGACTTCAGGTTCGTCCCGTATTATCAAAAATTGTCTATGTGTTATATAGAATAGCCTATGTGTTATTCTGATGTATAAGCTATATTGTGGTAAAGTTTCATTCAAATCCATTCAGTAGTTTTTACGTGAAAGAGTAACAAACATACATCCATACATCCATACTTACAAACTTTCGCCTTTATAATATACTAGGTGACCCGCGCAACTTCGTCTGCGTTACAAAGGGGTTCAAAAATTGTAGCCTATGTGTTATTCTGATGTATAAGCTATATTGTGGTAAAGTTTCATTCAAATCCATTCAGTAGTTTTTACGTGAAAGAGTAACAAACATACATCCATACATCCATACTTACAAACTTTCGCCTTTATAATATACTAGGTGACCCGCGCAACTTCGTCTGCGTTACAAAGGGGTTCAAAAATTGTAGCCTATGTGTTATTCTGATGTATAAGCTATATTGTGGTAAAGTTTCATTCAAATCCATTCAGTAGTTTTTACGTGAAAGAGTAACAAACATACATCCATACATCCATACTTACAAACTTTCGCCTTTATAATATACTAGGTGACCCGCGCAACTTCGTCTGCGTTACAAAGGGGTTCAAAAATTGTAGCCTATGTGTTATTCTGATGTATAAGCTATATTGTGGTAAAGTTTCATTCAAATCCATTCAGTAGTTTTTACATGAAAGAGTAACAAACATACATCCATACTTACAAACTATCGCCTTTATAGTATACAGGGTGATTTGTTAGAGAGGGTACATATTGCAGGAGGGTGATGAGTACTCTGTTCTAATACGGAATATTACAAAAAATAAGTAAAATTACATTTTTTTTTTTTTATCTAAATTCGACAAAACTACCTCAAACATAAGCAATTTCGGCTTAAAGAGTGTTGACTAATGACCTCTAGTGATCTCGCGCACCCCACACCTCCGCTATAGCCATCAGTTGTCGAAAAACCATCATTTTGCAAGAATTTTAGATATTTTTAAGTTGCGATTACTAAGGTATTAAGCCATATTCTTTGGTAATAATATTTTTACTGGTCGTATATAACCATCAGCTACCATGACCTTCAATATGTACCCTCACTAGGAAATCACCCTGTATATTAGATATGCCAGGTCAGCATACACGAGAGGCATCGATACGTCATCTCGCTTTAACATAAGTAGGTCATTCACAACACATAAAAACATAGCGGATACTATACTTTACTGTATTGTCATATCATCACTGTTCTCGGTAAAACATGGAGTCCGCAACTGGCTTCTTAAGCTAAATTATGATGAGACTGAAGAATTGTTGGTCGTTGTGAGGTAATGCTGTATTTAGTCTTCTTGTGAATAGTCACTGCCGCCACTGGTTGTATTGTTACTTATTATTGTTTTATTTTGTATTAGGTATTTAATCTCAGAATGTTACATCTCTTAGATTGAGTTTATTATTTTAAGAAATCGTATAGGTTTCCCGCGATACAGGTTCAACCTAGTGCGGGGACCAATGAAATAGTGTAAGATACTGTAATGTTGTTTCAGATAAATAAATTATTCTTATTCTTATTCTTATAAGTTTATTTATTGTAAAACAAGAAAGATTAAGTACTACATGACTGTATGCGGTTACCTGTACTGTACTGTAACAACCCATTGCTGCCCACTGCTGAGCTCAGGTCTCCTCCGAAGAGGGATTAGGCATAGTCCACCACGCTTGCCCAGTGCGGATTGGGGACTTCACATATCTTCAAAGGATTTTTAGAACGCTTTTCCGATATGCAGGTTTCCTCACGGTGTTTCCTTCACCGTTTTAAGCCAGTGGTGTTGTCGCCGCCCCCACCGAATAGTATCGTAATCGACTATTACTATAGAAGTGTCTTTATTGGGAATTATTGTACTGGACGGTCGGATACACCTTGTGAATTTTTTTCATAATATTCGTACGAGTACTTTTCGAGATAATGATTTTGTAATGACCATACCTGTACTGTTCGCTTAAAAATAAAAACACAGTTTTATGACGAATATCATCATATTAGGCAATTACTAACTTTAAAGT
The DNA here is from genome assembly GCA_030269945.2 of Trilocha varians. Classification (NCBI taxonomy): domain Eukaryota; kingdom Metazoa; phylum Arthropoda; class Insecta; order Lepidoptera; family Bombycidae; genus Trilocha; species Trilocha varians. Next base: position 7,612,081 of record AP028275.1, on the reverse strand, counting down.
ATCACACCTTCTACAGGAAACTGTTATTATAATCTTATTCGGGTACGAAAAAAATAATAAATTCCGGTACTAGACTTTTACGACTATTGTTTATCATAGAATAATAACGTAAATAGATTGTACAATGATCTGGTCAATTTGTTTATTCACCGAATATTATGGTAACATTTCATTACCGAGTTAGTTAACATTTCTAAAAAACAGTGAATAATATCGCAATTAACTATTACTGTATAGACAACTGTCAACAATTCTACCCGAATAAAATCGTATCATTGCTTTACTAATGAAGATTCTATTTCAAATTTGGTAATATAAACTTTCGCTTATAACTGCAATCTTGTACAAAAATATATTTTTTTAATTACACTGCTGTATTGAAGAAAAAATCAGCCATTTTTTGGTATATAAATTATTATTATATGTAAACCTGGTAAGAAGTTATAAGCCAAAAATCGTTTTTTATTTTTCCTGTAAAATTTTGATTTTTTGATTACGGTACTATTCGGTGGGGGCGGCGTTGTGAAAAATTGCACATAAATCTTTTTCATATTAAGATTTTAGAGGTACAAGACGGCCAGTTGTGAACCCGCGACCCCCCGTACGGAAGGCAAGCGCTTCAACCACTCGGCCACCACGACTACCGTCGCTCATGAACCTCTGTAGTTGCCTGGGAATTGAGAGCCATCTTAATTTTCTTGAACCTCGTTTAAAGATTGTCATGTCGTAGCGCTCCGGGGATCACACGACACATCTAGTTTTATTTTGAGATCTTAATCATTTTCACAGTTTTTCACCGAATGAAATTACTGATTAAATAGTTTGGTTCTAAATCTACTTTGAAATAAATGAAATACGTACTTAATTAATTCATTTGTTTTATATTTTTAAACGGTTTTTTACAGAATCAAATGGTTCATGTCTTCCATTGTATGTTTAAGTTCGCTACTCGGCAATAGATGGCGCTGTAACGCGATAGTTTATTTTATTAAATACACTAATATAGCTATAATATGACATTCAAAATTGAAATTTCTTTATATTTTTATTATTACTATGCAATAATATCAGCTAAAAAGATTATTTTAACGTAAAAACATTTCAAGTTTCTTTCTACCACTTTAGTTCCAAATCTTCGCTAAGAGATGGCGCTGTATTTAGCTCATAAGATTTTATTGCTGTTACTCATTTTAGCGCTAATTTTCGTTTTAATTTCTCCAAAATATTTATAGTCTTAAAATAAACTTCTATTTAATGAAACCAAACAATTTACACGCTAAATATTGACAGTAACTACCAAACTTTTAAGTCACAATTTTTATAACCTCCTAAAGCGCGCTATTGAAAAATGTTTGTTGTGTTGTTTATAATGAATTTTTGTTTTGTGTAGTCTGTGGTCCGTTTCTACGCAGGAAGCCGGTTCTTCGGGAGGCTGGTCGAAAACTCTCGACGCCCATGTTCCGAATTAACACTGCCCCGTTCAATTGTGTTCAACCATCAAAATTAAAAAAAAAAAATCTGGCAACTGACCGTTTAGAGAACTTCTCAACACAACTGTCGTAGAAAATTTGACCATTTTTTTGTTGATGTCCATGGGCTCGTGATTTAAATCAAGGAAAGTAACTTTTTGTTTTATTTTGAAGTTTTACTAAACTTACTTTAGGAAACTTTGCTGAAAAAAATTTAATAACTTCTATTAGATTATGTAACCCTCAACTGACGGTATACGGTTAACCTAATATTTTTCGTCTACCCACAGATTTTTTTATTGGATATTTTACATAGTGTATTTTTTACTCCTACCATTTGTACTGTAAGAATCCATTGCTACAGTTACATTAGTACAGGAGTTCCTATAACTTTCCAAATCCATCATCAGATCAGCGCCATTTTGTCATGTTATTGCATTGTCAGTTGTCACGCGATATACATCTGCGTGAAAAATGTCAGCTCAATCGGAAACCAGGAAGTTAGTCAAATTTAGCTTGCAAGATTCCACTCAAGCTTACATAGTTACCAGTGAAAGTTAATATAAAGCTTGTAAAAATCATGATAAACCCGATCTCCATGAGACAAAGTACAAAGAATCATAGTAAAACAAAGTAATACTCCGTAGCTATGTCCGGACAAGTCAGTATATCGACAAAGGAGCTCGTGACCTATCTGCCGGCGTCGAGAGGCGTCGAGACGTCGCATCGATGCCTCTCAGGGCTGATATAACAAGAAATAACTATGTTAAACATACAACTACAGTTTATTATCAAGATATTCATGATAAAATGGATAGAAGTCAAATTTCAGTGTCTGCTTATTATGTATTAGACATATAGATACTTTATTTGAGGTAAAAATGGTACAAAAGATAAAAAATACAATTTACATAATCATACCTATTACATTTTTACCATAAACCAGCAGAGACTCAGCGTATTGCTGAATATCGACATAGATTATAAAATCAATGCCAACATCCAGCGCTGGTTTTCAGTGTCAGCTGGCAGTGACGTCACAAATGTTCAGATTGTACACACCTAAGAAATTATACAAAAAATGACAGATAAAATATACTATTATAGGTACATCCATAGGCCAAAAAAAAGAGTAAAATCTAGTCTATCTATTAGTATACAGGGTGATTTGTTAGAGAGGGTACATATTGAAGGTCATCGTAGCTGATGGTTATATACGACCAGGAAAAATATTATTACCAAAGAATATGGCTTAATGCCTTAGTAATCGTAACTTGAAAATATCTAAAATTCTTGCAAAATGATGGTTTTTCGACAGCTGATGGGTGTGGCGGAGGTGTGGGGTGCGCGAGATCACTAGAGGTCGTTAGACAACACTTTTGAAGCCGAAATTGTTTATGTTTGAGGTAATTTTGTCGAATTTAGATTAAAAAAAAAAAAATGTAATTTTACCTATTTTTTGTAATATTCCGTATTAGAACAGAGTACTCATCACCCTCCTGCAATATGTACCCTTTCTAACAAATCACCCTGTATATTCTAAAGCGCAGGAAAACATGTTTTACTACAACACTAAAAATGTTCATCTTAAACGTCTTAGTATACATAACAGACCATCTTCGTTAATTTGCAATTTCGGGAAATATGTTGGGGGACGGTGTAACGGGAAAGAGTGCCGTAGTGCGTAACGCGTTGAGCCATCCCGCATGAATCCGTGTTGGGTTTTGGCTTCAGCCGGGGTTCGGAGGCTGAGTGTGAGTGGTTGGAGGTTTCAGTGTGGTTTAACTCCCACATATCCCAGTCATTGTATTCCCACCCACGTGGCTCAGATTTCCTCCAACTCAATAAAAAATTCATGTTGAATTTCCTACTCCATATGACTTTCATAAAAATCTAAAGAAAGTCAATTAGATAAACAATCTTATGACCAAGGAAAACTGGCAACATAGCCACTCAACTGGGATCGGCAACAAAATTGGTTTGTTTACTTTTGTCAAGTCTGTGGCAGGAGCCAAAATTGAGCACAGTTCTAAAACTTGTTTTGTTTACATTTTTTAATCGTCTCATATTTTACGGAGATAATATATTTTAGCTGAAAATGCAATACAGCGTCGTTTAATAATAAAGATTAACAAAAATATACGGTTTAATTAAAAATCTAAATTAGTATTTAATTTTATTGGAAAAAAATGTTTTTAAAAAGAGACTCAAACGGAGTGATTCCGAACGAAGTCCCCAGTTTCGCCTGCTAGCGAATAGTGACGTTCCCAGTTGAGTGGATAACCAACATTTGGAAGTCAAAAAGTTTCCATCACTATAAAACATGCATATTCCAACAAAGTAGAAGCAAAAAGAATATATATCTCAACATAAGTCCGTACCATAAGATTGCTATATCCATTTACCCGGGTATCGTGGTAACCCTAACCTTGACCTATATCCGCTGACCTGATCAATCCGCTCGACTTGCTTCAAAAATATTTAACTAATCAAAAATATGTTGTGCTCAAAATGTTTGCTGTATAAAAGATTTTAGGGAAATAATGTTTTAGATCTGTGGTTTTAGGGTTTCCAAAAGCATATTTACTTGCTGTTTTTTTTGAAAAGCGTAAGACGATGACACTCAATTCGTTGAGCACAATAATAAAAAAATTTAAATTAATTAATAAAGCTTCGACCGTCATCTAGAGAAGCTTTCGCTCCCGGCTGGGTAAAGGGCCTGATTCAGAAGGCGGTCGTTCTTGACACGGCACGTATTGTGAGGAGGTTCCTCTCTCTTGAGCCCTGACCACTGATGGCTTGGGTCGTAGACCCCGTCTCCAGTGGCTCTCTGTTTTTTATATTGTATTTTTTTTTTTTTTGTGATTGTTTTTTTAAAAATGTAATAAAAAATAAGCAAATACATGAATATGGAGAAGAAATTTAAATTACAAACACATAAGTTCTTTAAAACTTCACTTTATTTTTCATGATGTTGATTCAGAATGTCGTGTACTTACGCGCGATCGGCGTACCTTAAATTGGCTTCATTCTGTTGTTCATGATGTTGATTTCAGATGCAATAAATGTATGGCAGCCGTGAAATTGCAGAGGTTTACGAGCAACGGTAACCATTTAGTATTAGGTGGCCCGACATCTTATCAGCCTACATGACAATTATATAAAAATAAATAAAAACCCTGTTTATTTCTCGCTTACTTAAACTTAAAAACTATTTTATAAAAATTAAAAAAACATTTGAAAAAAGTGACAAAAAAAAATGAATAATAATATACCTAACGCTAGTGCGAGGACCCCCCATTGGGTAAAGGCCTCCTCCAAAGACGTCCATTTTGATCTGTCTTGTGCCACCTGTATCCAGTTCGAGTCTGCATTGTTAACTATTTCGTACTCCCATCTTGTCAGTGGCCTACCTCGGTTTCTTTTTCCCAGTGGACCACTCCATATAGTTTTATAGACCTTTAAGGTCCACCTTTGATCTGGCATCCTAGCTATGTGCCCAGCCCATCTCCACTTTAACTTTTGGCACGACTAAAAAAAACTTTTACAAATTTAGTTATTGTGAAAAGCAAAATGTATTTAGTCATAAACATATTTAAGATATTAATTCTGTGATTTATAAAATATAATAAAATCTGTCTCGCTGTTGTATTACACAAACTATTACATTTTATACATACATTTATTCTCTCGTCGGATGGACTTGGCCGCTTTTCAATAACAAAATAATGGTACTACAAGTTTTACCCGACCGAATAACAATGAAGACATATTTTAACATTTATCTAGAGGGACTTGTCATCTGAATATAGTCGGGTAATATCTCACAGTCCAAATAAAATGGATTGCTTTATTCTCTAAACTTAACACGATTTATTGGAACGATGTTCCTTATTGCGCGTTATCGAAAGGAGGCTAGACGGAAATTCTTATGAAAAAGTTGTCACGACACTTTTTTGTTTTAGATGATTATCACTAGATGGCGCTGTGATTAAAATATTTTATTTAAGTTATAAAAAATTCTCTTTCAAGAGAGAGAGAGAGACAGACGTTTTAAAGTAACTAATTATTATAACTTAAAAAAATAAAATTTTATTACAATTTCCTCACTATTTAATCGAAAGGAACTTCGTTCCATCCGAGTGTCCCTTGACACCTCTCAAGTTTTTTTAATATTAAAAAGAGAAGAATAAAACAATATAATATTCCTTTTGTAAACGTGTTTTGGTAAGAAGTTTTGTTCAGTCATCCTTATTTTCGCTTTCATCGTCTGTTTCTGCATTCATATATTATGTTAAAGAATTTTGTAATAAGAATGAGAGGCATTTAAAACAATTACCCGTAGATTCCTCAGTATTCATTAATAAATTAATTTTGGTTTAACACAAGCTTTAAGCACATAGCTTGGCAATTCGTCAATAGATGGCGCTTACCACCGATTCCTAAACAGGAAGTTATGTAAGGTTTTTATTTTATTTCAATTGCTACCATAATTATTTAAATTTAATTTAGAAAAACACAACAGTATAGTTAGCTTTTATTAAAGTTTGCTAAAGAAAAACTGAAAAACACTATTTTGGAACTTATTGAATTAACCACGGAGCCTAGTTTTCGAAAAGGGATAACAGATGGCGCTAACAAACGAAACTACGTAATTGAAACCAAATACTTTCTTTTATTTTATCGTGAATCGTATATAACAGAAAACTTTAAACAAACTATCACTAAATTCAGACTATTAAAACATTTACTAAATATCATTAGTAATATTATAAAGTTTAATTAATAATTTAATGTTATTCTCAAATCGCGGTATCTCGATTTAAAAAAAGTTTCCTATAAATTGATTCGTTGTTGCATAAACTCTGTGGTCCAACTTCTTCGCAGTAAGCCAGTGCCCGGGACGCTGGTCAAACTTCCCGCCATTTTTCATAATTACATCAACTGTTCATTCGATTCTCATCCTATCATCAAAATTATCATTTAATCAGAGAAACTTTTCTCAACAACACTGACGAAGAAGCTTTGACCATTTGCTGAAGAAATTTTGGATATTTTATTTTGATGAATGATTACTATTTTTAGCAATTTAACACTTTTTTAATGTGATGTGTGCTTGGTTAGTGGTTACTGGGTATTACACACTGACCATTGATTATTAAGTGATTTTCCACAGTTAGGGTTGCCAGGTGTTAGGATAAAGCAGGACATACGTAGGATTTTTGATTGCTTGACCGGCCAAAATAAGCGGCGTCCGGACTGTTAGGATTTAGGTAGGATTTTTCAATTTCAAAATTCGCGCGCAGGTCGAGATTGAATCACGCCAAACGAGTAAAAATGTGAGGCGTCCGGATTTTTCGACCGAATGTTAGGACAAAAAAAAAATAGTTTTACACTTTTTATAAAAAAATGGACAAAAAAAGCAAGATGTCCGGATTTTGTACCCAAATGTCAGGACAATCTCACAAGTCTGTCCGGCTTTTGCGTCTGAGGACCTGGCAACCCTATCCACAGTGGGTACTTTTATTTTTTATGTATTATTCTCTGCAAAATGGTAATTAAAGTTTTGTGTACGATACACATTGATAGATAGATTTCTGTATCAGGTAGTAGGCACGTACGGAATGTTCCGGGCTATGTTTTAAATTCGAATCAGAACAACACAGTAACTACATTTGGAAAGTCTTCTTTAATTTTCTTTGTTAGAAGAGAAGTCAGAACTCGTATTTCCTACTCTTATCAACTTCTGATTAAAGTCGCGGGGTCCAAGACCAGTTAGTTATGTTTCCCTTGTGTTGGTGTGCTTCACTGCTCAGGGTCGATGGTCGCTGCTGTCATACCACATACACACGAGTTACAGTTTAGGAATAAAAAATTTGACTCCGAAATCGAGAAAATTACGGTTAAAATAATTTCCTCATTTCTCATAATAACAGCAAATCCAAACATACATTTTACCCTGCAGCGTTAATTAGTCGACGTTCTTAATCTACTTCAATGTATTTATTTTTAACTAGATGACCCGCGCAACTTCGTCTGCGTTACAAAGGGGTTCAAAAATTGTAGCCTATATAGGCACGCGCTGCCCGGCGCAAACAACTACGACCCTGCATTTTAAATTTGTAATATCTTCGGTAATATTCACTTAAATTACATGCTGTAAATAGCATATTGATCTATAATAAATGCACAATTTATTTAAGGTACTTAATTGGATAAGGATTAATGCTGTATTGTTTAAAATCACTTCGTAAATAACCATTTTTTAGTAAAGAATAAAAATGGTTATGCTGGGTTATCCCTAAGAGATAGACATATACCATCGCGGACTTTTTTGTTGAACTTTTTAAGGTGAACAATACTGTAGTACATTATTTTGGTCTATCTCGTAGAGTTCAGCCAGCGTTTGCAATATAAGCGCAAAAAACGTGCTTATTTACGACATCACATTAGAAACCTTTAAATTTATCAGTGTTTCTCTACTATATTATGCATTTATTATACATACAAACCTTCCTTAAGAATCACTCTATCTATAAAAAAAACCGCATCAAAATCCGTTGCGTAGTTTTAAAGATCTAAGCATACATACATACAGACATACAGCGAAAGCGACTTTGTTTTATACTATGTATTGATGATACAAAGTATATTGAAATTCCCAGTACATTAAAGTGAAATTCTATTTATAGACAACACAATAGGTTCCAGCGCTTTGTCATACACTCGATGTATTTTCAAAAGACATTTCTTGATTTCAATTGTATATAGAGTGAGACGAATTGTTTATAAAACATTTTGGAATGATCTTGCCAAATATTCTCTTACTAGGTGACCCGCGCAACTTCGTCTGCGTTACAAAGGGGTTCAAAAATTGTAGCCTATGTGTTATTCTGATGTATAAGCTATATTGTGGTAAAGTTTCATTCAAATCCATTCAGTAGTTTTTACGTGAAAGAGTAACAAACATACATCCATACATCCATCCATACCTACAAACTTTGGCCTTTATAATATATATCAGATTCTCCATAGTAAAATTATGATCAGAGTGTTAGTAGCGTGCAGTCCATAGAATCAAATAAGCACTGCATACCCTGAATAACTAAAACCCTATAAAATTGCTTTGATTATTTAATCCATTGAAAAAAATAAGTACTATCTGATTCTTTAGTACGAATTTGTGAAACGTAAGCTTTTATTAGTCCATTTTTCTCGTACGCTCTTTTATAAATGATGATTAAAAATATTTTTTCCCGCGTTTCTGTGAATGAGCACTAATCAGCCGTTCTCTTGTTTCAGGTTGTCGCGCCGAGTGAAAGAGACGAACATACTCGAAACTAGTCAAACGACTTATATGGAGCGAGACGGGTATACGGCGCGTGCTCTGTCACGAATCAGAACACACAAAAAACACGAACGCAGATAATACGGGCACAGATTACACAAACGCATAAGCCCGAGTGTAGACTATCCGCCTAACTACCTTAGTGGAAGGTGCTCGTATGTACTTGCCTTAAATTTAGTTATGAGTTTGTAGTTTTGCTCGCGTCCGTGCTTTTAGGTTTAGTGTAGGGTGTAAATAGGTTCGTATCGGCGGCGGGGCGGTGTGTGCGTGTTTGCGTGTGTGATGCGGAGCCTGGATCGGTACGGCGGAAGGGAACGGCAGCTCATTGTGCTGGTCTGACGACGATATACAGGTCAGTCTAAACCTTAACTTTAAATCAACATTTTATAGACAGTTGAAGAACTATAAAGCTAGGTAGGAAGCGGTTTCTGACATTACTGTCAGTGACGGCAACAACTTACTATTAGACGGCCTGTCAGCTCGTCTGTGTACAAAGAAAAAAACAAAACTTGAGAGGTGTCATGGGACACCCGAATAGAACGAAGTTCCTTTCGATTAAAACATATCTTATAATTTTTTTTTCTTAACGTAACGCGCGAAAGAACGTGTTTTAAAAGATTTTGATCACAGCGCCATCTAGCGATAATCATCTAAAACAAAAAAGTGTCGTGACAACTTTTCGTAAGAATTTTTTCCGTCTAGTCCCCTTTCACAACGCGCGATAAGAAACTTCGTTCCAAAAAGTTAAATATCATTGTCCCTTTTCGAAAGAGGTCTAAATATACCCTTAATGATAGGTTAGGTGCGATGTAATCAGTGCGGTGACCACTTACTATCAGATAAACAGTCTGCTCTTGTACTCTTCGTTTAAATAGACGTAAAAACGTATTAATGCTCACTGTGGACGGTAGTAGTGGGCTTCGGTAGTGGGCACTCACAGTAGTGGGCTTCGGCCTGACCGGGCATACACTACCTCACCCGGTCGGAGATCTCCCTTTGGCCATAAGTCCACAGTACCCCTAAACTAGTGACCCCGACATTTGCAAATGTTGTAACCGCGATTCAGGATGTCGCGCGCTATTATTGGTCGCCACACCTCCAATATGCAGATTTCCTCACGATGTCTTCCTTCACCGGTATATTATAGAAGTTACAACAAATAGTAATTTTGTTTTTGTTAAAACTTGTATTTGTCACTCTCAAACCATTCAATAAGAAAAAAAAATTCTAAAGTACTTTATTACTAAACTAAAATGGCATTTTCCTAGATAAAATTCACAAAAGTCCGTTTTACAAACATTCTGTCAGTTGTCAGTTTTATTAATTTTCAACTAGATGGCGCCACATGTCTGTCTTGAAAAATAACCGCGCGTTCTCTACTAAATACTATAGAACTGAAACTACTATGTGATATTATATAATTTACGAACATCTTAAATGACAGTTAATTCTTGTTGAACGTTAGACAGAATCACCACGAGTTATGGAACAGTCATCATTGAAAAACTTAAGAGAGATTATTTTACTTTTTATGGCTTATTCTTCAAATTAGACTTCCAAATGGTTCAAGTCAGTATTATGAGTTGTAGTTATCACTTATTGGTCAGACGGGTCGTTAAGTTATTTATCTTTATAGCATTTGTTACGAACCGATTTATTTTTTGTTTAAACAGAACTACGAATAAGCCTGAAACCTGTATTCCACGTATTTTTTCCAATCGAAATCATAAGTCCATGATAATAATATGCAAGCTGTTTTACATTTTCTGCGGTAAGCCCGAAAGCAATCTACGAGACGAGATGGCCGGTTATCTCTTAACATGCACTTAACATAGTCTATTGATTTAGGAATACCAGAAAAAAATCGTGTCTGAAACCTAGACTTTATTCATTACAATTTTTCTTTCAAATAAAAAGTTGATTGAACATCCAAAAAACAAAAGAAATTGAATAAAAGCACAAAAGAGTAATTTTAAGCCGACCGTAGTTCTTCCGTGAACTGAACGTACAATCTAGCGCTTACAGCGACTTAGCAGTGTGATTTGTGAGTAGACGAAACTTCGCTGCAGCGCTGAGAGATGGCGGCACCGATCGATGCGGTAGTGCGCGCGCATCCAATGACGTCACGCTGCCGGGCGGGCCGCCGAAATGAAATGAAAGCTACCAAAAGTATTTGTGTTATGCAAATGAATTAACAAATCGATAGTGTAATTATTCATTAGTTTTATAAATGTTAATAAGCGCGTATCGTGCATGAGTATTTTATCATTCTTAATTTGAATATTGAAGTAATGTCAAAATTCAATAATTCAATTAAAGCAACCTATGCACTATGCGACAAACATCAACTTTCAAAACGCAGTGATCTAAATTTATCCACTATGAATAAATAGTTATTTAGTTATTACTTTTGAAGACCTAACTGCCTACCAATGGACATAAGCAGTTACAAAATAACGGTAAACAAAATTGACTCTTAAATATAGTTTTAAAAAGTAGATTATCATATTAGTGTCACATTTAAAACAATATAGAATTAATTAAAATTAATATTTAGTGAGGCAGTTGATTATCTTGATATAATAATGATTGTTTTAACGTAAGATTGCATTTTTCAATTTCATGGTATCGTCGCTACGGATCGCGATAAAGCAATGCGACATTATTTATCACTATCGTATCGTGAATTAAAATTTGTGCGTCAAAACGTAACTTGCGTCAAAGATAGTACATTTGCTTTAGTTTAATCAGCAAGTTGATTTTGCGATATCCTGGATTAATAAATTCTTATATTGATAAATTATTGTGACATATTTATTGTGTTGCATATGACGTAATTACCTATATTTATAGCTTTAATTAGATTTACAATTTTAAAAACCGTGTCAAGTACAGGAAAACGAGAAACTCAATTTTATGAAACATAGTTGTAGCTACAAGAAAAAGTGCTATTGTTTAAAGTAATAGTGAAGTAGATAGCTACTACATAATAATAAATAGTTATTAGAATAAATAGTTATTTTAAGTAAACTTCGACAAAGCTTGTACTAGAGATTTCCGAAAAAAGTTACGTGACAACCGTAAAATATCAATGGTTGAATTGAGTAATGAAAAAAAATCATTGATTTAATATAGCACTGGAATTATGATATTTATTTTCTACAACACATTTAATAATCCAAGTGACCGTCGACGGGTTGTTGTAAGATCTAACTAAAAGATATCGTGATCTTCATGGTTTTATTATATTAAATCCTGGTTACAGAATGGGTCACATCTACCCTAACTGCTTACATGTAACTTATCTAAATAAAAGGTCGACTATCTAACTAAGTATAATAGTATAATTTCATTAAATTTAATATCAAATTCAATGTCATATTCATGTTTCGTGTAACATTTTAAACGAACAGGGTAACAATCAATTGTCCTCTTCATTTTATATTGTTTTTAACTTGATTACACTATCTTCATGGCCTTAAAATCACGACTATCTTAATCTAACCATCGTTTTCATAAATTACCTTATTATAATTTTAAAAGATCCTGATTCATGATAACAGTATATTATGTATTGATTAATTTACTCTGTTTAGTCTGTGTATTGTTAGAACTCTATTTTCGTTCTGCGCTGATTTAGTCAGTCGGTCCAACTTGAGTTTGTTGAATATTTTATGAGATAGTTCGAATCGTTTATCTGTTTCTATGGTTATTTTGACAAAGTTTTCCTTAAAGCTTTAATTCGAATTTGATATTTTGATTTACGGCGTTGAAAGGATAGATAGTCGTTATTAAATTACTTTTCAGTAATCATGAGCTATTTTGTAATCTATAATATACTCATACGTGACACTAACACTAATTTACATAGTGGAAAGGCTTAGATAAGCTATAATTTAGATATAACGACGTCAAAGTACTTAGATAAATTAATATTTATTTTTATTGATGACATAACTCTGTAATTAAATACTATCAAGGCCGTAGAAGGAAGTCATAACCATATTAAGTTGTAGTCAAAATTAATAGGCAATTTACAACATAGTATTTTTACCATGCTTTGAGTAATATGGTATGTAGGACAAGTAATTATTACACTATTTTATCCAAGATATACACCAGATTCATTGAAATAGGATATTACTAGTGAGCCCGCGCAACTTCGTCTGCGTTACAAAGGGGTTCAAAAATTGTAGCCTATGTGTTATTCTGATGTATAAGCTATATTGTGGTAAAGTTTCATTCAAATCCATTCAGTAGTTTTTACGTGAAAGAGTAACAAACATACATCCATCCAGACATCCATACATACAAACTTTCGCCTTTATAATATTATTAGGATTTTGATTACTATTAAACCTGTACTGATATCTAGCTAATTGATTTACGTAAATTTACTGGATTAAAATACGTTTGTGACACTCTACATACCTACACACACTATACAATAAAAGTTATCACATTACATTTCCTTACATACATTATTTTTAAAGTAATATTGTTAAAAACGTACTACTCTAAAAGCAACAGACTGGTCCTCCTACGTAAGGAGGGGCGCCCGGCGGAATCAGCCGCCGGTTACCGTCCCATCGTGCTGCTGGACGAGGTGGGCAAATTGCTGGAACGCGTTCTGGCCGCCCGCATCGTTCAGCACCTGGTCGGGGTTGGACCCGATCTGTCGGCGGAGCAGTACGGCTTCCGGGAGGGTCGTTCGACCGTAGACGCAATTCTACGTGTCCGGGCCCTCTCGGAGGAGGCCGTCTCCCAGGGTGGGGTGGCCTAGGCGGTGTCGCTCGACATCGCCAATGCCTTCAACACCCTGCCCTGGTCCGTGATTGGGGGGGCACTGGAGAGGCATGGAGTGCCCCTCTATCTCCGCCGGCTGGTCGGCTCCTACCTGGAGGCCAGGTCGGTCATGTGTACCGGGTACGGTGGGACCTTGCACCGGTTCCAGGTCGTGCGCGGTGTTCCACAGGGGTCCGTTCTTGGACCTCTACTGTGGAATATCGGGTACGACTGGGTGCTGAGGGGTGCCCTCCTCCCGGGCCTTAGCGTTATCTGCTACGCGGACGACACTTTGGTCGTGGCCCGGGGGGATGACTTCCGGGAGTCTGCCCGTCTTGCCACAGCGGGGGTGGCCCTCGTCGTCGGCAAAATAAGGAGATTGGGCCTCGACGTGGCGCTGCACAAATCCCAGGCCCTGTGGTTCCACGGGGCTAGGGCAGCGCCACCAATCGACGCCCAGATAATGGTTGGAGGCGTCCAGATTGAGGTCGGGGTGCAGCTGAAGTACCTCGGCCTCGTGTTGGATAGCCGTTGGACCTTCCAGGCCCACTTCGCGAACCTGGTCCCCCGATTGATGAGGACGGCCGGCCAACTCGATCGGTTGCTCCCGAATGTCGGGGGGCCCAGCCACGCAGTGCGCCGCCTCTATGCGGGGGTGGTGCGATCGATGGCCCTATACGGTGCGCCCGTCTGGGCCGACGCACGGGTGCGAAGACATGTCGCCCGATTCCTGCGTCGGCCACAGCGCATCGTAGCTATTAGGGCCATCCGCGGGTACCGCACCGTCGCTTTTGAGGCGGCATGCGTGCTGGCGGGGACGCCGCCTTGGGAGTTGGAGGCGGAGGCGCTCGCTGGCGACTACCGCTGGCGATGTGACCTCCGCGCCCGGGGCGTGGTGCGTCCCCTGCGGGAAGCTGTTCGCGATAGGAAGGTCCAATCTCGGCGGTCCGTGACGGAAGCGTGGAAGCGACGTCTCGCTAACCCCACATGGGGTCTACGGACCGTCGAGGCGATCCGCCCGATCTTAGATGATTGGGTGGGTCGTGGCGAAGGACGCCTCACCTTTTGGATGGTGCAGATGCTGACCGGGCACGGGTGCTTCGGTCGGTATCTGCACCGGATCAAGGCCGAGCCGACGGCGAGGTGCCATCATTGCGTGGGATGTGACCAGGACACGCCGGAGCATACGCTCGCGCGCTGCCCCGCATGGGAGAGGCAGCGCTGTGTCCTGGTCCAACAAATAGGTCCAGACTTGTCGCTCCCGGGTGTCGCGGCGTCGATGCTCGAGAGCGACGAGTCTTGGAAGGCGATGCTCGACTTCTGCGAGTCCACCATCTCGCAGAAGCAGGTGGCGGGGGCTGCGAGAGAGAGGCTTTACGCCACTCTCAACTTGCCAACCCGCCGCCGTCGAGCAGGGGGTCGGGACCGGGATCTCGCCCGGATTCTGGCCCCCTAAGAGTTTCGGGTCCCCAACGCATGCGAGTGCGAGCGGGGACCCAAGAAGGTGTCGTGTCTCGCTCAACACGCCCTTGCGTCAGAGCATCCGGGGGATGGCGGACCGCGCTCCCCGACCCACGCTGGTTCTGACCCAGCGGGGTATTCCGTGGGAGGGTGACACGCGGTCCAGCCATCTTGGCGGGCTTCGGATAGCCCGTCGACCGAGAGAGCCGGTGGCCGTATTCGCCGGCGGCTACCGGTTCGGCGTCCGGGGACGGAGCGACGGGAAAGTGTGCCGATGGCGTAACGCGTCGCGCCGTCCCTCGAAACCCCGTGCTGGGTTTTGGCCTCAGCCGGGGTTCGGACGCTGAGTGTGAGCGGTTGGAGGTTTTAGTGCGGTTCAACTCCCACATACCCCGCCCGCGGGGCGGGCGGGGATCCGGTGATTTCCTCCATTTGAAAAAAAAAAAAAAAACTCTAAAAGCAAAAGCAACTGTTTACTCCAATATCATTGACAGAATGTATCATCAAATTTAACTGAAAATTTTGTTCTGTTCTAACGTATTCAACACATCAATCAATATCAATTTCCTTCGTACTCGTTCAAATACTGTTGTGACTACAAAATGTGTTGTGTGAACTGTACCAAAATTAAATTGCGTTAACCTCGTCGTCTTGTCAGCTCACAAAACGCCTGTTTGATTCAGACAATGAAATAATCACCAGTCTTTTATGTTTTATCGTGTATTTTCGGGTACATTAGGGTTTCGCTGTTTTCTATCAACGATTCGCCTTGGACTGCTCGATTATCTTCCTGCCTTGATACCAATCAATAAATCACTTCTATCAGCATGATTAACTGTTACATTCTTGTTTTTGATTTTATTTGATTATAACAGGGAAGTTAAACTGTTTAGAATGGTGTTATAATGGTATCGTGACTAATCGTGAGTCATAGGATTAAATTTTCTTATACTTCAGTCTTAATTAGAGTTCAAAACTCACTATCGATATAAAATGAAGATATATTATAAAGGTGACTAAATTTAAATGAAAATGTGTCGTTACTATTAATTTTAAAAATAAATCATAAACACAAAAAATCACAAAGTCGTATTAACATTTAAAGGTAGAATAAAATCACGTATGTTGAGTTATTTCATAACATTCTTCGGAAACAAGGTTTCGTAATCACTGTAATGATGTCATTGAAAGTAATCAAATGTTTAAAAGTATTTAAATGAGATAAGATTTTGATGCATAACGTGTACAAAACAAATTATCTACTTAAGTTGTAGCGTGACAATGAAGTAGAGATAGTAGTGTTTGCTGAGTATTCATTTCAAGGCGAACTATCATTTTGAGGAGAAGGGGGAAAGTAATCTAGAACCATTCTAAAATTGGTAAACGTACTAAAAAACTTGGAGGCCGTGAATGATTTCGATTTAATTACTGTTAACTTTATATTTTACAGCCGTATTTTTAAAACAAGTACGTTTCGAAATCTGGAAATCTCCAACTAATTAGAGCACCGCCGCCGGGTACTCGTAAAATTCTCTTTTGTACTTAACCATGTCAAGTTTTAACCAACTGCAGTTTTTTTTCACAATAATTATGCTTTGAAAATACAATTTACGCAAACTACAACCTTACGAGCTTCTTTTGTCTGTGAAATATAATTGAATTTGGCAGACAAAACCGTTTATAGTTAATGTTTCTGCTCGCTGCATTTTTTGTACACTCGAAACACGTATTCCAAGCTAAGAGATTTATTCGACAGATTGGTCCGCACGAGTTACAATATTCTAGAGATAAATTCATGTTCCTTCGTCCCCGGCTGAATTAACTAAATATATTAAGGGCACACTAGTTTAGCCTTCTCTACTTCTGACGACTTTTTCTAAACAAATGTACTGTAAGGTAATCTAGTCAAATGATTGTTTAAAATGCTTGCTGGGAATTATTTTAACCTTGATGTTCAACACCGAACACAATAATAGCCTTCAGCTTTGAAGGTCTCAGTAAATTTGGTTGATAACTATAGGTCTTAAGTAAAATTCATGTTTCTTAGGAAAATGTTCCATTTAACACCAATAACAAAGGCACTATCAATTTATTTATCAAGAGTATGGTTTAGGGCCGAATATAGAAATGTTTCTCAAATTTGAGGATCTCAATATTGATAAAAACCTTAAAATGTAATTATACCGATAAGATGTTGGTAATGAGGTGATTAAAATTATGTATGTGAATACAACTTTGACGTGAAGAGGTTATTCAAAAGTTTAAAGGTTTAAAAAAATATACTTTCATAATTTGGATCTTAATTATGTTCAGTGTGTACATTACAAATTAAAATATTATTGTTATTTACTTATTTATACTTCACGTTAATAATACAAATCGACAGTAACAATACTTAATATGTTAATTTTCCTCGTTTTTGATGAAGTCACAGGTAATAAAACATGTAAGGTCAGTTTAGTATTTTAATCCATGATCAGTAACTTGAATTAAACATAATGAGCATATCACATCACAAACGGTACAAAAAGGCGCCATTATTCTTGAAATTAAATGTTTTTCTTCGATCTTACCCATTCTGCTTCAGACCGGAATGTGCTGTTATGTTTAGAATCTTAAATAAATAGACTGTAAATTTTCGTAACATCCTGATGCAATACGTTTTCACATCTTATCATAAAAATACAATGCGGTATTTCTGCTTTATTTAACAAGAGATTAAATACTCGGAAAATAATCAAATAAAGCCTTCCTGCTATCAAAATTATATTAAAACGAGTAACATAGCAACATATTCGTGATAGTAACATGTTAGAAGTATGTGAATCATGTTTAGGTTAGGAAAGGTGTAATTTACTACTTTAGTCAGGGTCATCACTTTTATGTCGGACACAATCGCTAAAGTTTACCCCAGTAGATGTTTGATAAATAATATAGATAGAAAAACCATAAAACAGTGTACATAGGAGATAATAAATATATTACTTTACTTACGGTATGAAAATATAACTTCGATCTTATAACTCATCAGTTTTTTAGTATTCTAGAGTTTATGTAAGTCTTTTGTAAGCCTATACACATTTTGAACTACATATTCTATTCTTCAGAAATATACGATGCTCTATCATTCAAAATGTATCCTCTTTTCATCTAAGTAGGTCAATAGTTTTCTTCTCGCCAGTAGGTTATTTGGCATACTTGTACCCATATTTGTGCTTTTAGGCTTTTGGGTTAAAACATATTCAACTTTACGTTTGGGACCGTTGGGTTGCTTTTGAATCTCTAAACAGCTTGTATTTGCTCTAGCACTCCCTCGCCATTAAATATGTACATAGAGGTAATTTGATTTTTAAACTGACTCTTTATGCCAAAACCATTTATTTTATTACTTTATACAGCCAGTTTTTAGTAGGTTAAACTATACAATTATTAGCTTGATTGACTTATCAATATTTAAGTAATACTTGTTGGTATTTTAATGGATAGCTAGATATTTTCATACTTAATTATGAGGCTACATTTTCGTATTTTTAGTATTACATTATTCGTTGTAACGTTGAAGATCCAAATTCTTTTGAAATCGATTGGTTAATACAAGCGCAGGGCTTGTCATTCACTGACGTCGTACCCACAACCCGACTGACGCATGCGCGTCTGGCTAACGTCTATCCCGAACGGATATAGATGAATATAAGCTTGCACACATTTTCATACAATTTTCTGATCTCTTTAACGTGGTTGCATTATTTTATCGTTATAATTTACGTTTGAGTGGTTATCTCACTTTTGCCGCATCGCGATACAGATAACGTTGGCGTTAGTATAATACTTTGTCAATTATCAGATAGCGCGACTGCTACTACTAAGTAAGAAAATTAAATTGCGGCAGAACCGCGCCATAGCGATTAGTCGAAAGTCGCGTAGTGCATGGGTCGCGTGGATATCGTTCATCGTTCGCGTGTGGTGCCCTCTTCTGTCTATTCGACACTATTCGTCAGTCAGATCGCGGGCACGGTACGTGAGGTCGCGTGATGAGTTGGTGCTCGTAGTTTTTAAGTTTGACATTTGGCGCGGTTTTCGTTAAAGTTTATTAGAAATAATTAACGTGAAAATCATAGGTTTAAGTTAGTGCAATCTGTGTATTTTCTATTTATTTCAAGTGTACGACTAGTCTTTCTGTGAATTATTTGACGCCGGCTGTGGAGTGGCTGAGCTCGTGTACTTGGCTTGGAGTGCCTAATTTTTTGTGGTTTTTCTTTTCTGCATTGTTCGTTTTCGGAGGTATCTCGCAGCTGCTGGTCACGACTGAGGTATTTATACAGTATTAGCTTATACTAAAGTATTTCTAGTGTAGGTGATTACGAAATCTCTAATGCTGTCTACGGTAGGCAGTTTGTAACTCGTTAAACGTGTTCCGAATATAGAGAGATCGAGTTTAAGCCCGCGAACACGGCTAGTTTGCGAGTATAAAGTAGTTATTTAGTGATTTTCCCTTGGTGGCCGGGCAGTTACGGCGCGGACAGCTGTGTATGTGTAATGTGTAAAAATAAATACGATCGCATTATCGTTCTCTAGACACACAGTCTTGCCGTGGACGTGTTATATTAGTCGAATACTCGAACTATGTGTCGCTAAATTACACTAAAATAGGTTACTTGCACTGGGTTCAACGCCCACTTCGAAACACCTGCATTTTTGCGAAACGAATTTTCGTGAT
The DNA here is from genome assembly GCA_030269945.2 of Trilocha varians. Classification (NCBI taxonomy): domain Eukaryota; kingdom Metazoa; phylum Arthropoda; class Insecta; order Lepidoptera; family Bombycidae; genus Trilocha; species Trilocha varians. The sequence continues at coordinate 7,592,301 of AP028275.1, read as the reverse complement.
GAAAAAAAGTTATAACCTCACTTTTATGACACAAAACGACTACAACAAAAAAACTAATTATTTAGGTAATAATTGCCTTGAAATAATTGTTTAAAGTAAATAAAACTCGATAAAATAGAATTGTTTCTTTCCTCGTTATGTCATTGAACGGGTGCGACAAGGATAGCTATATGTCTACTCTTATCAATCAGTCATACAACTGGTATCAACGCGAAATACTACACTACACATGTAAAAGTGTATTTTATTAATTTTAATTATTTCTAACTGGATTAAATATGATTTTACACAATTTACCTGTTTTGTAACGGATTATTCCAGAACCTAATTAATTTATTATTTTATAACTGTCAGAGAATTTAGTGTATTTCGGTTCATAAAATAATAAAGAAACTGAATAATAATTTTATAAAATGAATACCAAACATTATTAACTTATTTCTTAGTTTTATTTGTATTAGAGTTGAATAATGATTGTGAGACTATTTAATCATTCTAATAGAAATATTATATAAGTCGCATACTCTGGAACGTTTCATTAAAAGGAAAATGTGATGTAATTTTACATGGTAATTAATGAAAAATACAAAGGTTATTTTTTCTTCAGTTGATTGGTATTTCTCAAATGTTTCGAAGACATTTTATTAACCTTCGATACCACCTCAATGTTTGTATTATGGCCGCTGCTAATAGTTTTAGCAATTTTGGTCAGTGTCAAATTAATGATATTTAAGCTATCTTTATTGTTACTATACACTTGCCATATCTTTCCAAGCATTTCTTTTAAAAATTATGCTTTAAGATTTTGCTAAACCGACCTGACTTGACCGATCTAACATTAAATAAATTTAATACAGAAATCGCATACGTGTCACATACATTACATTCAAAGTTACATTCAAATGAAAGTTGGTAGTAAATTAGTACATTCTTGAGAACCTATTTGACGGTTATGGAAAAATTACTAATGTTTTAGGCACAAAAATATCCAAGTCTGTAAATAGGGTAGGATGAAGAGATTGACATTAAAATTTTGCAGATTAAATTTACTGTGATTTTTGAACCATCAATGAAACTAAATAGAAACTAGCCCAACATCCGAAATACATAATTGTAACCAAATTTACGATTAGCTGCAAAATTTAATGATGCAGTAAAATTCAAACAAACCTCTGTTGTTTTCTACCATTGTTTCATACTAACATTTATTGTATTTTATAGTATTGTAGCTGTTAATGTGTTCTGTATTTACATTTAGTATTTGCAGCTGTATAGATAAATTTACTGGTGATCAAACTAGAGGCTCTTCTAGTAAATTACTTTTTAAATTTAAAATGTTCTAGTAAATTTCAGGGGAAAGTGACATAAATATTATATTTAAATTTAGTAGTGAGAATATAAGTACGATGCAATATCCAGCCAATTGTAACAATGATTTTTTAAAACAAAAATAGTAATGAAATGCTAATAATCTCATTGAGTCTATTTTTATTAATGTTAGAATTTCATAATTAGAATAACATTATGCAGTGCTTATTTGTTTGTATGAATTGCACGCCACTGTGTTAAAGTCAAGGTAATAGGCACGGAAACAGTGACAAGCCGTAAGCTAATTTATCTGTATTAAACTAAAATAATAATAAATAATTTCCAAGCCTGTAATAATTCTTTTGTTTCATCATTCAGCTGTAGACGTCCACTGCTAGAAAACTTTATCTAAGTTGTCTCTTTCGGAGACTTTTAAGGCGATATGCTCTTTTCAATTTAATTCTCACCATAACTAGATACTCGATAAACCCGAAAAGTAATTTTCTTGATTTTAAGTTGCATTTTCAGCCTTAGGGCTAAGGCATTAAGCACTAAAATGAATAAAGTAAAATTTCTACGCGCGACGAAAGAGAGGTAAAGCTAATAGACCTGTATTTAAATTCAGCTGATACCTAGATCCTTATTAAGTAATCAGTTTTCTTGTAAAACGGCTTACACGTCGTCTGCCTTACTTAGTAAGTTAAATAAAATTACTAGAATTAACTGAGTAACTTTGTAAATAGCTGATTATTGTAATTGTTCTCAGGATATTTTGCATTGTGGTTATCTAAAGTATTATAATGTTACAAATCCCACAAGATCTTTTCATTGTTGGACAATACCGTTCTCCAATTAAGATGGTTTCACTGGCACGGTGCTAAGCCGTGATTACTCTTACAAATATACGAACTTCCGGATGGTTAACGTCGCCCATTATCATCATCATCAGCTCATAGACGCACACCGCTGGACATAAGCCTCCCCCAATGATTTTCAGTAGCCCATAGATCTTTACAATGCCAGGGCCAGAAGAAAATTATTAGTTACTAGCTGCTGCCCGCGACGTCGTCTGCGTGAACCCTATGACCCGTTTTTTTTCATTTTTCCCGGCAACTATTCGATTTTTTCTCGCCGTAAAAACCATCCTTGAACTTCAACGAACATTTTAAAAAAAGATTTGGCCAAATTGGTCCAGGCGTTGTTGAGTTATGCGCTTACCAACACATTTTGCAATTCATTTTTATATTATAAATAATTCGCATTTCTTTTCATCCAATTACTCTTTAAATTAATTTACTAAAACCAATGGCCTTCAATCAATGCAAAAAAGCAGAGCATAATAAAAAAACAGGCCAAATTCACCTCTCTACATGTCAGCGAATAAAAAATAAAGATCAAACACTACACGCATCCATCTGTTTTTTATATCTTTGTACATAATTGTATTGATATTTTGTTTGGCTATCTTCCAGCATGTAATATAGGAGTCGAAATTAAGTATTCATTCATTGCTATAAATCTTTTATATGTTATTCATAGTAGTGTAGGTTCGATATGTCCTCATTTCGGATGTATCGACCGAGCGGGGTGCCGTTGCAGAAACATTTGCCGCTGTTATAATTTATAAAGTGAATTGAACTGGACCGATTCTATTTTCGGATTGTTTATTTTAAGTAGCGGTAGGTTTTACGTGGAAATTGTAGGGGTGAAACCTGCAAATTGTTTTGAAAGATAAGTTAGACTCGTGAAGTTTCGAAGAAGCAGCCAAACGCACTATTTCTGCTTCTACGAAAGAGATTCGAGCGCAGATTTTCGTTAAGTAATAATACAAGTTTATTTTAATAGGCCTATATTAATGCTGTATTCGTTTTTATTGCCTATTTTTTTCCTATAAATAATTAATTGTATCAATAGCACTATCGTCTGTCTTTTTTAGGAGCATTCGTTTAACACCCTATATACATATATCTAGATTGAAGTATTACATACTCGTGTGCGTTTCATCTCCATAGCTCGTTTCATTTTATGATACAACTTCTACAATTCCCCAATCTTATTTACGTGCGTACTGTACGGATTAGTTTCAGCTAATCCAGTTTCTTTTGTATTTTTCTTATGACTACTTTGACCTCGCGCAGTCGGGAATTCACCTTATGTATGGGAACAAAACATCGGATAACTTGATGACATATTTCGTAAGTGATCTCTTAGTAATCTGAAAATATTAAGTTATATCTTAAAGTCATGGAAAAAAGCTGTAGGTTTCTTTGGCTTTGGTAAGGTAGTAGTTGCTATGATAGTGAATTTTATTACGTATGGCTTATTTATAAAAAACGTATGGTACCTACAGCAGAAATGAAGGGATCGGCTACTGTATCATAATGCTGAGGTAACCAAAATCTCGTCGAAATAATGTGATTTTTATGTGCAATAATTTTGTTTTATTTCAATCCAAAGCAAGCCTTTATGAAAAACAAAAGTTCATAATTCATTTTGACACATAATATAGTTGAATCCTACTTCATGTTTTGTTTTAATTTATAATATTTTTACATATTTCTCTTATCTTTATCGAGAAAATAATCTTTCTCCAAATATTACATAAATCCACATAAAATCTTCAGTTTGACCACAAATCACATCAAGTGAATCGAAGGACAGCGCCGTAGGAGGCGACAGTACAGAAACCATTAATAATTCTGTTATTTACTGAGTGATCAAATAGCCACCACTTCCGAAGCCTTGAAGGGGTGACGGGGGACGATATTATCATTGTTTACGCGAAACAACTAATAAATAGGGTGACCGTGATTTTATGAAAAATATTCCTTAGTGAGTATGTGTATTGTTTTAAAAGCCTTTATTTCATTTGTCCTGGATACCTAAGTATGTAAGTTCGAGTGGATTTTATAACTACTTTTTACACAAAGACAGTGTCGGCATAAATGTTTTGGCTTTGAGGTAATAAGTTAGTGTAAAAAAACCTATCCCGATTTGCGTTTGCTAGAATGGTGCATGTCCTATGCTTGATAGTTCTAAGAAGGACGACTTACCATAAAAATGTGTAATAAATCAAGAATATTTGAGAGCATTGGCGTTGTGCTAAAGAAATGGGGTGCAGCGACGACTGCCAGAGTGGGGGCAATGCGACGATTCAAACTGAAATATGGCGACTAGACGGCTATTACCCTACTACGACCGCGTTCCAGATGCCTCTAATTACCCTGCCGAATAATATAAGTCATTGTACGATATATTATTACCCTGCCGAATAATGAGAGTCGTTTGACGGATGTATTTTGGAGCGCATTCGCGGTCGTCCGAAGCCGGCGTCATAGGCGCGTGCGTCACTCTGAAACGCGAATAGGTGACCCTCGCGTGATGACGTCACGTTAGCGTGACGGACGGCTCACATTACCAGCGAAAGTATGAGAATTCCTCTCGTACTTCGCATAAGACAGGGTTGTTGACGTCATTAAAGTGACGACGGTGAAGATTATCGTTGTGATGTTTTTCTGTTGGCTCGTAATCTAATGTACCAATTTCTATTTTCCGACTTTAAGAACTTACTCAATTTTTTTTTTTTTTTGCCTCCGTAAGCAGATAGTAAGAGGTTTCCGGTCTTCGTGGATTTCAGCAATGGAACCTAAAGATTTTACCAAGTTACTTCTAAAGTGAAACATAACATACTTTTTCGATAGGAAATTAACGATTTGGAAGTCAACGCTCCTTGTATTATCATATCATATCTGAATGGTATTTGTTTTATCAGCCTACTTACTTCGAGTTAGACTGAACTCTTCTTAAAAAACTCTAAAAAAACCTTGAGAGGTGTCAAGGGACAACCGGGTGGAACGAAGTTCCTTTCGATTAATTACTTAATTCCCTAGCATTAATCATATACAACAAAATAAGGAATTGTTTTAAAAGATTTTAATCGCAGCGCCATCTAGCCATAATCATCTAAAACAAAAAAAGTGTCGTGACAACTTTTTCATAAGAATTTCCGTCTAGCCCCCTTTCGATAACACGCGATAAGGAACTTCGTTCCAATAAGTTAATTAATAAAATACTTATTTATAATAACATAAATAGTACAAGTTATCGTTGTTTACACGAAATATGGAAAAGTTACAATTATTTATGGCGTGTTGTGATCTTCTGTCAAACGTAAGTGGATTCTGAGGTCCTTCGATTTATAACGTAGGGAGTAAAGTAGGGATTGTGACAAATGGCGTCAATCGCTGAGATATGCGAGGATGTTTCAGCTTTTCAAGCTACTCGCTCGCTAAATCTATACTAATATTTAAACGTAAAACTATAGTGTTGTTTAATAACTTCTCATTTACCAAATGCTATGAAAAAATTGTAAGTTTGTGTCAAAGGCTGTATCAGAATCCTTCAATTATAACTACCTTTTTTGCGTTATGATAAAGCAAGCAGTTCTTAATACATATTGCGTTGCGATATGTATTAAGAACTGCTTGTAATAATTTAATATCCATAATGTTAAAGTTCAAAAACTGAAAATAGATAACTTAAACACCATTAATAGCATCAAACATATTTATTTTTCTAATCGATAATTTATCTTTTTCAAAATAAACATCCCTTGATAAGACAGGCCGGTCAAATCTCTTATCTATGCAGTTAACCCGATAATGCATGTCTATAAACGATATTATCTGTGACATATCAGGTCATGGGTGGCCCGAATAGGGTTGCTAGTGTTGTTACTTTATTTATTTATCGATATAGTACAATAAAAACAATAAGTAAAACCAAAATAACTAAAGAACTTCATAAAATTAATAATTATAGTATTCAATTTTATTAACTTAAAAGAAGCGAACAATTTTAGTTTTCGTCATGAACCAATTTCGATAATTATTTTTAGTTTATTGATAGAATACTTTAATTAGTAGTTAGTGGTGTGATAATAATAAATGATGAATATTTGCCAGTGCATAATAAAGTCAAAGTCAAAGTCAAATCATTTATTTCAAATTAGATGTAGACACACATACATTTTGAATGTCAAAATTAAAATCAAAAGTTCTACCACCAGTTCGCTAAAATTACGCCTCCGTCCTGAGAAGAACCGGCGCAAGAAACTCAGCGTGACATGCCTTTTTTAATTTAATATGTTTTTTTTTCTTTTTTTTTTAATATTGTTTTACAATATTTTTGTAAAGAGTTTAATAAAGAGTTTAAAGCTCTAATCTGACTTGAGGACAACAGTTACTTTTAAAAAAAATTTAGAACATATTTCTCTAACAATCTTTGTTCCCTTAAAACATAGCCCTAAGATATGATATATGTATGTCGTTCCACATAATCTAGGTGTCGAGCCGACCTCATAATTAAAAGGTTAAAGACCTCATATGTGACTCCTATGGCCTTCACGGATTGTGGGAATGGATACCTGGTTTCGAAGAACAATTTAAATTCACCTTGGTACTTAATTAGGTGTTGTTATATTACGCGACGGAATTATGAGTGTAGATTAATGTATTGTTAAGACCTTAGTGTTTTTTATTTGGTAGTATTATTGTAAATTTGTTTGTGGGGAATGTGTAAAAGTTTAATGTACTTCGAGAACTTATATTGATCTAAGTTAACTATTTATAAGATACTAGCTTTTGCCCGCGACTTCGTTCGCGTGGACTTCAGGTTCGTCCCGTATTATCAAAAATTGTAGCCTATGTGTTATTCTGATGTATAAGCTATATTGTGGTAAAGTTCATTCAAATCCATTCAGTAGTTTTTACGTGAAAGAGTAACAAACATCCATACAAACTTTCGCCTTTATAATATATATTAGATTTAGCTAGAAATCTTAGCTTATGTAGTCGTTTTTATATTAATACCATTGATGAAGTATAATGATGCATTTCTTCACACACAATCAGACAAATACCTCCTTCATCAAAGTCGGCTAAAATGGAAAACACAGCGTTGTTTAACACGTTATTCTGCAAGTCGCTTGAGTCGGAGCCAAGAACACTCAAATATGGCTGGATCTGATGCCAAATAGGCATAACTGGGTCCTAAGGCATCGAGGGTAATACAATGAGGTCAATGGACTCGTGTCACATAACTTGTCAGTTGTTGCGACGAGCAGGCGTCTTGTGTGACGTCATAGTGTGCTAGAGTGAACAGAAGAATTTACTATAGTCTAATAGACATACATTTTTTATTGCTTTGTAGGCAGATTAGCCAAAGGACCAACCTGATCGGGCGTGATACCGTGCCCAAGGACTTTTGCAATACAGGGTGGAATTTTTAAACGCCCCCTCCAGGGGAAATACTCCAAATAATTGTTTCAGTGAATTTAGCTGAAAAAATGTTTTATTTTTGAAAAGAAACTAAACTATATTCATAGATTTTTATTTAAAAAAACCCTTGGTACACCCGGGAATCGACCTACTCCAATTCGAAAAAAATTACACCCTGTACTTTTATCGCATCAATCGACAGAGTGATTTTTAAGGATCTCTCTAAGAAACATGATAGATTAAATGAAAAGAAAACAACGAAATTCAAGTTTTAGTCATAAAATTTCATCAAACCAGTAATAATCGACAAATGATATGATCATTGACGTACGGGAGGTCGCGGGTTCAAAACCGGCCGGCTGTTACCTCTAAATCTTAATATGAAAAATATTTTTACCTCTAAATCTTAATAAGAAAGAAGAAAACATCGTGAGGAAACCTGCATATCGGAAAAGGATTCTAAAAATCCTTTGAAGATATGTGAAGTCCCCAATCCGCATTAGGCAAGCGTGGTGGACTATGCCTAACCCCTCTTCGGAGGAGACCTGAGCTCAGCAGTGGGCAGTAATGGGTTGTTACAGTACAGTACAGTACAGATCATTGACGACCGACTTAACCTTTTCAGAAATAACTCAGTCGTTACTAGTCATATAGTAAAATATACTTTTTTTTATGATTATGAAATATTTTCCTTTAACAGACACTGGTTAGGTACTATTCGTAGAATTATATTACGGTAGTTATATAAATACAATCATTGAAACACAACAACTAATGACTCATTCAAGTTACATGTTTTTATGCGCATACGTTATTACTAAATTAATATTAAAATAATACTCTTTATAAGCTGTGAATTTGCATTATAATGATTAATTATTTTACTTAGCGTGTATGTGATTCGCTACACGGAACATGGCTCTTACTTGATGGTTTAATGGTAGTAAGTAGGTAGGGATGTAACGAATTTGCAAAAATGTGAATGTTGAAATGAAATGAAATTATTTATTCTCAACGTTAATGAAATTCTCATGCTTGTTGATGTCAAAAGGCTACCACCAGTTCGGAAAAAGAAATAGCCACTGTCCTGAGAAGAACTGGCAAGAAACTCAGCGGGCATGTCTTTTTTTTGTATTATTTTTCTGTTTTTTTTTGTCTTTTCAACTCAATATTACAATTTTGACCTAAAACGAAAGCTTCATTCCCACTTAGTGCAGTCATCTAGAAAATCACTAATTGTATAATAAGTTGCCTGGATGTAGACGTGTAGGGGTTTTCAAGCTAGCCTTTCCCTCTCTGGTAGATCTAGAGATACAGATGATTTTTCAGTCAAAAACCTTTAAATTCTGTTTCAAAAGTAAAGGAATGTTAAAAATGGATATTCGCATTCGCAAAAAAAACGAATTCTAAATTCTTCAATATCACTTACACTATTACTAATAGGGTTCTTACCACGATTATTTTTAATTGAGCGATCACGATATTTCAGCACTGTTTCAAGCGCCATGATCACGGGAAGACTGAGGAACTGCGGGTAGGTCATTTAAGAGCAGACAAATCTGTCTACCTCTGTCTCGTAATCGTGGTAAGAACCCGTTTAGTAATAGTGTAAGTGATGTAGATAACCGCGAGTGTTTAAAGAAATCTCTTCGATATGTTTGTTTCCATGTGTGTTTGTTTATATGTGTGTTTCGTTGTCCGTGTCCACAACTTACGATGTGTTTTGTTGAACTGGACTTAAAAGTGCAAATAAAGATTTAATGCAGTATTACCTAGTCGGACTATTCATAACAATACATCACTACACAATACATACAAATATATATATATATATATATATATATATTTGTATATATATGTATATATGCTCATAAAAGAAAAAAGACATGCCGGCTGAGTTTCTTGCCAGTTCTTCTCAGGACGGTGGCTACAATTATTATTTTTTTGTGTCAGAACTGGTGGTAGCTTTTAACTTTTGACAACAAGAATGAGTACGACATCAATGTTGAAAATAAAGTATTTCATTTCATCGGAAGGTGTCTTACAATAAAATTTTGTTCATTAAGTTTCGGATGCAAACATTTTAATTTCGCAAAGTTATCAACTACGACCAATTTGGTGTCCCGAGACCATGATGGATAAACCTGTCAGAACCATAATGATTAAAATTAATATTAGTTTAATCACTAAAAAGTCACAAAGAGGCCTCAACTATACAATTAACAATATGAATCATTACATAAATAACAAAACGATGACGTCACACCCAACCATACAATTTGATGTAATAAAGATGAATTTTAATAGTCGGCGAATCTGATCGCTTGATCTGATCGTCCCACGTGACCTCGCTACGCGAGACTTATAGTTAGGGGTGTCAGGTCGCCAAACTTAAACAGAGCCCAAAAAAGGGTCTATCTTGTTTATTACATGTGTTCCTATGGCCACCATCTGTATCTATCAGATCAGCGCCATTGCATTGTAATGCGATATACATCTTTGTGCAAAATGTCAGCTCAATCGGAAACCTAGAATTTTGTCAAATTTAAATCGCAAGATTCCACCCGAACTTACATAGTTACATCCAGAGCAAGTTAATATAAAGATTGTCACATGCGGAAACGCAATTAAAAAATCTATGTCCACCTTTTTTCTAACGCCTGATAGCCCTATTCGCAGTTTTAGCACCGAGGACGACCACTTATTACATCATTGTCCAATATTACAATGTGGTGTGTGTATGTAATTCATGTTTTTGTTAATCGTCAGAAAACTTAACAGTACTCTTTAAAAAAAGATGGATGGAAAACGTCTAAAGGTCTCTCTAGGCAAATTACACTCAGCCACAGCTTCTTATTTCATTAAAGAGGCATTAACAAGGTCTATGGTACCACTTACGATCAAGACGGTTGTCAGCTCGGTTACATCTGAATAGCAATAAAAAGTTACATCCAGGTTTCTGTTAGAACTTCGCTGTGTTGCTTATAAAAAATTGTTTGTCGAATTTGTGTTCACTAGACCGTATGAATTTTTTATTCAATTTCAAAACTTGCTTGGGGCCACATCGACTAGCTATCTATAAATTATATTTTTAAGGTTCAAAGAACTCGGTATGTGTTCTAGTAGTTTGAATTCTAAGGTTAGCACCAACATAATAAATAAATAAAAAAACTTCAGAGGTGTCATGGGACACCCGAATAGAACGAAGTTCCTTTCGATTAAAAGATATCTTATAATTTAAAAGGAACATCTTTTAAAAGATTTTGTTCACAGCGCCATCTAGCGATAATCATCTAAAACAAAAATAAGGAACGTGTTTTAAAAGATTTTGATCACAGCGCCATCTAGCGATAATCATCTAAAACAAAAAAAGTGTCGTGACAACTTTTCGTAAGATTTTTTTCCGTCTAGCCCCCTTTCGATAACGCGCGATAAGGAACTTCGTTCCAATAAACACTAATCATTAAAAAATGTTCTATTCGGTTGTTTTACCATGTCCCGATGTTATGGTTTATAAATAAACTTGATTTTAAAATCAGTACCTACAATTATCAAAATCAGTTCATTAGATGCAGTTAGTCTGTTGTCAAATCAGGCTTGAAAACAGTCCTTAAGAGGTTGTAGGAACGTCCTTTAACATTGTAAAGGTCCATGAGCGACGATAACCACTTACAATCAGATGACACATTGACTTGTTTATCTACATGACAATAAAACATATTTACTGGTAACCACACAAGTAAGGTTACATGACATCATTTTACAGTAACTACATGGTCGATGGTCAACGGCAAATTAAACAATCGAATAGAATTCCTAAAATATCGATTTTGTTATTCGAATAACGATTGACCTCAACTTGAATACGTGTGAAATATCTAGCGTATTTTTAGCTAAGATGACGATATGTCTGGAGGTCTAAGATTGTTGATTTACAGTATTCTTAAGGTAATAAATATTGTATGATAATTTTTCATTGCCAATTAGTCCAGTTAAGTTGTAAGCTTAGAGCTGGTAGAAGTTATTCCAATATAGACTAGGCATTATATTATGACGCCATCGTCGTCATCATCAACAGCCCGTAGTCGTTCACAACTGGACATAAACCTCGCCATGACACAGATGTTAACATTCTAAGTTGGACATAGACATATAATCTGTGTAAATGTAAAGAAATAGTAAAAAAAAACTTGAAAGGTGTCAAGGGACACCCGGATGGAACGAAGTTCCTTTCGATTAATTAGTGAGGGAATTGTAATAAAATTTTATTATAACTTAATCATATAAAACGAAATAAGGAATTGTTTTAAAATATTTTAATCACAGCGCCATCTAGCGATAATCATCTAAAACTAAAAAAAGTGTCGTGACACTTTTTCATAGGAATTTCCGTCTAGCCCCCTTTCGATAACGCGCGATAAGGAACTTCGTTCCAAAATATATATCAGTCTAATTAGCATTAACGCACGAGAATTATTCAACTAGTTAAAGTTTTTCTCTCAAACTTAGCACGTTTATTTGAACTAGTAACAAAACTTCAGCATTCATAAATTTAACAAGCGCCTGGTCGGGTCGTTTCCAGAACGTTGGAGAAAATTCTAGAAACTTCGATAATATGAAGTATTCCAAGTTGCAAGTTGCATGTGATTTGCGACCCGTAGAGAATTGCCCGATTTAAATTTATCGATAGATGTCTCGTGAATCATAAGATAGAAGTTGGAATAGATAGAATTCTAGTTTAAGGAAGCCGTTATATTAAAAAGACACTTCTATTTCCGGACAAACGTAGCCCACTGTTTCACCAAGCGGGTCGTAAATCATAAAAATTACCTTACTTAAAACTTTCCCAAGAAACAAGTAAATTAGCTCCATAGAACATAATATCAGCTAACCTAACCTGCGCAACTTTGTCCGTGTTATAAAACTGTGAACAATTGTTTGTGAAATGATCTCATAAACACACGATAAGCAGTATTTATCCAGCACTTAACCCTTTAACTGGTAGAAGCAATTTTGTGTCTCGGAAAAATAAAAACTCGTTTTTCTGGGTTTATTGTGGGTACTTTAATAACTTTTTTGGGTAATTTAAGAAAAAAAATTAATCATATTTAGTGGAAGAAAAAAAACATTTTCACACCAACAATATGTTCCATTTTACGCAGCGTCACTAAGTTTTAAAGTATTGATGCTACAAAGTGGAAGAAATAATTAAAATATTGGTGGCACATATATTGCCACCATCAATAAAAGGGTTAAGATCAATTCAGTTACAATTGCACTATTTTTCTGATAAAGTGAATATTGTGTAATGTCTTATTTCTAAATCTGTTTTATCCAATATAAATTATTCTGCCCAATTAGAGGGAAACCTGTAGGGTCAAATTGCTATAATTAATTATTAAAATCGGTTCAACAAATTTTTATTGAGAGAGAGAGAAATTTACGTTTAATTACATGTAAGAGATGCTTCAATATTTTATAATTTAACTTAATTTAATAGCTAGTTTTATAGAAGTGAATATTAACGATTGATTTTCTTTTATTGCAGGTAAATATCACCAATATTAATTAAACAATATGTATTATGGGTTCTCTGTAAGTATGTACTATTCTGAACATTTAGACATAGACGCTCATTCCAACTTGTTTTTAAAGTACTTATAGGTTTGCCAGTAATTGTTTAATTTAAAAACTTTTCTGTTTTTTTTTTAATTTGTAGGATTGGAATATTTGTCACAAGTATCTAGTAATAAAAGTTATCAATAGTTAAAAAACAATCGAAATAAATGTAACGCCAAGAACAACTTAACAACTACTGGTAAACTTATTCAGACACTCGCGCTTTTCTATAATACTTTCATGCATTTTCAACGGGTTCTTACCACGATATTTAATTAATTAAGTTGTCTCGATATTTCAACGTTGTTGCAAACGTCATGATCACGAAAAGACTGGATACTGCGGGTCGATTTAAGAGCAAACAAATCTGTCTACCCTCTTTCTCGTTCGCTTTTGGGTGGTACCACTGAAACTCGAACTCACATCACGACACACCACACTCACTGTATCTACAAGACTCTCTGAGCATGAACCCGCGAGTGACTGTTGTGTTTAGCACTGGATACCACATACTCGATAATCTGAAGCCGTCACCCCTGTTAAAACTGCTATGTCTTGAAATCTCGATAGCTTGATTAATTAAATATCGTGGTAACAACCCGTTGAAAATGCATGGAACTACTGGTAAGATGTAAAACGATTCTTCATGGGTGATTCATAAATAGTTTAAAAAAAAACAAATGCAGACGAATTATACCCTATTTTGAAGTCAGCTAATAATCACCTAATCCTATGTTGAAAAGGCTTATGTAATTTCAAGAATATTGAATGTTATTTTTTCAATGTATGTCAGAAATATTTTCCTCCAATGAAATTTAAAATACACGTTTATTCTTCGATTCGTAAATCTAATTTCCTTGGATTTATAAATTGAATACGGTTTATTGCTAAGAAAAATATGAAATTTTTTTCGAAGCAAGTGAGTCGGGTCGAAGGACAGGATTGCGTCAGAAGTTGAGAATTCAATCTTGATAAAAGTCTTCGAGTTTAGTTAACGCCTTTTATTTATCTTTTTCTATATTTTTTCAACGACTTCTCAAAAGAATCTAATTAGTTAATAATAATTTATAATTAGTTAATCTAGTCTAATTATAATAGAGGTTATCAAGTTGATTGCATTTTTTTCTTACTTTAATTTGGGTGAACCAATTCGGATGATTCTTTTGCACTAAGATCTATAAAGCATGATGTTCCTTGTGGATACTTTGGACATTTATTTGATCTGAAGAAATAGAACCACCATCGACAAAGATCTCAAGCTATGAACAACCCAACCTTTTAATTTAAATCCAACGAAACAGACATGTCGTTAGCAATTTTATTTTAACTTTAATTAAAAAGTTTATATATTAAACATGGTTCTACATACTGCAACTGAAATAATCTGTAAAATCTTAACATAACATAGACATAAACTTATTCAGACACAGATATAGATACAGATAGATATATATACAGTGAGTGTGGTGTGTCGTGATGTGAGTTCGAGTTCCAGTGGTACCACCGAAAAGCGAACGAGAAAGTAGACAGATTTGTTTGCTCTTAAATCGACCCGCAGTATCCAGTCTTCTCGTGATCATGACGTTTGCAACAACGTTGAAATATCGAGACAACTCAATTAATTAAATATCGTAGTAAGAACCCGTTGAAAATGCATGAAAATAACATAGACAATTCCATCTAGCACAGATTACTTCTCGACCACAAAAACGTTAAATCGACGTGAATTTCGTAAACGTTTTACTTGAAATTTGAGAGACTAATTTCGTTTTATTGCTAATGACGTCTGTATGTAGACGAAGGAGAAAAAAACTCGTCTGCATACCGAATCTAAATAGTTCACTCCCACTGTTATGAGTTAAAATGAATGATAATCCGTTTATTGATCTGATTTGTTAGAAAAAATGCTAAGGTGTAAAACACTTACTGTGTTTTCATCATCATCAGCCAGTTGACGTCCACTATTGAAAAAGGTTTCTCGAGGCCAAGTAGTTCTACGCTGCTTCAGCAACCAATGCTATCTTAACCAAATATTTTAAGTGCCTTAGCACCACTCTACAATCTTCGAGTCCCCTCGACCCTAGAAAAATGAGCCCATTCTCATTTCAAGCATGTTCACTTTTCGGTCGTTTCCTCATGATTGAGGGTTGTGACCACCATGAATATAAATACGATCAGTCTCGCCCAGTTATGAATTTCTTCCTTCCTCATCGCTCCCGGAATGCTGGAGATACGTTTCATGAGGTGTAGAATTCGTTGATATACATAGTAAGGATTTGATGGAATTTAAAGCAAAAGGTAAAACTGTCTCCCAGTCTGTAGTATCTAAGTTTTTAGATCGGAGATATAATTTAATAGTTTTCCACAGAGTTCCATTGAGGCGTTCCACTTGCCCGTCTCTAACAAAATACCATAACCACCACACCAAAACAACGCAATGTAAATCTCATAAGATTAAAATAAATTGTGATGAGAGACACAGACGTGTAATAACACAAATCCTGTTTCCTTACCTGATGTGTTTTGATCTGCACTGTCGAATGTGTCTGTCCAGTGTCCATTAGTTCCAGAAATAATAAACAATGTGAGATCTTAGACTGTATTGTACTGCTGTTTATACTGCTATGAAATCGGCAAATTATGTGCAAAACTAAATCTAAATGTGAAAAAGATTTATGTGCAATGTTTCACAACACCACTGGCTATAAATGGTGAAGGAAAACATCGTGAGGAAACCTGCATATCGGAAAAGGGTTCTAAAAATCCTTTGAAGATATGTGAAGTCCCCAATCCGCACTGGACAAGCGTGGTGGACTATGCCTAATCCCTCTTCTGATGAGACCTGAGCCCAACAGTGGGCAGTAATGGGTTGCTACAGATATGCAAAACCTTTCATCCTTCTATTAATAACTTTCATTTCTAAAATTCCATATTTTGATTAACACATATTAACCTCACAGAACTGGAGAGAGAAATTGAGTGTGCTGGTTTTCCTTTTAATGTTTTTAACAGTCTGGTAAACTAATCTAACTGTATAGGATAGTAAATGTCTTCCACCAGTTTTATTTTTATCTTTAATCTTGTGTGCAGTCTTCACATACCCACTCAAAGGCTTTCATACCTCATTCTTTTGATGTTTCCTCCGTTTCACCAACCTGACATAACTCGAAGATATTCGATATTCCGCCCGTTCACGTACGGTAAACATTTCAAAACGGCTCACGCTCTCCATCAGCCGGCTTGTCCAAACAGACCGCCCAGTAAAACAAGATAGTTGGGAGCCAACACAAATTTTCAACGCTACCATGATTTATACAATGTCGTAATTGCGCGAGTGGGCGTTTGTTAATGCGATGCGATTAAACGACAATCCCGGATACCGAAGTACTTGTCTTATTATTGTCGAGTTAAATAGGTAATAGTATTTGGCAAGAGGATATCACATCCACCTTAAAACGTTCCAATGCATTTGAGATCTTCTTAAGATCAGTTAGCATTTCCGTGCAGTCTTCATTCATTGGTCATCAAGGTTTGGTCCTAAACATGCCAATATTCGACTTAAACCACAAGATGTTTTACTACCACGAAGACAGATTACAGATGACAGTGAGATACTTATATGATGCTATCACATGAGTGAATCGTGACTGGCAAAAGTTGTTCTTCCAAATGAGATCGTTTACCAAATGATTAAGAGCCAAATAAATTTTGGATATTTGATTTGCGATTTGTGTATAGCAATTGATCATGAAAGTTTATACGTGTTGAAGGTTTCAAGGGTACGTGTAACAAATGGATGGTGTCTTGAAAAGTGTTTTATTATGACCTTCGACGGACAGATGTGTAGCTGGTTTAATACTCAGTATGCCTTTTAAATTGGCTAGTTGACTCTACGCATGTTTTATGTGAACAATCTAGAAAAACTCTTAACTTGATACTAGAGAGTTCCCTAGGTCTTAAAAAGCTAATGGACTGATGGTGTTTGCTATTGAGAATAATAGAAAACGACTGGACCAGATTTGGGAACCTGTCTTCTGTGTCCTTCTTCAAACAAGGCTTAAGAAAATTCCTATACAGTGCAGGGTAGATTTCGATATGCCTTGGCATTGCGGAGATCCATGGACAACGATAACCGCTTCCTATCTACTAGGTCCTTTGCTCGTTTACCAATCATTGTAAAAACAATCGGAATCATTAAAATTGCTTTAGCCCAAAAGCCTCGTCTGCTGAGTCAAACCAATCGATAACTGCGCCCTGGAAACGGAAGTTTCGATTTTAGATAACTAAAAATAGATCAAGAATCTAATATAACGCTACAAGATAAAAATTCTATCCCATTGTTAATATTGAATGGAAGTTGGCAGTTGGTAACGTTACAGTAAGTCAAGTTATTTTGGGCTTTTCCCAGCGTCTGGCGAGCGAAAACTATCCGGCGCGATCACGGTGGGTCTGTGACGTCGACAACATATGAAATATTAGTATTAGTAAACTGCCTAAACTTCTGCAAAGTATCAAAGTCGTGGATATCTTTAGGAATGTCTACGGTCGGTTTTGAGTTTTAGGGATTGGTGTATTAGTGTTATAATCCTTTGAAGCTATGTCCTCGATGTACAAGCGTCGTGGACCATGCCTGTCTTTTCTCTACGAAACAGAACGGACCCACTGGTCATTAATAGACTTATACATTAAAGAAAGAAGAAAGAGGCTTGAAGAAAGTCTTTAAAGTTGGACGTAGGTAGCGGCCCCGCAGTGTCCCCTGACAATGAGAGCAACGTTAACCGCTCACGATCAAGTGGTCCGTTAGCTCGTTTGTCTATGAATCAATAAAAACAAATTAAGAGTGAGAAGTCACTGTACTATGAAATCTGTTAAACTTAAAGACTCCATATAATTTGAAAGTTCGAAAACAATCTTGAATCATCATGTCAAGGTCTCACTACAATGTATGTAACTACCTATTAAATGCATTGCCACGGTTGAAGAGCAATAGACATAGAATGTAATTGGCGGTGTTAGTAAGACGAATTTCGCACAAGGTTTTGTTAAGACAAAAGAATTTTATTAGTCGCACATCTCGTTCATGCATTGTTGGATGTATGAAATATTTGGATAATTTTTTGTATTGTCTAGTATTTAGCATTCGTTTTACGAATTCAGTTTTCACGATCATCTTAAGAAGCCAGATATTTTATGATAACTGAGATTATATGAGATGTATCATAAATTACTGAAGGTAGTTAGTAGTAGTAGTAAAAACAGTTGCACCTCTTAAAACAAAAACGATATGATCAAAATTATAGTAATATTATCATAAGTTGGGGTATGCAATCCCTATTTGCTTCTACGAAATGCACGCCACTAATCCGATGGATAAACAAACGCCGCGTGTATCTTCGAACTTAGAAATAATTCCGATTTCAATGATCGCGTAATCCAAAGTTATTAGGGTGAGTAGCCCAAAGTTTGTCAGGACCGCGCGCTCGGACACAGATGTTAATACGATACCCACAAATTGTATTGTTTTAACGGTTTCGTGGTTAAATGGTACAACTTCGGCCGTGTTACAGATAAGACATTTGCTAAGATGGTTGAAAATTGCTAAAAAAATTGTATAGGTACTGTCTTTAAGCGACGAACTTCCAATATCACATCTATTCGTTTTAAAATTACATTCTTAGTGGTTTAATAGTGTATAATGACGCCAATTTTATTCTAGTGACGACTTCTAAATTTATAACTACCTACATTATTCCCTTGTAAATCTTAAAATTAACATAGGTTTTGATTACTTGATGATCATTATATTTAATTTAATTATAAACTTTGTATTGGATATTAAATAGTGTTTGAGTGTACATTTGTACATCTTCAGGCGTAATCAATACATAGTATAAAACAAAGTCGCTTTCGCTGTATGTCTGTATGTATGCTTAGATCTTTAAAACTACGCAACGAATTTTGATGCGGTTTTTTTTAATAGATAGTGTGATTCTTAAGGAAGGTTTGTATGTATAATACATGCATAATATAGTAGAGAAACACTGATAAATTTAAAGGTTTCTAATGTGATGTCGTAAATAAGCACGTTTTTTTGCGCTTATATTGCAAACGCTGGCTGAACCCTACGAGATAGACCAAAATAATGTACTACAGTATTGTTCACCTTAAAAAGTTCAACAAAAAAGTCCGCGATGGTATATGTCTATCTCTAACCCAGCATAACCATTTTTATTCTTTACTAAAAAATGGGTATTTACGAAGTGATTTTAAACAATACAGCATTAATCCTTATCCAATTAAGTACCTTAAATAAATTGTGCATTTATTATAGATCAATATACTTTTTACAGCATGTAATTTAAGTGAATATTACCGAAGATATTACAAATTTAAAATGCAGGGTCGTAGTTGTTTGCGCCGGGCGGCGCGTGCCTATATAGGCTACAATTTTTGAACCCCTTTGTAACGCAGACGAAGTTGCGCGGGTCATCTAGTTTGTTATAAAATAGTGTTCAAGATACAGGCTCGGCCTAGTTTGGATATTAGTGTTCATTAATCCGTGTTATTTGAAGCTGATTTAGCTGTAAGTGTACCCAGTAGCGTGCTTAAATATTTTAGTCAGGGTATGCAGAAGTGAAGATTTTGACGTAATAGTTCATAAATTACATGCTACTATCCATTTGATTACATTTTTTAGGAACAATAGTAACTAAATACGTGCAAATGATAAGAATGCGGAGTGTATATCAATGAAGGTTATACGGTTTGTATTTGACCGAATTTTGTTGTTATTTTAATAGAATTTGAAAAGCTAGGGTATGCAATGCATATTTGCTTCTATAGACTGCACGCCACTGAGTGTACCTACATGTATTGTGTTTTGTGAAATAAATAAATAAATAAAAAAATGTACTGTAGTAGGTAACTTATAACTATTTTCTCCACAATACCTATTCAATAATAAAACTACGAACGACTGTGAAAATATAAATTAATCCCGAAACTAAAACAGCAGATTGTCATAACAAATTTATCCATAATTCAACGATAATTTACATAATCTAGTTTCAAGTTTATAAACGGTCATAGCACGACACCTGCCCCGCGAAGCGTGAATGCGAACACAGAATACAGAATTTACAGAAGGCAATTTACTTGCAAAGTGTGGTTAACGAAGGTAAACAAGGTAACTGGATTTTTTTTTGGACGGGATGAAATCGCCGGACTTCCACTTTCCCCGCGAGTGGGGTATGTGGAGGTTGAACCGCACTAAAATCTCCCGCCGCTCACGCTCGAATCCGATCTCCAGCCAGGACAGAACCCGGCACGAGGCTGGTAGGGGTGACAGGACGCGTTCGCGATTGTCGGTCACGTATCGCCCCGATAAGGTAACTGGATAGAAAATATAATGTTTTAGTAAATACATTTATTCAGTAAGGCGAGCCAACGGGCCACCCGATTGTAAGTGGTTATCGTCGCTCATGGATCTTGCTATGTCAGGGGACACTTCCTATGACTTACTTTTAATCGAAATAATATATATATATAATAATAATATATATATTGTCATTACTGGGTTCTTAGGTCTTGCCTTCTCGGGGGAGGCGCGACGGGAAAGAGTGCCGAGTGCGTAACGCGTTGCGCCGTCCCTCATAACCCCGTGCTGGTTTCTGGCCTCAGCCGAGGTCCGGACACTAAGTGTGAGCGGTTGGAGGTGTTAGTGCGGTTCAAATCCCGGGGGGAATCCGGTTGTTTCCTCCAACTCAAAAAAAAGTTCTAGCCTTCTGCACACAATAGTCTGTAACGAAGACGACATCGCGTGTCAAACACTTCAATGAAACACGTCCCATTCAGTGCTAGTTGTAGGGGAGACGACACAATTGCACGACAATGAAATTTGAATTGATCAGCGGCGACAATTCAGTTACGACCACTGTTGTATCATAGACAATTTGTTTTATGGGTGTTCTGGATGATATTCGATTATAATACAAAAGATTTTTTTTAAATATCACATAACTGCTACATGATGGATTGTAGTGTGCTCGCTTTCTTAATCTTCTTCTTATATATCTTATCTTCTTCTTATATATAAAAATGAATTGCTGTTCGTTAGTCTCGCTAAAACTCGAGAACGACTGAACCGATTTGGCTTATTTTAATCTTGAAATATTCGTAGAAGTCCAGGGAAGGTTTAAACGGTGAGAAAATTTCCTTATGTGACGCAGACGAAGTTGTGTGGGCCAGCTAGTCTTGCAATAACAATATGAATGACTTAAGTGAAGATCAAGATAAATTACACAGTCCTTTAGAAATTACCGACAGATTGAGACACTATGTCAACGGTTGGGCTGTATTAGGAGTTTGTTAAATCATTACTATTGAATTTAATACTACCAGGATTCGGATTAACAATCCTAAAACCGAACTAAAAGCTATAGAGTTTTAATAAAAGTTACAAATTGGAAAATATCAGAATAAATAAATCAATAAAATTCTGATAACAGCGAGTCTTGAGAACTTGGATTTGTTTACGATAAGAATTTATTTACAGTCTTTGTAATCTTTAATGACGTTTTTAATATGTCAATATTACTAATAGGTTAGTAACCGCCGTTACTAACACAAATACCACACTATGACGTCACATATACCGAGAACTTAAGTACAACAACTCCACGAGCTCACAAATCTTTACGCAGATGGAAAATGTCTAAAATACAAGCCAATGATCTGAGATGAACTGGCGAACAAAACATAGTATTCAATTAAATTAAATACTTTGAAATACATTCTTTCAACATTGATGACACATGGGGGCGGCGCGACGGGAAAGTGTGTCGAGAGCGTAACGCGTGCTGGGTTCGGACGCTGAGTGTGAGCGGTTGGAGGTTTTAGTGCAGTTCAACTCCCACATACCCCGTCCGCCCCGCGGATCCGGTGATTTCCTCCAACTGAAAAAAAAAACATTGATGATATGCTCATTCTTGTTGACGTCAAAAGTTAAAAGATAGCTAGATAAATATAATAAATAGGTATCGGACAAAAAAAAATTTGCGACCGTCCCGAAAACTCAGCGGACATGTCTTATTTTGGAATATTTATCAGCATTTTTTTTATGAGTAAATTTTACATTGCAAAAAAAACTAAACTTCATACAAAAATATTTCCTGTCTACTGATCTATTCAGTACACGGAATAAAAGGACATCACAAAGCCCAGTAAAAAGACATACAAACGCCCCTTATCAAATAAAAATTTCATGAAGGTAGATATAAAAAAACATGGCGGATGTTATAGCTCGTATCAAATGACGTTGTAAGTTTGAAATTCGACATGTATTAAATGGCATCCGTGACCCAGTTCCGACATCGCCAAAAATGAGTACAAAAGATACGCCCGATATAGTCGTACATACTAATACAATTAGGGTGGTGCTCCTAAGTTACGGATGGTTCGATAGTTCTTTTGCTAAGCAGATAAAGCTTACTGCTCACTTGATGGTAAGCGGTTACCGTCATGAAACTGCAGTGCCAGGGCAGGTTGGTATTTGGTTGCAGGATTTGAACAGGTTTGAATGCTACTGGTTAAGTATTATCATTAGTAATAAATTTCTTTAAACTATCGCGGTTATCGGTTACGGTATGTCGAAATGTGAGTTCGAGTTCCAGTGGTACCGGCAAATGAACCAGAAAGAGGGTAGACAGATTTGTCTGCTCTTAAATGACCTACCCGCAGTTCTTCAGTCTTCCCGTGATCATGGCGCTTGAAACAGTGCCGAAATATCGGGATCGCTCAATTGAAAATAATCGTGGAAAGAACCCGTTTAGTAATAGTGTAAGTGATTATCATTAGTACCTACATAAGCAAGGTTTGAGAGTCTTAAAGTCCTAAAGGTAGGCGTAGTCCCCACACATTACAGAGACCTATGAGCGGTTGTGAACAATCATGATTAGGTCTGTTTATTCTTCCGCTTGTGAGGGAATAGAGATGCTAATGATGGGGTTAAGCCTTACCCAAATGTTGCGATACATATCGGTTCTATGCTGTTAGCATCCAGTGATTATCAAATTTGTCGAAGTTAGTACCTATACAATTCTCAATTTTCTTTATCTAACAACATTCTTAAGATGTGACAAATTTCTAAACGAAAACCGCTATCCACCAGCCGACCTCTGATATTTGACGAGACAAAATACTAAACCTAAATTCGACATTTCCAACTTCAGCCAAGAGTATTAAATAAATAACATTCTAAATTATGTACAGTCTCGTCTGAAAAGGTCAAAGTTCAACTAAGTACTTACGTTATCCGAGAATACCTTTATATTTTCATTCTTACGTGAGATTTTCTGAATATGCGACAGAAATACCTTTGAACTATGACTTGTGCGTTTTGGTTTCGAAAATAAATCTTTATGGAGCAACTTTATTTGTGTATGCTTCTAGTTGTGGTTGTTCTTACCATCAGGCTGGCTGATACTCTGATACCTTGTTTATCTGATATATAGTAGAATATAAATAATGCGACAGTAGTAGTCTACTCTACTACTGTCGCATATTAAGAAAATCTCACGAGCTTAAAAAAACTGTTTTCGGGCAATTTTGGTCTCACTTCCTAATAACTTGGAATAAAAATCTAGCTATCAAAATAGAAGTCTAGTCATAGTCTAACCATTTTATATTTGTACACCAATTAACACTTGGATTTTGAGGTGTTTGGCCTCTTTTTAGAAGTTTAGCATCTTCTTAGCTGATTAACCATAATTAACTCTAATTTTTTAAAGATTTAAAAATCGAATATTTTGTTCTAATTTCATCTGCAATTTATTTTATTTTTTTCATATTTTGTACCTTTTTTACCTCAAATAAAGTATGTCTATGTCTATCAAATACCACTGTACTGTAACAACCCATTACTGCCCACTCCGAAAAGGAATTAGGCATAGGTCCACCACGCTTGCTCAATGCGGATTGGAGACTTCACATATCTTCGAAGGATTTTTAGAACCCTTTTCCGGTTTCCTATGCAACTTTCCTCACGATGTTTTCCTTAACTGTTTTAGCTAGTAGTTTTGTGGAAAATTGCATATAAATCTTACACATTAAGATTTAACGATCCAAGCTGGCTGGTTTTAAACCCACGACCTCCCGCACGGAAGGCAAACGCTTCAACCACTCAGCCACGACGACTTGAAAAATGTGGTATATTCTTCACTGAAATTTATTTTGTGGTTTTCATTTATTCGAATTTCTTCCCTAATTGGACTGTAATGTCTACATTATGGTCTTTCAGAACACAATTCACCATCCACTAATCTCATCAACCCTAAAGCCAAAGTTAATACCCTTACAATCTATTCAGCGTCTTCAAACGTTTCCTCTAAGATAATCCTCTACCCAAAAAAAAATTAACGCCAGAAACAAGGCCCTAACGAAGCAAAATCTATTAAATAGTACAGACCATTGATTGTTACCTTTGCCAAGTACAATGAACGTAGATGATATGTATGTATGTAGATGTAGTATGGTTTTAGTGCATCGTTATGGTGAACCGTAATCATGCCTTGGTTAATGTATTTGTAGATAAACCATTTAACAACTTCTATTATCTAAGACGATCGTTTTAAGACTAGTATGCACAGAAGTTTGGTAAAGATAAGTAAAGG
Source organism: Trilocha varians (assembly GCA_030269945.2). Lineage (NCBI taxonomy): Eukaryota > Metazoa > Arthropoda > Insecta > Lepidoptera > Bombycidae > Trilocha > Trilocha varians. The sequence continues at coordinate 7,567,427 of AP028275.1, read as the reverse complement.
TTTGCCTTGCTTATTTGCCTATGAACTGCACACCACTGATGTGAGTAATATGTTGGTAAAGACAAGACAGATCCAGTATTTAAAGGTTTACATACTCAAATGTGTAACGACATGTGTTTCGACCAGAAATTTTCACGAAAATGTTTTCTAACCTGCATAGTCATAAACATATCAAAAACAAGCAAGGTAATACAAAGTTTTATTCCACTAATAAAATACTAAATTAATATAAAAGAATATTAAACAACATTGTATATTTTACTTTAAAAAGTCCCTAAACAGTACAGTAATTGGCCATACGTTACACCAATGGTTGGAGTTACGTAAGTTCTCGTGTAACCACCGAAGTAAACATTGTATAGTAGAAGTCGGGTCTGTTTCCTACGAAGTTTTTACAATGTTGGATTTAAACGTTTGTATGGTTGTAGGCAGTTTAATGGTGGTTTTGTGGAACATAGACTTAAGGAATTGGCAGCATTGAGCCTCTAAAGCTTCATTGGTGCAGATAAGCCGTTTGCCACAACAGCCACGAAGAAAACGCGAAACCTGTTAGAACAAACTTAACAAATCCTTCGAAGGCATCATGGTGTTGACCTCATTAGGCTAATTAGATAAGAATCTTGAACACCGCTGTCACAACGGCTACTGCCAGTTTTGAGAAAATCAGATTTTGGTTTTTCAAATATCTGTTTTCGCCATAATTTGATCTGTCATTAAAGTCCTATTGTAACGGTAACCAGGAAAATATTTGATTACAATGTAAAATAACAGTTTCAAATTATTGTGAACCTTGGCAAAGTAAAATAACATGTTTCTCAAGATTTTCACGATTCAGTACTCGGTAGAAGTCTTCACGTACGCATTTAATTAAAATTGTAACGTTGTAGTTATGTCGTATGTCGTGACTCCATGCCGATTCTTTCGGTTCCTCTCTGTCGCGCTGACGTCCTTTTCTGGCAACCTATATTGTTTCCGTGCCAAGACTTTATATCGAACCGCACGATCTAGCCAGCTTTATAGATTTTTTGTCAGTCTGTCCTGATACCCACCAGTTTGGCATTTGGTAGTGTGATGGAACAGGTTCGCGACTAGTAAACCCGGCTGAACTTGACAGATGTGAATAGGCGCATGTTTCGTAAGGTACGTGGAGGTAACCTTGATGCAGTTGTGGAACCTACGACGGCGTGTGCCCGGGACTATGGTCGATTTTCACTTGGAACAGCAGCGCGCCCGTGTCTCGCCCGGGTGGGCGTGGTCTGCGAGCCGGTCAATAGCACGGTACCGTTCCTCCTGCTCTGGCCCGCTGTGCGCCCGTATCTCCGTCTCGCTCCCTCCGGGGATGATTGAAACGTCTGATGCCGCAGGCGCCCCGCGGCCCCCTCACCAAGGACGTTCAGTGAATCCGTCCTTCTCTGCCGCGAGAGCACGTGTCCCGTTACTATTTCATAATATAATGTGTGCCCCCTTGGTATCGCGCGAAAATTCACAACCAATAATGAGTCAAGTGCCTAGTAAATTAGGTGTCAGATTTTATGCCTGAAAGGACCTCCGTTGTCGCCGTAGCGATGTGTGACGAGCGCTACTTCCTCGGACAATTAGACACCTTCGTGAAGTGATATGGAGATAAGAACCTTCTCTGGGAGCATAACTTCTTCGTGCTTTCCGTCCTCTGCACCCTCTCGTCTTGTTTCTGCACACGTGATACTTCCAGGTACGTTACCGTAGTTGCGAGCTGAGAGGCAGGGTTTATGTAATCGGGAGCGCTGATGGTCCTACTCGTCCTCTGGCGCAAGATATCCTAGCCTCATTCTGGTGCCGCCTCTCCGTCGCCACGCGTCTAGACACATAATAATTATAGTTGGAGCCAACAAGGGCGGGCATGGAGCAGTGACTCATCCGAATTTGTCTTCGGCATCGATCGACTCCCGTATGTTTACCGAGAGGTCATACAGCCATCGAAAACGGTCTATTGTTCGGGCTAAAAGCTATAGCGCCATTCGATACTTTAATTATTCTCATCAAGATCGTTCGGATCAGTGTCACGTTATGTTATTAGTATTGTCGTGATAATGTGCGTTCGTTAATTAAATCGTGGAGCGAGTCGGGCCTCCCGTGGTGACGTCACTGGTGACATCAGCGACCCTTCCCCGAGGTTGCAGACCCGTGGGTGCACACTTCGACCCCAAGCTCGGCTGTAGTAATAGTGCTCCTGAACTTACGTTACGCAACCGGCAACTTGTTCTAGTCTAACTTGACGTTCCGTTGTCAAGACATCGATGCCCTGAAACAAGTTATTTTTGTGAGTACCCTCTTAGCATTAAATTTCACGCGATAAAGCAATTTAGTTGAAGGTTTCTTGGTATTGATTTCTGGTGTTTCGGGCATAAAAGTATTCGTGGAACGCATTGCCTCCGTACGGGCTTATTTCCTGTTCACTAGTAATGAAGTTATGTTTCTTATTTTAAAACAGCGACTAGAACTTGACAGTATTAGCTTTTGGTTGTATTTTTATTAAATATTAAGTCTCAATATCAAGCTGAAGAATAAAATTATTAATAACTAGCTGCAGCCCGCGACGTTGTCTGCGTGAACCCTATGACCCGTTTTTTTTCATTTTTCCCGGCAACTATTCGATTTTTATTCGATTAACTTCAACGAACATTTTAAAAAAAAATATTTGGCCAAATTGGTCCAGGCGTTGTTGAGTTATGCGCTTACCAACACATTTTGCGATTCATTTTTATATTATAGATGAAAATTGTATCGAAAAATCCGATTATATACCTAGTTTTATTTGTTCAAATAAGATATTTTTCTGTATGTGACGGTGTATGACAATGATCTCACTACGGTTTGACGAGTACGGAACAAGATTGTGATTCAGAAGTCTATTCTAGCGTTTAGGTGATCTCACCGCTAATTATACGTTTTATTTCCAAAGAAACAATGCCGTGGCACGTCATTAATTCTTATTGTGATGTCATTGTGAGTAAAATCGTTGGTTTTTACGGATTTTTGGCAACACTGACTGAAACTGAACAATTTGTGTGGATTTTAATTTTCAAGGATAATTCATAAATTACTAATCAGATATCAGATGTTTATCAAATTTAAGTAACAACATAAAATAAACATCCTCTTTAAAAAGCTATCATTCAAATCGGTCCGTAAAGTAATAGTAATGTCGTAGTCAGGCTGTAAATTCAAAAGTCACAGTTCAACTCTTCACTTAGGATTAGGTACTACTAGTATTATAAACAGATGATAAATTTATTTGAAGCTACTGAACCGATTTCGAAAATTATTTTACTAATAGAAAGCTAGTCGTTCTGAGTACCTATCATCATAATAATATTATAAAGGCGAAAGTTTGTATGTATGGATGTATGTATGTATGGATGTATGTTTGTTACTCTTTCACGTAAAAACTACTGAATGGATTTGAATGAAACTTTACCACAATATAGCTTATACATCAGAATAACACATAGGCTACAATTTTTGAACCCCTTTGTAACGCAGACAAAGTTGCGCGGGTCTCCTAGTAGGCTATATATAATTAAAAATACTTTTTTTAAGTGTCATAATTTTAGTGATTATGACAAAAGAGCGCAGGGCCCAGTGGTAGCGAAATGAAATGAAATGAAATGAAATACTTGAAATGAAATACTTTATTTTCAACTTTGATGATATGCTCATTCTTGTTGACGTCAATATTTAAAAGCTACCACCAGTTCTGACACAAAAAATAATAATTGTAGCCACCGTCCTGAGAAGAACTGGCAAGAAACTCAGCGGGCATGTCTTTTTTTTGTATTATTATTATGAGCATCATCTTTTCTTTTTTTTTTTATATTTTAACAATATTATACAAAGATGAAATAGACAAAATATATATATATTTAAAAAAAAAGCGAGGTTTGGAAGAGATCTATCTCCAGTTTAGGTCTACAGGCTGAAATGATTTTTGCATTATTAATATTACATAACCCTGAACTAATCCTAGCTCACAAACCACGTCAGAACTAAGCCTTCCTCTACACTTTTATCAGTTTGTACAGAGATTTGTCAAACGTAGACGAATCACGTAACTGTATTTGTATTGTTTTTTATCGCTATTTGACAATTAAATATATTTTTTTTACTTCCTCGGTGGTGTGGACTTGGTTTCAGTACGTATGAAGTGGAGAGTGCGATAGTTTGTTAGCGAGGTGAGATTTTTTGTAGATTTTTGTAACAAGGAGGTTGTTTGTTTTTTTGTGTTAGTTATAATTCTGGGATTAAAATTTTTGGTAGGAAAGTTTTTTTTATTGACTTGAAATCTGAGAAAATATATCAATCTTTTTCATGAAACTTACAGTCTTACACGGTTTAAAGATCCTATAATAAAAAAGCTGTCAGTTAAATTACTTGTAAAGTAAAAGACTAATAGTCCAGGTTCCCTGGTCTATTTTTGTACTTGATTACTATCAAGCTAATTTTTCTTGAGTACTTTTATTTTGATGAGACGCCCAAAAATTTCCTATACCAAACTCTCGATTGTGGTAGCTAACAGAGATAGCAAGGATATAATATGTCGATTTGATGATTCTCAAATATTTATTACTAACTGAATTTTCTTTTGTTATATCTCAAGATAATTATCTAAAGTATTTGAAAAAATATTTGTCCTACAAAATCTATGGTTGGATTAAAGAAGTCCCCTCTTTCCAACATGTATCGATAACCAGGTCATCATAAATGATTACTAACCAGCTGATTTTTTTTTTTTTACTTAATTAATGTTTATTTAATTTAACAGATAAATTATCCTACAAATTTCGTGGTACGTTACCCCGGTCCTATGCTCAGACATTGTTAATACCACAAGACCATTTTTCTCTTTACTAACTGTAGGACAAAAATTTTATATAATAGGTTAGTGTGTTCTTTACCCAAATGAAACAACGTCCTACAAGAAAACAGGTATGTATCACTAGTCCGACAAAAATTGTAATTTTTTAGTTTTCCTATTTGTAACCTGAGATACAGTGGAAAAATGTTTTTTAAATTTAAATAATTTTGTTTTTTAGATACCTAGGTACAAAAATATGTGTATTTATACATATATACTTATATATATAATATATATATATATATATAAAAAGTTAATCTTCATCAGAATCATCTGATAAATCTTCAGAATCTTCACCGTCATCTTCATCTATTTCACTTTCCTCACTCGTGATATCTAACTCTGTAATAACATGAAAAAATTAAGTAATTTATATAATAACTAGCTGGCCCGCGCAACTTTGTCTGCGTTACAAAGGGGTTCAAACAGTACTCGCAATGCGGTCGTATTATAATTTGCGCGGTCCGAAGAGCATTTACAATCCACATATTCATTGCGTTTTATACTCGTCATAACTCCTAAACGAAAAGTCCGATTGGAATAAAACAAAAAGTAATTTACTTCTACATTAATACTCTTGATAACATAATACTTAATTTGGATAAGGGTTAATATGACGATACTCATTTAACGTTAAATTCAATCTTGATACGAAATATTATTTTGCTAAACATAAAAGCGGTTATTGTGACTAAAATAGGATAGTTAGATATATGCTGTCGCAGACTTTTTTGTTTGTCTTGCTAAGACCAAAAAACCCGTACTACATCATTTTGTTCTACTGTCAATAGTTTTTGCAGCGTAAGCATAAATAGGTTTTCGATTATTCACCTTGTGTTACATATTCGATATTTTCATACGATCCCTATTTTTTTTGAAAATAAAATATAGCCTATGTTACTCGGGGATAATGTAGCTTTCCAAAGGTGAAAGAATTTTTGAAATCGGTCCAGTAGTTTTGGAGCCTATTCATTACAAACAAACAAACACAAACAAACAAATCTTTCCTCTTTATAATATTAGTATAGATGAATTATCAATCAATAAATAACAATAGTATTAATAGGTGCCTTGTAAGTCAGAAGATAATTCTTCAAATGTTGGACTTTGGGGACCATCAAACCAATAATATTCATATTTACCATCAATTATTTTCTGGCAATTTTTCCGTGGGGCATCGCATGTGTGCATTACACCATACATTGCAGATGAATACAGTTCTTTTAATTTGTTGCAACAATTCTTCTTTTGTTGGTGGCAAACTGGAAGGATCATATCCTACGATTTTATGTTTTAAAATTTTTTCATTATCATTTTTTGTTTTATACCCTTTTTCAAATAACTCATACCGTCCTTTGTTCAGATCATTTTTTGTTTTTAATGAACATATTCTGCATACATACTCTTCAAACAATTTTTTTTTTGTAAATTTTTTGTTTGATTTATATTGACGATAATTAATTTTTTAACTTCTCGTTGAGTGGAATCTACCAAAAAGTCAAAATTTTTTTTGAGACGCTAAAGAAATAGAAAAAAAACAGCTGGTTGGTAATCATTTATGATGACCTCGTTATCGATACATGTTGGAAAGAGGGGGACTCTTTAATCTAACCATAAATTTTGTCGGACAAATATTTTTTCGAATAATTTAGATTATTATCTTCAGATTTAACAAAAAAAAACCCAGTTAGTAATAAATTTTTGAAAATCATCAAATCGACATATTATATCCTTGCTACCTCTGTTAGCTACCACAATCGAGAGTTTGGTATAGGAAATTTTTGGGCGACTCATCGAAACCAAGCTATTCACAAAGATTCAGCTTGATAGTAATTATCTTTACATCAAGGAAGTATACTACTACTTTTAGGCGTAGGACTGGGATAACGTACCACGAAATTTGTAGGACAATTTATCTGTTAAATTATATAAATATTAATTAAGTAAAAAAAAAAAAAATCAGCTGGTTAGTAATCATTTATGATGACCTCGTTATCGATACATGTTGGAAAGAGGGGACTTCTTTAATCCAACCATAGATTTTGTAGGACAAATATTTTTTCAAATACTTTAGATAATTATCTTGAGATATAACAAAAGAAAATTCAGTTAGTAATAAATATTTGAGAATCATCAAATCGACATATTATATCCTTGCTACCTCTGTTAGCTACCACAATCGAGAGTTTGGTATAGGAAATTTTTGGGCGTCTCATCAAAATAAAAGTACTCAAGGAAAATTAGCTTGATAGTAATCAAGTACAAAAATTGACCATGGCTCCTGGACCATAAGTTGTTTTCACCCATGAAATCATTCTTAAAGCCTTAAAATTTCATCAAAATCAGTTCAATAAATGTCTAAAAATCTTCACGAATTTTAGCATTCAGAGATATATTAAACCTCATAATTTTATTTTTTTACGGGAACATCGAGTATGTGATAATGTTATCATACGCATATGGATGTGGGTGTTTGTCTGTATGTGTCACCGCAAGCTTCATACGTTGTTTGATAGCGTACATCGTAATAGTATTTTAAAAATTGTTATGTAATTTATATAGGTACTGTAACAACCCATTACTGCCCACTGTTGGGCTCAGGTCTCCTCAGTAGTGGGAGAAAAAATGAGTTAATTATAAACTTAAAGTAATCCACAAAAATGATCGTAGTACTCATATTTCTTTTAACACTCGCTGTTATAAATCTCTTTTAGTATTAGTGTGGGTGATATTAGTAACTACTTATTTTGTTAACGGTGAAATTTTTCGCATACTTAGATAACATTTGACTCCAGTAAGTGACGATGCAATCTGGTGGAAAAAAACTTAAATTTCATATATAATTTTACAAATATACCAATCTATTTTTGTCATTGATATAAATAGATATTCAAATCACGATACAATTTGTATCATTGTTTTGTCTAGTTTAAAAGGTCAATAAATGTAAAGGTCAGGTATTAAAATATTTGATGTAACGACTGTTGTAATCCTAAGTTCGTAAAGTCGTCTTCCTTCCATTACTAAAAGAAGATAGATAAATAGGTAGGTATTAATAGAACCCTTGTTCGACCACAATTTTTACCGTTTCGTTTGCAAAATTTGCCGCTTTTTAAACCTCCGAGTGATTACTCCTTATTAAACCTCCGAGTGATTCCTTGTTTTTAAACCTCCGAGTGATTACTTCTTTTTAAACCTCCGAATGATTACTTTTTTTAAACTTCCGAGTGATTACTCCTTTTTAAACCTCCGAGTGATTACTTTTTTTAAACCTCCGAGTGATTACCTCTTTTTATACCTCCGAGTGATTACTTCTTTTTAAACCTCCGAATGATTACTTTTTTAAACTTCCGAGTGATTACTCCTTTTTAAACCTCCGAGTGATTACTTCTTTTTAAACCTCCGAGTGATTACTCCTTTTTAAATCTCCAAGTGATTACTTCTTTTTAAACCTCCGAGTGATTACTCCTTTTTAAATCTCCAAGTGATTACTTCTAATAAATCAAATATTTTTAAAATACTTGTCCCAATAGTGGCTAAATGCTTCTTCTTTTGCTGTATTGCGATAAGTGAGAGGTGAATTTGGTACTCATATTTCCTACGCCTATTATCGTTAGATTAAATTCGTTGCGTGGTTAGTCAAGTTATCGTTTCCCTCGTGTTGGTGTGCTTCACTGCTCAGAGTCATTACGGAGGTCGCCGATGTGCCACATACACAGTTACTGTCGTGATAGTGAGAGAAATACCTAAAATTATTTTGATTGCCTTGTGAACACAGTCTAATTACCGCAAGACTGTCAAGGTTTCATACTGTTTGTTCAACCGTTAAAATATTATCAACGTGATGTTTGGTCTCCTTAATAACACATTGCAATGCGTCTCATGTATTTACTTTGAATTTAAAATAATGTTATGTAATTCAAACTTCCTTGTTCTATTTGAAATCTTTGATACGATATGGGTATCTCAGTTTTTGTATGTAGTGCTACTATTTTAGTGAGAGTTATAATAGTAATTCAGTTTTTTACTCAATAGTTGTATAGGCTTTGAGAATTTCAGTCTTAACCGAATATATGTATAAAAAGCTTTTTTTTTAAAGACACTGTAAACCATAGACATAGACACCGTTTATTTGTAATGAAAACATGTTTAGAATTACAAAAATGATAATAATAAAAAAAAACATGGATTAAAAAGTTTTCATCACAAACCAGTCGGAACTCAGCTTAATGCTATATGACACCCTCAACCGCCATATAACGCTGGTTTTCAGTTTCGACTGGCAGTGACGTCACAAATGTTAGTGATTTTAAAAAGAGAATAACAATAAGAAAAAATAAACAAACACCAAGAAAAAGAAAAAATAAATTAAATTACAAAAATAAAAGATTAACGTACGATACATACGGTACAGTATTTTGGAACCATTTATTACTAGATTCAGTTTATGTATAGAATTATGGAAATGAAATAGTATTAGAGAATCTTTTGATGATGATCTATAAACTCTATAAACTAAAATCATTTGAAACAGACATCAATAATGTTTCTATAGACTCCGGCTTTATCTAAAAGCATTCCCCGTTTCATAGTAAAATCGAATTTAACGAAGCAAAATGTTTGATTATTCTTCCGCAGTTTTGTTTGTGGATGTTTTAAAAGAACGTCAAACATAAACACGGCCCGTTCGAGCGTAATGCGTCACGTAAAGACGTTACGCAAATATTTGCGAATCCCGACTTGCTTCGGATCATCGGGCTTTGTTTAAGAATTATTTTTTCATTGAACTTTGTAGAATGCAATTTAATTTTGAGGTGGAATGAGGATGTTTTTGGATTAGCATTGAGTTGGTAGATAAATGACACTGACATAGTTTTATGGTGTTGCAGGAATATTGTTTTTTATTGGGCCATTTGAGTGTGTTTCTCGTCGCTTATGGAACTCTAATGATAGGAGTCGGCGACGATCTTTTGTAGACTAATCTTGACTATTCGTCGCCTCAGTGCTTGTTTGGCCAATCTGCACTCGAGCAACTTTTACAGAAGACAGCAAACAAGCACGGAATTTTCGTTAAGTGCCGTGTTGAGAAAAAAATTGAAATGAGATTTTTATTGTTTTAGAATTGAATATTTAAAAAAAATATTTTACCAGTCGGATGGAAATTTTATTCTTTATAATACTGCATTAAAAAGTAAATTTCGTAAAAAATGCACAGAGGCGACGTATTGATTTCTTGCTAGTTCTTCTGAGGGTCGTGATTAGACTACATAGATTATAATGAAGTAGTCAATTCTTCAATTGTTAAAGTTCGTATGTCTCGTTCTAGTACAGAAAATGTAGGTAAACTCTTTTTTTTTATTGCAAGGCGGATAAACGAGCTTACGGCCCACCTGATGGTAAGCGGTCACCGTCGCTCATGAACCTCTGCAATGCCAGGACAAAGAGGGCCGTTATCTATCACCTACCCATACAAGACTTTTCTTAAACCTCGTTTAAAGAGGGACATGTCATAGCGCTCCGGGAACACCGCGGACGGGAGTCCATTCGAAATCGGAATGGTACGAGGCAAAAATGATCTTCTGAACCATTCTCTTCATTTTCACTAATGATTGTCTCATCAATATAGATCTAAAACACCTTATCAATTCAATTATTTTATAACAATGTATTTTGTAACCAATTGATAATTTGAGTTATCTTTCTGTTCAGTTATTTGAAGAATTAATTCAATTACAATCGGTTTGCGGTTCGCCGATCCCGTTAATATTATCGAAGACTTGACGATTGTTATTTTTACCGAAATTTGTGTTATTACAGTATTTAATAAAAGCGAGTTCGATTAATAGAATTTGTTTTGAGTGGACTGAAGTTTTAAGGAGTATATTCGTGGTTATAAAATGATGTTGAATTTTAAGTTTTATATGTAGTCCTGTCTTTTTTATCTTCCAACTATTTTTCCATCTATGTCTTACTTTCCATCGATTAATTTGATTTTAAATAGGTTTCGGTCTTGTACATGTTTTTGTTCCTAAATTATCTTTAATTGATTAGTGAATTGTATTTTAGGTAAATCAAATACAGAAACATTAGCTAATTATTGATTGAACTACAAACTAATTTTCTGTTAAATTTTGAGTTTCTCACATTGCCAATGCCTATAGTTAACAATAACTACAATTTAAATGATCCAATTGAAAAGGCTTACTTTTCAAAATATCGAAGAAATCTCTCCTAAAAACACTCTCTGAATACTGATTGTGACCTAAATATTTCACTAAAGAATGTATTGCTAAACATCCCTTGAAATAGCTCATTAGTTTTAGTATGAAACACCTCGTAAAATACTCACATAAAATCTGGTAATGATCAAAAGGATTTTCCTAAATTAAACGTGTTTCCGGCTGTGTGTGTTATTTTAGTTAGATAGTCGATCTTTTTATTGATGAAACTTCAATTAACGGGAATAAATGGACCTTGCAATGTCAAGGGACTCTACGGGACGCCACTTACGATGTACTCTTAAGAAATAAAGAAGAGAGAAAGAAAGTAAATTTATTCCACACACACAAAGACACACATTTGAGATGATTCCAACATCTCCCTTCTATTACCGTACCACCCGGCGTCGAGATGTGGAGTTCATCCTTACTATATGGAACCACCGCGGTCATCCACGGTCCGTTTTAGGAACACTTTTTTGCCACGCACCATCCGACTATGGAATGGGCTCCCCTCTTCGGTATTCCCAGAGCGCTATGACTTGTCCTTCTTCAAACGAGGCTTGAGGAGGGTCCTTAAACTTAGGTCGTAGGTAGCGACCCCTCAATGTCCCCTGACATTGCAGAGGTTCATGAGCGACGGTAACCACTTACGATCAGGTGGCCCGTTAAAAAAGACTCTTTAGACTTCATTCGATGAGAGACAAATCGAAGAAGTCATGGATTTTATAGTTACGGACTTACGGGGTTATCTTTAGACTTCAAAATACTGTAAAGAACTAGACCCATTGCTCAATGAGTAATTTATCTAATCGATCAATGGCATTTTGATGCTTCCAAAGAAATAACAGTTTTTGATTTTTTTTAGAATAGTTTTTATTAAAATAGCTTTATTGTCTTCAGTCAATTATTTAATTAAAAGAATTATTCGCACTCTTTACAACCCAAAAAAAACACAACATCCAACACGTACCTACTGGTTAAGAAAGCTAAAGGATAAAAAATATTAGCGACAAGTTATCTCTTTAAATGTATGTTACTCCGAATTTAGTAAGTGAATTTTAAGTGCAATGTTCAATTTAACAACACACAGTACTGCAACACCAGCACTAGTCCAATTTACTTGATACTTGATACCCAAGGGATGGTTTGGTTTAATTAATCTGGTCTCGGACACGTAAAGCCACATGAGTACATAGACCACACAGGGCTTACATTTACGTCTGATGGAGTTTAAATTGAGACATAGCGTGTTAGACTATGCCTGATCTCTCTACTGAGGAGACCTGGCTCTAGCAGGGGGCAGTAATGGGTTGTGGTACAGTACCAACTTCACTACTATATCGTGAGAACCACTGCCGTTTACCTAGAACCGTCACCTCGGTTAGTAAGCCAAGGGCAAAGTACCTACAAAATTAAAATTATTATCATTTCAACTCATCTCTTCACATTTTATATTTATTTATTTTTATAATTTCATCGATCATATTTGATCGACTTCTCAAACAGAGGAATTCATCAAGTTAACTGTATATTTATTATAGTTTGGGTGCACCGATTCGGATGATTTTTTTACCATTTATGAAAAGTGATGGATGAAAAATTTACTTTATGGTGAACCAATTTTGAGCACTCTTTTGAAGGTAACCTCATATAAAATTGATGAAGATCTAATCAGTATTTTTTGTGCTATTTTTGAAAAATAGATCGATTGTTTTTATTCTTGTAGAAAAATACTAAATTTCATTAATTTTTATCAATCACTTTTGTATCATAAAACATTCCTCTTGATTTTTGTACACCACACCCAGAAGACCATTTGTCATACTCATAGGTTTCGTTCTGTGACTGACGTGACAAGGTATAGGTTTTTTAGATTAGGCCACACATTCAATGAGAATAATATGACGTATGTCAAAACATAAATGTATGGAGAAAGAAGACAAATTGTGTCGACCCCATTTAAATGGAATTAGGAGGGGCAATGGTAGATACAATGTAACTTTGACTGTGTCTCTAGAATGATTTGTTAAGAGTAATTATTGGAACGAAGTTCCTATCGCGCGTTATCGAAAGGGGGCTAGACGGAAATTCTTATGAAAAAGTTGACACGACACTTTTTTTGTTTTAGATGGTTATCGCTAGGTGGCTAAGTTATAATAATGAGTTAGTTTATAACTCAAAAAAATAAAGTTTTATTACAACTCCCTCACTAATTAATCGAAAGGAACTTCGTTCCATCCGGGTGCCCCTTGACACCTCTCAAGTTTTTATTGTTATTATAACTTCATGAAAACATGAAGATTCAGACAATTATATGTGTATTTTTATTGTGCTAAATTAATTAAGTAAGTATAATTAATTATTGATTTATTTATTTATTTATTTATTTATTTTATTGATTCACCAACAAGAATTACATTATTTATAGCTATGATGAATTATTTTTTTCACTCTGTCAAATTTTAACTCTGGTATGTACGAAACGGTACGCTACGGTACACTATAAAATTCTCTGTGAACGCCTTAACCATAATTTTACTACACACGGATGTTGTCAAATACCTCATTTCGCAAATACAGTTCGACGTAGGAATGTCACTAACGCACAGTTTAAGTTTTCGTCATTTATCATTCGAGCTGACTCACGAACTAATGGTACAGAATAACTGTTAAATACAGAAGTGTAACACTACAACCTTAATGCAGTCGAACCTCTTTGACGGTTGACTTCTGAAGTCTAAGATGGTAGAGCAATAGAGAAGTTAGTAGTTCACTACAACCTTAATACAGTCGAACCTCTTTGACGGTTGACTTCTGAAGTCTAAGATGGCAGAGCAATAGAGAAGTTAGTAGTTCACTACAACCTTAATGCAGTCGAACCTCTTTGACGGTTGACTTCTGAAGTCTAAGATGGTAGAGCAATAGAGAAGTTAGTAGTTCACTACAACCTTAATGCAGTCGAACCTCTTTGACGGTTGACTTCTGAAGTCTAAGATGGCAGAGCAATAGAGAAGTTAGTAGTTCACTACAACCTTAATGCAGTCGAACCTCTTTGACGGTTGACTTCTGAAGTCTAAGATGGCAGAGCAATAGAGAAGTTAGTAGTTCACTACAACCTTAATGCAGTCGAACCTCTTTGACGGTTGACTTCTGAAGTCTAAGATGGTAGAGCAATAGAGAAGTTAGTAGTTCACTACAACCTTAATGCAGTCGAACCTCTTTGACGGTTGACTTCTGAAGTCTAAGATGGCAGAGCAATAGAGAAGTTAGTAGTTCACTACAACCTTAATGCAGTCGAACCTCTTTGACGGTTGACTTCTGAAGTCTAAGATGGCAGAGCAATATAGAATAATTTAGTAGTTTGACACGATTCCCTTTGTGATTTATTTTATATTAAACATTGAATTGTTTATAGAAGTAATTATTTAATTTCAAGACAAATTAACTAGCCTACAGCCCATCACCATCGCTCATGAGCCTCTACAATGTCTTAAGGGTGCAATTTTTGACACAAACCGTTGCCCATTAGAGTCTCCTAATATAACTCTTAATCTAATGCACACAAAGTCATTTCTGAAGTGTTTAAAATGCGCTCTGTACTGGATTGTTACGATTTCATTTATATCTATAAGAATGCATCGTTCATCTGATTTGTACTAACATTTCTCTTCTTCGTCATATCCTCATGACTGAAGGTCTTGTTTTTTTTTTTTTTTTTATTGCCATGTAGGCAGACGAGCCAACGGCCCACCTAATAGTAAGTGGTTACCGTCGCTCATGAACCTCTGCAATGTCAGGGGACACTGAGGGGTCGCTACCTACGACCTAACTTTAAGGACCCTCCTCAAGCCTCGTTTGAAGAAGGACAAGTCATAGCGGTCTGGGAATACCGAGGAGGGGAGCTCATTCCATAGCCGGATGGTGCGTGGCAAAAAAGTGTTCCTGAAACGAACCGTGGATGACCGTGGTGGTTCCATATAGTAGGGATGAACTCCACCTCGACGCCGAGTGGTACGATGATAAAAGGGAGATGTTGGAATCATCATAGTTTGCTAGAAATCTCAACAGTCTTACTAATATTTTCTTCTGTGCATTTGTTCTCGGTCGGTCTCGAACGCGGAAGCGCGATTCCGTGCCTCGGATTCCATCAGGAATAACTTTGGTTATAAATAGCGGCTTGGACGCTGCACTAATAGAACTAATAACGGCTACTGCAGGAAGTCTTAATGATTCAATTTGACTAAACAGCGCCTAAACTAGTTTAGGTACGTGTTTGACAATACGAGTTGTTTTGCGATGTAAGGCCACACGCGTTTCGGGATTTGGTATACCTAAATAGGATGAATTTGTTAATATAATTCCCTAGATATAAGGTCCAGTCGTAGTGGCCGAGTGGTTGAAGCGCTTCCTTTTGTACGGGAGGTCGTGGGTTCAAATCCGGCCGGCATGTACCTCAAAATCTAAATGCGAAAAAGATTTACGTGCAATTTTTCATAACACCACTGGTGTATAAACGGTGAAGGAAAACTGCATGTCGGAAAAGGGTTCTAAAAGTCCTTGAAGATATGTGAAGTCCCCAATCCGCAGTGGGCAAGCGTGGTGGACTATGTCTAATCCCTCTTCCGAGGAGACCTGAGCCCAGCAGTGGGCAGTAATGGGTTGATACAGACAGAAGGTCCAATAGTGTAAGGTTATTGTAATAAGACCAATGCATCAACTCCTCGTTCTTAAGACATTGTAATAGGAAGCTATAACTAATGCAATTACAGCTCATTTGTCTTTTTAGTTATTTCCTCCAATCTTGAGAATGGTCATGGTTGTAGAGCAATTGGTTTTCACTCTATTCTGTAGTCCACAATTAGAACTGAATGGGCACTTTTGTTAATCGACCTTTAGATTATTCGTTCTCAATTCTGCGCTTGTCAGACTGAATTAAATTCTTCTATATTTCAATGTTTTAATAAGTCTTTTGTTTTTATTTTCAGGTCGCAACCTGCAGCATAATAGGGAGCCATACGCCGAGGCGGAAAAACGGGTGCGACACGCACTCGTGGTATGTATTTAATACTTATACATTCCTAATTAACACGATTCTGTCAAAATTCTCCTTAAACACCAAAATTCCTTCATAAAATCGCACCTATTTCGCCTACCACTTGATCCAAAATATCGCCTGGATTACTTGCTAATTCCAATTTAATTTTAGAGTATACTATTAATAATAACTCATTTCCAAGACTAGTAAATTGACGAGTATATTATTGTAGTACAAAAACAGCTTGAAACTTGGCAATAATAACTTTAATATATTCATGAAATTCAAATGCCAGTGAACTACTTAAATAGTAACAATCTATACATTGTTTACTTTATATTATAAACATAATCTTAATTTAATTGAATAGATTAATCCTATTATTTTAATATCAGACCTACGAAGCTATAAATATCAATGAAAGGATACTTGGCGAGGTCATTATCATTACTCATTGACATTATCATTATTAAGAGTAAATCCACATTGCTCCCTCCCGTTAATAAGTTCTAATAGTTCCCATCTATTTTAAGGTTTAATATCTCTGTTTCTATACCTTATAATGTCTTAACCACAACACTATTCGGTTCAACTTGGATACCCATAAAGGACATATAACAGGCCTAAACCCCGTCATTTATGTTCTTACTGAGACTAAAATAATGCATTTGTTTAAAAATATAGTACTACTAGCTGGCCCACACAACTTCGTCTGTGTCACATAAGGAAATTTTCTCACCGTTTAAACCTTCTCTGGACTTCTACGAATATTTCAAGATTCAAATTCGTGCTTTCTTCATTGACAACTTTATACACGGTGCTTTTACAGATGTCAAGATTGGACTCTACGTATTCGAAAATTTTACGATCTTCTGTACATGTCAATAAACTATCTTCTTATATATAAAAATGAATTGCTGTTCGTTAGTCTCGTTAAAACTCGAGAACGACTGAACCGATTTGGCTTATTTTAATCTTGAAATATTCATAGAAGTCCAATGAAGGTTTAAACAGTGAGAAAATTTCCTTATGTGACGCAGACGAAGTTGTGTGGGCCAGCTAGTATATTATATTTCGCCTTCATATATCCAAGTAACCGCACTTAGCTGTCGGATATCACATTCCTAACACGGTGACGTACAGCAAGTATTGAGTAACCTTGTTTGATTCGCGTCACGTCGACAGCAAAGCCGGCACGAGACTACCGCAAATCGAATTAAATCGTATCCATAGGATAAATGCAACCCGTTTGGATTTCAACGAAAATGTACCGGCTTATGACGTTCAACGTTTGTATGGTAATGCAAATTGTCTTGCATTGGATAATGGATTGTTTTACTACAGAAAATTAGGATTCGTATCTGAAATTGTTAATATATTGTCAGATGCAATTCTATCAAAAGTTTTGAGATTTCTGATGCTTTAAAAGCTTTTAAGTTCACAGTCATTAAAATGCAAACTCACCAAGGAACATTAAAACTATTAAATAGATTGTCTTTTAAGTGCCGTTCGTTCCATTCACTGAAATATTCAATCTACGTGATGCAATTCTTCCGCGTTTAATTTGTGAAGTAGAAATGTGCACTGCTCGCTTTTCGTCATCAAATTAGTGAACACACACTAACTAGATACAATTTCCGTCTTCTAACTTACTTAATTACATGACACAACAAGGTGTTCATGGACCACAAACGTATTCCAATTAAAGTTGGAATCGAATTTGCATAGAAGACCGCAAGCCCAGGAAATGCTAGCAAGCATTGTTATTGTACGAGAATGCTGAGTATATTGTGATGCTGTATGTGGAAGTTTCTACTCAGTTTGATTCAATGAAGCTCGTTGTTTGTCGACGTGCTGAAATTTACACCAACTTTGTTGTTGATGTTTTTACGTGATCTAGTTTCTGGAGAGACGTAGGAGTTTATGGACCACTTTGCAGTATGCTCTTGCTGCTTTTATTTATGCTGATTTACTTATTTATATCTTGTAATCTTAAGGATAGATCTAGAAATAAGCTAGGAATGATTTCTTTTTCAAGTTCTTTGAATCGCCATAGGTCAAAGTGCGTTTCCATACGTTTCGATTTCTGAAACGCCAAACTTGATTTTACTTTTCTATAGTAATAAATATACCTTCAAGTTCACAAGAAATTACTTCAAAAGCCCAAATTATACACTGGAACCGCGTAAAATTTCTTTTAACTCGCCCTAAACGAGGAATGTAGGAGTACGTGGCACTTGAAGCAGGGCTTCTGCGTCACGGTACAACGAATTTTCTCGAAGGTTCGATGAACCTATTTCTTTTTTGTAAGGTCGGTCAAGCAAGCGTTCTTTGAATGTCATTTACTGTTGTCGTGGCTTTTTGTTTAGTTTTTACATAGCGTGTACGGCTCGGACTAATTTAGTTCGTGATAGGGACGGTTGTGTGCTTCGTAATGGGAGTTTTTTTCATTGAAATTAAACCTAGGACGCAAGTAAAATACTAAGCTTTTATAGTGAGTTGTTTACAGTATTACAAATACTTCATTCATAAAAGAAATCTGTATTCCCTTCAGACCCAGTAAATATTACATCGCTGCACCAAATATAATCAAAACGTGTACGTACCCAGCCGGCTTTAATTAACCGTACTCCGTTGCCCTTTAAAGATTAAACTTTTTCATATTGTTTTAAGCCTCAACTTAGTGAAACGTCGATCGTGCAAGTTTTAATGAAGCCGACCGCCTTATGATGACGCAAAGGAGTTTAACTTTCCTAAACCCTGTCTGTTTCGTGAATCTTTCTTGTAGTCAAATCAGTTTCATGTAGTGTGTTTACTTGTATATTAGCTTTTGTTTTATCTATAATGTCTTTATTTTGTTGTTTAGCGATCGAATGTACTTCGAGTTCTTTTACGTTTATTGTATCTCACCGGAGCTGGGCTTGTCCTTTATATTTGCAAGTATCCACGTATACAAGATATTGTCTCAGTCACGTACTGGCTTTTAGATACAGATCCTTTCTTTCATGTTTCCCTAACACCATTGGAGCATTACACGTCTCTAAGAATGAACTTTATGGGAAGTGGAATACATGGTAGTTTGAAAAGGATTTTTACCTGATGTAGTCCAAAAATTCGTACATATAACACCAAGGGGACTTTCAAAGAAAACCAATCAGTATACATAAAGTGGATGGTCAGCGGAACCGGTACAGTCGAACTACTGATTACTTGGAGCCGAGTTTAACTCGAAACGCACGTGTGTCGAATGTTCATAGTTTTATCACCTAATACGTGGAGGATTTCTCTTTGCGAAACTTGTTTGTACGGAACCAATGACTTGTGTTCAATAGAATTGAGATGCATTCGATATATTGGTATTGGGACTTTGTGCTGATATTT
Organism: Trilocha varians; assembly: GCA_030269945.2. Taxonomy (NCBI): domain Eukaryota; kingdom Metazoa; phylum Arthropoda; class Insecta; order Lepidoptera; family Bombycidae; genus Trilocha; species Trilocha varians. The sequence continues at coordinate 7,547,896 of AP028275.1, read as the reverse complement.
TTAGCTTTATTAATATGTCGTAAGTTATTCCTTTATCTTTTTATTTAGTTAGTAGGTTTACTGTCTTCTTCCAGATATTTTGCCATTGCATTTTGTATGAAATGGAATTTGATTTAAAGATTTAAAATATTTAGAAAGATGTATTCGATTTGTAATATATTCGTATATTCTTTTCAATATAACACACAGTTTACTCCTAAACACATTTTAAAGTTTACACACATTCCATTCATTTTCCTTTACATCACATCGCACTTCCACCACAGCTCACGAGATAGTCTGATTAGCGGTGACACCATCCGGGTTGCGGCCGTGCCCTGAATAAACTAACAATCTCCTTTCAATCCTGCCTCCCTGGTACATGCGAGCTGATTTATCGACGGTTTGCACAGTTAATTATGTGGTTCCAGTGCCAAAAGTATTAAACACTTTGTATGTTTCCGAATGGTGACATTTTCTATGTAAATATTAACTATTTTTGGATTGTTGTTACATACTTACAGTAACACAATACTTTCGACATCGTTACCTAGATCCTAATCCTCGATTTTAACGACGATTTCTACACCACTCAGTCTTCTTTCATCCAAATTATTAATACATTGTATTTCACCGTTATCTGCAGTAGCAAGTTCACTGAGACTCAATAAGACAGTTGAAGAACTTTCTGTTTAAATTGTATCTTCAACCCGCATTGCAGAACAGATACAGATCTAGACTGAAACTATTGTAACATTTACCGCTTGGTGATATCTGAAATAACGGATTAATTATTATTAAAATTTTCTTAGAGTACATATTCTGAAACTTTTTTTTTTATTGCCATGTAGGCAGACGAGCCAACGGCCCACCCGATAGTAAGTGGTTACCGTCGCTCATGAACCTCTGCAATGTAAGGGGACACTGAGGGGTTGCTACCTATGACCTAACTTTAAGGACTTTTGATTCTGTAATCGATAATAATTACAGATATAAAAGTAAACTAACGAATCTTTGTCAAACAAACTCGAGATAATTTAAAGCAGAATTACTGCAATTGTAAAACTAAAACTTAACATACTCTTTAAAAAAGGATTCAAACTTTAAAAGAAATTCAAGTCGTCGAGCAAAAAGATCATAAGAATGCAATTTTAAAAAGTCTCAATGATTTTATGCAAAGCTCGACTTGAGAATAAGCGTAGTCTTTTGAATATTCTAATCATAGAACTAGTTCCACTTTAATATAGAGACAATATAAAAATAACAGGTTTGCTAATTTCCATATAGATTGTAATCGAAACAATCTAGCTGTTGGTCTTATAACTGTTGTTTCGAGTCTGGTTTGAGATTTTTTCTCCTTAGATATCCGTTTTAAAATAGCAATATTTATACTATTGGTAAAAGGTACTGATCTGTTTAAGTCTCAAATAACCTACCTAATATTCCTTCGATCAAAATTAAATTTTGTTTTATTCAATTTAATGTCCAATGCTTTGCACCCAAAGCTTAAAATGGAACTTGACATAATAATGACACTTAGACCAAAAAAAATATTTTTGAAATCCCTTCCTACCTCAGTATTTTTTGTCTCCTTCTAAAATTCACTCATATATCAAGTCTTACACATAACTTAAGGTGTCACAGTGGAGCACGACGTCTGAATTATAAATAGGTACCCCACCTTTCCTATCACATACAATTTTTGATACCGTAAGAATCGGACACCCTTGTATGAATATTGATGAGCGATGTGCCTATGGCAGGAAGGATCCTATCTTTTGAGATGTTTTATGTTTCCATATTTCCTGTCTGCTAGGGAATTCGTTCCTTTGAAATTTGATAACCTGACGATAATGTCATTTTCGAAATTAGGAGTTGCAATCCTGCTATATACATTTCTAATCATAGCCTATACTATTATTTCAGTAGTCTGTTGTTTCTGACGCAATCGATTTAAAATCCGAACCCCAATTCAAAAAGGATTTTCTCGTTCAGCTACTTAAGTTTAAAATAGAAATTCCAACACCCTTCGCTGTCGGCACTTTATGTTATTAAGTTTCCTCGCGCTCTTCAGACTGTTATACACTTTCTCGATCGTGCGCAGTCAACTTCCCGGATGTGACGTCATCGTTGCACGCCGATAATGCAAGTAGCTCCACTTACAAAGGTAATTGTGATCGAAGTTTTTAATTAAGTTCGATTTTCTACCGGTTTGAAAGGTTATTTGAGATGGTTGCTTTTAATCTGAAAATTAGTTGGTAGTTCTTCATTAATTAGGTCAGGGAATTTTAGCTCTCATGGAATATGGCATGAGTAATATCATAATATTATTTGCAGTGTTTGGATTATATTAAGTTGTTAATATTCCTGGACCGGGGCATGTTCCAGTTCTATACATTAAGTAGACTTGGACTTTATTGTGTCATCTATTTTTGTATCTGCGTGATTATTTTTGGAAGTGAATTTCACTGTCACGTAAGTTGAAATTCAACTGGTATTTTTACTGAAACGTCAGTCAAAAATTGTTGCAGCTCCATTATCGCTTTTCACACTGTGTCATGCTGTCTTGTTACGTTTTGATGTTCAGTTTAGAAAGTTACTAATCCTCTCCTGTTAGGCGTATTTTTTCAACACTGAAATATGTCCAAAGGAAAACTAACAAACAAAAAAAACTTGTAAATTGTAGTAGAAATTAAGTCCTTCGTAGATAAATTGTCATTTGAAGGCTCCAAAACTAATACATACAACTGTCCGAATTATAAAACAATATACTAAGAAATATTCTGATTTTTAGTTTTAGTTCCTGATGTAGGTAAACTGTCACAATTATCTCTATACACAAATGTGAATGGGATATTTCAGACTAAATTGAAAAACTTTCGAAACAGTCGATTCCGCATTTGCCAGCTCACACCTACAACCTCCAAAATAACAATGGCGTCAGCTAATGGCCGGTTTATAAATCAAGAAATAAAATATCCATCGAGCCTTTAGTGCCAGTTGGGCAGTTTAATAACTAAGCCGCGAATCAGCAGGTGCGGTCGAGATAGTTCCGTAATCACGCGATGCCTCCACACCAGCCACAAAGAAACAGAAGTTAATGCATTGGCACTATGCGACCAAAAACTGTCGTGGCATGACTACAATGCCGTTAGGGGGGGGGGTGTCGCGACGGGAAAGTGTGCCGCAGTGCGTAACGCGTCGCGCCACCCCGCATAACCCCGTGCTGGGTTCTGGCCTCAGCCGGGGTTCGGACGCTGAGTGTGAGCGGTTGGAGGTTTTAGTGAGATTCAACTCCCACATACCCCACCCGCCCTAGGTGGCGATTTCCTCCAACTAAAACAAAAAAAAAAAAAAAAAAAACAATGCCGTTAAATGACACAGCATTTTTAGTATACAATAAAAAACTGTTGCTGTTTAAACCGATGCTATTTATCAGCGATAACAATATTAAGTATATTTCGAAAAAGTAATAAAGATATTGAAAATATAGCACATTTTATGTTTCTTCACAAATTGCTACGGTTGAATACATTATCATCCTTATCGATCTTTGCCCATGGACCTCTACAATCTCAGGGTTCACTACGGAGCCACTATCTATGGCACTCTCTTAAGGGTTGACGTATCTAGCAATTCTAACTTTAACTTGCATATTTCTGATCATCTCTAAAATATTTGACCGTCCATTTACAAATGACTTTGTGTTCCATACATATGTACGATTTGTCTGACCATTTACTTCTGAGTAAACATTTCGTGCCAGGTTCTACGTTTTACGTGTTGTTTCCGCCTTTACGCTAATAGCCGTATCGTATGCGAAATGGGTTAGTGTAATTGCTAGTGAAATTACTGGACCTTGTTAATTATCAACTTAGGAGTTGATTTACAGGTATACCTTAGTGGTTGCTGCTCTTTGTCTGTTTCATGTTCTTCGTTTTTCATGTAACACTCGTCTTTATTTGTTATGGTTTCCAGTTTTTGGCATTTGTGGTAATATGACTGTTGTGGGCACTATGTTTTAGTTTAAAACAGCTGTGGTAACTTTGGCTCTAGAGCGGTGAATAGTCTTTTGAAAAGAAAATTATCAAAATTGAGTTGGAGATAGTTTATTGTTTGTTGTTTTTAAGTGGTCTTTCCGATGCAGTAGGTACCTCCACGATATCATTCTATGAATAATCTAGTACAGGTAAGACCCATAAAATACATGATATTATTTACGTTTACGACCCATTAGGTCTTTAGAACGAAAGAACAAACATTTCTTTCCATTATAACTGACAATCATTCAATTTCAGATATTAATTATGGGTAACGGCACTCATACCACATCGGAGCGTAGTGCCATTAATCATTTACCTACGCAAGTCTGATGCGATGTCCGGGGCACACTTCGATTAATCCTGCCCGCTAACCGATCAGGCACTTTCAATCAAGATTGTTTGCGATCAAGAGCCAAGTTTGCTGTTACTGACCTACTTGTGCTTTTATAATGTGTACATGTTTGTAGTCTGATATATTGTTGGTTTAGTGTGCGTAGATTGTTATGTGACGTCTAAAACACTAGAGTATTGGCTTTGTGCTTGTTCTATTTGGTATGTCACTATCTTATCTATTTCTATCGAGTCTATCATGTCATCTGTTTTGTTTGTCAGCGAAAATTGAAACGTCACATAATTTACCTAACCCTCAAAATGAAGAAGACGTAAAAATCTAATGTAGTTACAAAACGTCCAATCACCTTTTCATGTGCGACCTAAATTCTTGAAACGTACCGGATAAACTCCATCGAAATAGACACCTGCAAGGAGCCATTATATCCCGTTTACGATCCAATAAAGTCATCTGACGCTTTACTGCAGTGTCATACATAATTTAAGACAAGCGTCCATTGTTGTTCACGGTTTTCATGAGGTCGATAAAGGCTTGGCACTTAGGGGATTTAAAGGTGGACCGAGGACGTGAGATAGGTATGAATGTTACAAGCAATTTTAGTAATTGTGTGGTTTATTTCGTTCGTGTGGATGTCGCGTTGTCAACGGGATGTAAAATGTAAGCTTTTCGACACCTTGCCGTTTTATTCTCGTTTTCCTCTTATTCGCACATTTGGGATGTTTTGCTCTACTTTCGCTCTTTGGAATAGTAATTGTGTCGTTTCTATTGGCGTCATCTTTTGCAGCTTTTATTTTATAATCAAAAGCATTGACTTGGGGAATACAAAGAAATGTATCTCTAAATTGACACATTCAGACACATATTACGTGACTTTTCTTTTAGATCTCACGTTCATTTATTCGAAGGTCACAAATCCAAGTGCCATGAAAATGAATAATGATTGTCGAGAAACTAATTCAATTCCAACAAAACAAAGCATTTACGACGTACTTCATTCTTAAAATTTAAATATACAAATCACAGTATAATTTTTCTCCTCTCAAGTCATCTCGACATGTAAATAAGTTGTTATAAACGAAATTAAAATGTCATCTACATAGTCAGCCAGTCGCAAAGATGGCGAGAGGCTGCCAAAAAGAGAGGGTTAACTACCCTATAAAGCGTATTGAATACACAATCGAGGAAGCCGGTGTGCGCTGTTTTATGAAGAACGTTAGCCCGTATCTGAGCGGAAGTTATTGTTCCTGTCAACAGATTATTACCTACAACTCTCCCTTCTACTTATATTTGTTCCAAATGTCATTGCACATAAATTATATTAAAGAGTATAGTTTTTAGATGGCCAATTTATGATGGTTGCGTTATTTTTGGTTTAAAACTCCATCTTTATGTTAATATTATTGTCTTTGAATTTTCTTTTAAGAAAGCTTCAAGTCTTCATTAATTTAGTGTCAGTAATCTTATACGACGCTGAATAATTCGTTAATCTGTTGATTAAACGGGTGCCGCCCTTTAAAGGGATGATTAGCATATTAATTGTCCCGGCTGGTGCGGATATGAAACTTGATGAATTTTCGTCCTCTCGTCGCGCAAATTATGTTTATAATATCTTCGTTTTAGTTTTTCTAATTCTTCATTGGATTTCACTCTGATATCCTATTTAAAAAAGATTACTGCAGTTTATGTTTTATTTTGATACACGTCAAAATTTGTAATACACATACCTACTGTATAATCCTTATCTCACGAAATCTAAGTAGCGCTATCAAAACCCTATTTTCGAGAACTTTCACTTTAATGAGATCATAGAATCTTCCTGCAAACTATCCTTTCACACGTACACTGTAAAGATTTCATAAGTTGTTATAAAATTTTATTTCCTCTTTTCCTTAGCGTTGTCGCGAATCAAAAGTTGCAAGACATTTTTGCAAACTTCGCAGAATATTAAGATTGTTGACATCGCAGATTACGCTGAAAACCCTCTGCTCCTCGCTAAACTTTTGCAATGGAGATGTTACTTAAAGTCTGGCTATAAATTGAATTTTCAAAGCCATGACAACCGTGTCCGAGAATCTTGAAAATTGTAGCTAAAATGATTTACAATCGTATTGATGCCTTTATGTTCTACTGATAACCATGAACAAACTTTAGTTTGTTTTCTTTTTGATATTTTCTTGATAAACCTTAATTAACATTGAACACAGCAGCATCTTCACCATGAATTCTGGTATCCACATTCATTTTCTCCTTCAATTCCTGAATATATTTGAACGAAAATCGATAGTAAATACTTGAAATGTCCATTCATGCGTCACGGAGCTTTATAATGCACCTCATGAGCGCTTTTACGACGAGTGCTTAAAGTCGCAATGCTCATAAACTATGTCAGTCTTCTCATTATAGTTTAACTGTTCGAGTCTGGGCATTGTCCTATATTCATATTGATTTATTTCTTATTGTAATGATGTCTGTTTTATCGATATCTGAACGTCTAGGTACGACTTTTGGACAGTTTGGTACTTAATATTGTCATCTAAATCTATAGTAACATTACGACCTGGGTCTTTTGTTTCACATAAGTTAATATTGTAAAGCAAAGACTACATCTCAACTTGATTAACAACTAAAAATGTAGGTACTTACTCTGAAACGGAAGTGGGTGGATGACGATACGCGATACAGAACTGTTTATATAATCCCATGAATATCGTAACAACAGTATCCTTCGAGGTCTATTCGTTCTGTGGGCGTGACCGCAAAAAATCTCAGAACATTCGTATTGTTGCCTTCCTCAGTATGTACGTATAATTCAAAGAGAAATTCTTTTGTGATTATTTATCATCTTGGAGTGTGCTTCTGTCAGTTCAATTTCCTATCTTTGTGGATGTCGTTTCTGCTGTCTGAGTACGTGGTTTTTTGGATTAAACGCGAAGGAAGTGAAACGTTTGGTGCGATTTTTCACTTGATGTATTTGATGTTACTTTTAATTTGATGTAGACGATGTGTATCGAAAGAAACTTTGATTAAATATGTATTTGGGAACTTTGATGGAACTATAAACTGATATTAAAGTAGTGTAAAGTTTGTCTCGCTTAAATTGTGAACGGTGTGATTTAAAGTTTTGAAACTAATTATTTTACTTATGTTAGATACCACTCATTTTCGGTTAAGTTTTACCAGTGGGATAGTTATACAAAATAGATACAAAAAGGGAATGCTGAGTCTTGACTCATTGTGATGAAAATGTTTTTTCTTCTACTTATTTGTATGTGGATAGTAAGTAGTTACCGTCTCTCATAAACTTCTGCAATATCAGGACACCACATAATCGCTACCATATGTAATATTTACATATACATATTATCCATTTTTTGTACCATTTTTACCACACACCAAGTACATCTTTCCAAGTCTTGAACTTAGTTTATTTTGTTCCAGATCTAGAGGGTTGTCGGGCTTGGTGCGGGCGGCGGCCGCGGGCCCGGCACCATGGCCACCGTGGAAGGAAGGCCGGCGCAATATGGCGTCTCCCTACGGCAGCTGCGAGAGCTGATGGAAACTCGCGGCGCGGAGGGCATGGCCAAAATCAACGCGCTTGGTGGACCTCAGGAAATATGCAAGAAACTCTACACATCGCCCACAGATGGTCAGTACGCTTTGTGTTATTTATTTCAGCCTAAAGATGCATCTTATACCTCACAGAGATAGAGTAGGATTAATTGTACAATAAAATATTCTATTTGGAAAATCCATTAAAGAAACGTCTTATATTTAGGGTAGGACCAATAGTAGAATGTAAAACAGATGATGAATAACCCAGCGATGTATCATCGAGCACCGATATATGGACATAAATTATTAGATTGCAGTATCAAAGTACATTAAATTAAACAGAAAATGAATTGTCTAAATTATATTAATAGTTCACGTAAAAATTGACATGGAAGGAATAGACTCAGACGTACAATACGTTTGAAACGAAATACTGTATCTAGAACCCTTTGACGTCTAGAGCTGAATATAGGTAGGTCAACCATTACTACTACAGTATTGCACTATGGATTGTGTCTAAATTTGTGATCCAGGTCAACGTATCTTATAGAAACTTTCCATAGTTTTAATCTACCCATAATGTTCAGCTACAATACTTAAACTACACCTAGAGCTATAAATACAAAACAGTTAAATTTTACTCTTCACTTTACGACCATCGCTGGAGTACTATCGTTATCGATTACTGGAATATTTTGTACTATTCTAGTGTGTGTACGTAGTGAAAACGTGATGACGTCACCACCGGGCATGTCAATATACCCGTACATTCGCCGTTTTAATTATCGAGGTCATGTATGACTTAATACTGACTCAATTATAACAATTCCTGTTTTTGATGTACCGGCATGTTTAATTTGGGAGTCAAATAAAATGAACCACGTGTTATTTTTTTCTTTTAATTTAGATCCTTTTGTGGATTTCGGTTTATAGTTTCTATCGGATCTTTGTTTCTACGAGTGAAATGTCTGTGAGCACTACCGCAATCTAAAACTGCAATCAATCTTTTTAAGCTCTTTTACTGTACATTTTTTCATTTCTATTTGTGGTTTGCAGGAAGAAAACTCATCATTGGATTGAAATTGGAATTATTTTTTTCAATGTTTCTTTTCGTTATTAATTTCACTATAGAGTTGACATACAGATCGAATGCATTTTTTCATTTAAAATCATCACCAGTTCGATCGATCCTACACACCATTTCCCTGAAGTTTCCCATTCGATTCGTTTACTACAACATTCTGGAAATTACCCAAGAGATTCATTGTGCTGCCCTTATCGTCGTTAAACTCGCAGGATTCAAAGGATTGGACCACGATTACTTTGATAACGACTCGATTTACAGTTGTAATGTCTTCAGCAATTGTATGTTTAATGGTTATTTCTGTACTTGTTAGCTTATCAATATTGAAAGCACCCTTGTAATGCAATTTCAAATTAATGGTGGTTTCTAAAATAGCTTCATTTTCAAGATTTAATATGCAACTATGTAAAGAATATTATTCACATTTATATTAAAGACTTTTTAAATGTTATAAATTCACAGCACCGAGGCTTCTTAGATGTTTATCTAAAACTTCCGTGTTCTCACGGTTCTATCATGTCATTGTGTCTTCGTTTTTGTTAAGACATAGTCCCAGGTATACGATTTGCGAAAATGGACGTTTTACTTTAATCGAAAAATCATTCAGTTCATGCATGATGGTATATTTCTATAGTTGTACCAGTACAATTGGATTTAGAATAAACACGTGCCAATTAAAATATGCCGAAGCTCATTGTTTAATTTTCAGCACGAACGAAAAAAGAATTATATAAATAACCATTAATATGCCTCGATATTTATATTTTGGTTAGCAACGAAAACTTGTATATTTCTGATGGTGCTTTTTCAAGATTAGTGACCTTTAAGCTCGGTTATCGGTTACATATTAGATTAAATTTCGGGACGTACGCATCCGGATCAGTTATTTATAAAACGAACAAAACCAAAAAGGTTTCTGCCATCAATAAAGGGATTTATTGTTGCAAGGGAATCTGATCAATATTTCCCAGTTTTCTTGTTCGTGTCCAAGAAAACTTTATATATTAAACATGACAGTCGCCAGATTCTGTACACAGCAGTTGTGTTGGAATCTCCCGTGGGGTATGGTCGGGGTCAGCGAAAAGTTCTCGTAAGGCTATTTAAAAAAAAGTAAATGTTTTCGTAGCTGTATTCCTCCCTTCGTGCCAGATTTTTTATTGAAATGTTCCCCTCACCTTCAAATTTGCATTTAAAAAGAAAAATAACAGTAAGTGTATCTAAATTGTGTTAATCGTTGTCGTAAAGGTCACCGAGTAATTTTACTATAGAAAAGTAACAGAGCATCATTATTATATTGTCTTATGTACAACAATCTCAATATTAATTCCATAGTTTTAAATGTATAATTTTGAAAAAACCCTATTTACTAACAAATTCATACTGACCCTAATAGTAGAACTCTAAAACAATGCGATTCACTATATAAATGCATTTTAAAACTATATTAAAAATATCGGAAGTATTACTCACTAGCTCGACATAAATCAGTGTATATTACAATACAGTAACTAGGTGACAGCGATGTCTCGACCGCAGACACTATCGCCGGATCTATTGACATTATTCGCTTAGAGAAATCTACTCCAGTTCACTGTGATATTAGTTTTGCTATTTATTCTACTAAAGACATGATTTGTGTTACGTAATCAATGTCTGTCTGAGTCATCATTTCATTAACGTTCGCTACTACTGATAGTATTTCATTATCTTCGTATATTATACCACGCATACCATTGGTTTATATTAATGTACTTTCGATGAAAGAAACTAAAATCTCTACGCCTTTTAACTTCAGTTTATATACATACACAGTTGTTCTAATTATTCCAAAGCTATTTTTTCTCCCTAAATTTTTTCAATCGCCTCTGTTGAAACGAGAATAAAACGTAAGATCACACGTTAGCACATTCGTCATTGGCGATTACGTCAGGAGCATTAAGTTCTAAGAACGGATCGGCCTAAATCAAATAGAGATGTTACAATCGTATTCGCTATTAAAGACGTCTTTTTCAGTGCACTAAAAACGATTGCCAATGTAAACACAAGAAAAATCGAATGACTTAAAAATCTATACGAGATTACATTCGAATCGATGCTTACAGACGCTAGAATCATTTTCTACAGTGCAGATCTTATCTTAATTGAAAATATGACCTATTTCCTTCAAAATTAATCTCGTAATAAAATCTAGTGGAAATATACAAACATCGTAATGTATTAAATAGGAATACGTCAGCAATAAACGAAGGTTTATGTTCAAGTATGAATTATTTCAATCTGAATCGACACTAAGATTTTTTATTGCAATAATAAACTTAATTATCGTCATAAACCATAAAATTGTAACGTTCAGTATCAAAAATACTTCGGTCTTATCACTCACGTCACTTGCCCGAGATAAATAACTTAGTATAATTGTCGAGAATAAATAAATGATCATCTTCTATAAATCATTTTAATGGTCCATTACCATTGTTGATCGATAGATTTCATTATATAAATATTGTGCTAGGAAACGTAACGGATATTTTAAAAGGTGTTTTATTGATCGTTTTGACGACTGATGGTCGGATACTCAACCTAAATAGAAACTGGAGTAAGGTCGATTTTTGATTGGACGTGTTTGTATTGCTGACTGAAGTAAAAATATTGTAAGAGACAATGAAGATGCAGTCATATATTTTATTCTTACGAGTCGTCGTTTTTACCTCAATTCTCCTTCATCCTTTCTCATACTGGAAACATAAAATAAATGAATATGAGAAAATCAACATCCATTAAGATTTTATAATAGTCTTAACGAACACACACACTTAAAACAACAATAACTGTAATTAGTAAAGCTCAAGGAGATTTTAAATCGTTTGATGTCAAAACCCAATCAAGCTATAACATCTCATAAAACAACTGTTAATCAGGATTTCGTAATTACTGTTTTAAAAAAAATATTGTACGTAAAAGAAAAGAATTTAAATTAGACGCTACGGTTTATTTTCAGTATAATAATTGCTTCTCAGAGTAAAGTCGTTTTGTTGAAAACCTATCAAGATTTGCGAGACGAACCGTAAACTTCATAATTGTGCAGTTTATAAATGTCCTTAATAGAGGTTGGTAATATTCTTGGAGTTTCTTGGTTCTATTCTATTTATCTATTATTTAATTAAATATTTGAGGATTGCCTTTGGTAGCATGTCGTAAAATAAATATTGCAAAACTCAGTAAATCTCAAGATCTATTTTTTGTCAAAGTCTTTTAAGACAAGATTTGCTTGTGCATCCAAATTCGCTACAAAAAAACCATATTTCCAACATTTTATTCCAAGCTCGTCGCACAGTTTTATTACATCCAATCCAACGACAAAACTATAAGATATTGTTAAATCCCAGACTGCGACGAACGTTTACGACAACCGAGTTAAAACCGCAAAACTTGGAAACACTGATAAAACCCCTCTTCGTTAAACCATTCCACGTTGTTCCACAAACTCTGGAGCGAACTCGCGACAACTTCAGACATTGACAGATATTGACATAAAAACAGGAGCACGATGGGTGTGACCTCATTAAGTTGCCGGCTCGACACAGGGCCGCGATAAATTCTCTCGTACAACCTTGTAGAGGGCTCTTCAGCTGCCGTTTGCGTAATTGTCAGCCTTAATACGTGCTCTTATATAAATGTATGGATCAAAGTAAGTAACGAGTACGTTCTGAAAATTGACCTTCCAAGTTGCTCTTATTTTTCGGTTCTTTTCGCCCACTTTCTTGTTATTAGACATCTTACTGAGATTCGTATCTTTAAATATTTGTGTGTTTTAATGAATACTTTGATATAACAAGTTTAATGAGCCTTTTTATGTGTCAAAATATTGTTTCCTCGAATTAACGTGCCCGGTATCCGCTAAATAATACCGCCACAATTAGTCACCGAGTATTTTAGCCGACCCTAATTACTTTTTGATGAGCGAAGTGTGAGTAATGAGATTACGAGATACATTAAAAGTACATGACACACACTTCGTTACCATAAAAATATCTATTACATTGTCGTCGTTTGCATAATGTTGTATGACCGTACTGTTTGGTTTGACACGACATCTAGCTAAACATTTAACTACAAAATAGATCTTTTACAATTTTTGCATTTGAGACGAAGCGCATCGCATCAATGTCGGCAACTAGTCCATTAGAATATCAAACGCCGTGCCGCAGGAATGCTTCACTACCTTTTAAACTGAATATACCGAGAAAATGCAAGCTATTCCGTTTCCGTGCAAACAAATTTCAGTCTTACCCCGTTCGTCATAGAATCGTTTATCCCCAGTAAAAATATTGCTTCTAACTTGGTGATGGATCGCCACTGTCAGTCGTTTCGCCGAGAAAGCCGGCGCAAAACGAAAAATGGTCCGCTCCTCAGGAGGATAACGTCTTTATCCAGGGAAAGACGCATTATTATCCGCCTTATCAACTACAACTTTAGATCGTTCGTGCTAAATTAAACTTCCTCTTGAATGTACTGGATTAACGTGTGGAGTTTTGCCAAAATGTGCAGCAACATTATGATTACGTTGGGCAGATCAATGGGACTCGTGACGGCGATACGATCAGGCGATGTAAGGTATCCCCAGATCTGCTATCGATGTTATTGTTTCAACGCAAACACGCATAACGCGAACGCGAAATATTAACGTTTCAACGAGTTTCGATTATTCATTCGATTTCAAAAATATCTGCAGCTTTTTCGCGCTTCGATCGCTGCGCAAAAATTAATCGAGATACCGTTTCAAATTCAATTGCCATATGTAGAAAAATAACGGCGTTTCCCCACTTAGGAAATAGAATATGAATAGCTTCCGAAAATGGCTGACGACTGGCTAATAATGTACGAAGGCAAACCATCTTAAGAATTAATAAATTCAGTCGGATGTCGTCACTGCTGGAATTATGCAAACCTTGTTCCACAATTGAAATAAGCGTCGTCTCGACAAATGAAATTTAATCTTGAATATTCCACCGTCATCATTATTGTTGTTGTAGATTATATCATTAACGTCTACTTTATGCGGTGATGATTGATGAACTGTTTCTTCTGTGATGGCTCTACTCGATCTTTCTTTAATGACCTCATTGGAGACATTTTTATATTACAATCAGTCATCAGATGTCTGAAATTGCCGACGCTAGCAGTTTAAAAGCTTATTAAATTTAAGTTCTATTTGATTTTGTGCTACCTTATTTCATTTGATTTAACGTGATACGTCTCCTTCTATATATTTGTATTTATCTAATGATATATGTTTTACGACAAAAGATTTTCTAGTAATTTATATTTAGTCTTTCTATCTTTTCTACACGGTCATACCTATTCTATTTTTACGTGTCTAATCCTATAGTTGCCATAATCTAATTCTTTAAAACTTTCTTTTTTTTACATGAGCCAAGTAATTCGATCCAAGACTACTTTCAAGTTCTCAATCCTCGTATTGTCCGTCTTAAAACGTCGAGTTACCGCAGCTAATGCGATACCTATTTAAGTTGTTCCGGAGTCGGTTACCCTCCTCTCGGCTTATAAACTCGAATAAACTGGTCTGGATCAAGACGACGAGGTACAAATCGCATTAGCGAAGATCGCGGACCGGTGCGGTTGCTCTCCCGTCCTTTTTGTATCAGTGATGTCGCTAGCTTACATTTCGTTAGCTCTGAACTTTCCCTTTGACCTCAGATAATCTCAACCTTGTTTAGAAATACCGTGAAAAGCAGTTAAATATATAACAGGAGCTGTGGCGTTTATATCGTTACCCGAAATTCATTGGACTCCATATCAATGCTTAGTTTTATATTACTGCTATTAAAAAGTACAAATGGCAAAAATGCTGTATTGTTAATAGGCCAAATTCCTCATTACTTTCAATATCGCTACAATAAAAACATAATAGGTGCTTGTTAATATCGTATCTGCTGCTAAATGGGCACATATGCAAATTACATCGCATAACCACATATCCTAGTCGAAGGTCGGATGGGTATTGTCGGGTCCGCAGCCTTGTCGATAACGCCCAATGACGTCATACACTCGAGCCTTCGCCCGTACGTTCGATGGAGACAGCCCCTAATATAAATGATGCTTCTGTCGATCTCCTGACAGAAGGCCGCTTTGAATACCCCTTTGTTTATGCGTTATGATGTTTCATGACTTACAATATTAAAGTTGGGAACTCATTTATCAACGTCCGTCTTCAGAAATTCCCAACGCTCTGTAATTGTTGGAAACTGCAAAAACACGAATTTCAGACGGTAAAAATCGTCCTTGTCATGTATAATTCTAAACAGCAGATTCCACATTGTTTACTAACGTTTTTAGATTCGGTATTTTTTTATATCGGATCATCAAAATCAGTTTTAAGGTCGCGGTCGGACCGTAAAAATACAACGCTTTCTAACGTCTGTTATTAGAATCATTAAAAGACAGAATGTTAAAAATAAATAGTCTCTTGAAACAGACGAGTTCTTTAACAAGGTCGTTGGTGTAACGCCGACCGCAGATTCTAGTTCGATCATTTATCAACCCTGAAATATTTTTAACGCCAATAAACTAATCATTGTTTCGACATCCTTGGGATTTCTGTTCGTACTGAAGACGGGACGGCACCAGATGGCCTACAAAAGATGAACTATACTTAATTAAAAGTGAAAAGGGAACGAGGTCAACAGATACCGAGTTTAATCATTCGCAAGTTGGAAATCAGATAAGGAAACCATTGATCCTTTTAAAAGAGCCATAACAGAACTTGACGAAGGTAATATTGTAACAGGATGTTTAAGAAAAAATACCCCAGTGGAAACTGTTGCAGAATTCAAATAAAAAGACTCAATTTACGAGAACGAAATGAAATGAAATGAAATGAAAAGTTGCACTGGATCGCGTGCAACACCACTGTTTACGCTTGCGGCCACACCAAGCAAACTAATTTACATCTGAATATCTCCCCTGCGCTATGAACTCTAATTGGATTGCGTAATGGACAATTACGGTTGTGAATGGAGATGTGTGTGGACTTATTTCTTTCATCGTTTTTTGTTTGAACCAAATTGTGTATCTAGGATTAATGTCTTAATCTTATACTCAATGTTATGAGGGAAGAGTACTTGATTCTTATTTCCGTATCCATATTTTCTTTTCCAAATATACAAAAGCCCATCTTTCTCGCCGTGCGGTACTATTACTGGATTTAGATACACAATACGCCACATTGAGCTGTGTTTTGCTCTCCGCTTCGCAATCTCCGAAATTCACTTCGAATATTTTCCCCCAAACAAAAATATTCATAGATTTTATTTACGTTACGTCACCCGTAATAATCCGTACATTTCTGTCGGGCGCCTCCCAGGAGTGCTCCCGGGTCGACCAAGCGGAAAGCGTCCTGCTTGCTCGATAAATCATTTTAAATTGACGCCGGTCGACATCAGCTGTCAGATGGTGTCGGTGCTGTGTCGCTAGACGTAACGCAATCACGTCATCGATGACTTATCGTTGACTGGTCTCCGTGACCTTGATTGGGGAAGCTTGAATGAGGTCGATATGTCTTATTCTATGTTCAAGGTTTGTATCATGTTCTGTTTCTCACGCTCCCTTTAATGGATAAACTCGACCTTAAGGTTAATTTCTGGTGCTATCCGAATATTGTTGGTCACTGCTAACGACTGTCATGAAAAGCGACTTTACCTGCAATAGTAAAACAACAGTCTCGATAAAAACATTCAAATCATTCTACCTATTACTGCTGGCTCGAAGCTCGAAATTAGGCCATTTATCATATGCAATGGGAATTTCGTAGTATATTTAAGCTTGCTCAAGTTCAGGTTCAGTCTCACTATGCTTTCCATCACCATTTTTAAACAGTGGTTCAGTGAACATTTTACATAAATCTTTAGCTTCATACGTTTTGATACGTACTCAAATACAATTTGATGTTTTGTCTGAAGAAAAAACTAGTCGAGTCGGTTTGTTAAAATGACGTTATTATCATGGTATGACAGTGTGAGCGGAATATGTTAATGATGAATTGGTGATGTCATGTAGGATGTTGATGTGTTCGTGTCTCGTTTTAATATGAATATTTTATTAGAATTATCGTGCTAGTTGGTTGAAAGGTTACTCAACTGATCTTAATGGAAATCGACAAGGTGATCCGATCTTGGTAGAAGTTGAGATCATTTAAGATGTGTTTTATTGCATTGGTAGGGCACAGGGTCCAGTTGATTGGGAGTGGTTACCTTTGCCTGTGAATCTCCGCACAGTCAAGCCCCTATCTTGCCCCTACTGTGTAGGCATTTTCTTATCGTTTGAAGAAGGACATCTACATGAGTAGCGATCTTAAGTTAAACTTAATGTGGTTGTACGTTTGTTAGTAATAAAATAAACATGACTAATAGAGCATAATTACAATGAGTTGAAAAAATGCATTTTCGTCATCAACCAACATTTGAACAAATAGTATTGTTATAGGGTATTTGTTTTATGTGTATTATATGCGCAATTTCTCGGAAAACTCATTTAATTGTGAAAAACTCAGAATGATGCATAAGTATTATTTAATATAATATGTAATACTGCATCGTAGTCTGTATTTGATCTGCTAAAGAATAGAGGTGACAGAGTGAAATCTAAAACTTACTGTGTACATTAAAACTGCACAAATCTGCGACTTGAAATCACCATAATCATTATCAGCTCGTAGACGTCTACTGTTTTATATGTTAGACATAGGTCTTCCATAAATTTAATAACGATCAATCCTCTGCAATGTGCAGAAATCGTTTGTAGAATTTAAAAACTAAAACAACACTATGACTATACCTGCAAACTCTAACTTGCACTACCATAAAATCAAATAAAAAATCCATAGTGTTAAAGATTCAATCTCAAATAGTCTACTTCCACCTCTTAATAAACTATGTGCTGTATCTAAATAAAAAGGAACATTATTAATATCTAGCACGTGATAGTTAATACAATTAATTTGCCTAATTGCACTTAATGGTTATCGGCACGTCCGCGTTATAGTTCCATTTATAATTAGCCGTTCATAACTATAGACTCGTTAACAATGTCGTTTTATGCATCTTTATTTAAGGTTTATGTCTCAATTGTAAATTCTTCTACTTTATGTTCTAAATTGGCTTACAAGACTGCTTTGTACAATAAGAAAGTTAAGCTTTGCACTTGTTTAAAAATTACCTTATCAGTTCAAGTTGTTTATACTGAAGCTTTAATGGGATGCTACTATTCCCTCTGATACTTTTCCTAGTGTAATCTGGAAGGTCACAACTTGAAGTCGTTTTACATTACTCGTAGTTTATGATGTGCTCAAATGACTATCTAAGTCACCAATGCCTATTTCTTGGTGATGCAGCTCATTTAGGAAATCACCGGACATGTGAGAGTTGAACCGCACTAAAACCTCCATCCACTTACACTCAACGTCCGAACAAGCACCGCCGTCGTTACGCACTCGGTACTCTCTTCCTTGGCGCTGTCCCCAATGAACCAGTATTAAGTAAAGGGTCTTAAAAACCCTCGTTCATTTTGTAACGTCTTCTAGAACGAAACGGTGGCTGAATGCCAAGCTCCTACGACAATTGAATGCGTTATCAAGGTCGCAGTGGTAACAGGAGCACACGACAAACACTCGTTATATTCGATAACCATAATGTAATATAATCGGTTGTCAAATAAATTCATTGTGTCTCCAGAGAGGGATTTACGAATTTAACTCTTTGTTTTTGTTGGTTGGTCATTTTTTTTTTTTTTTTTTTGTTTTAGTTGGAGGAAATCCCCGTATGTGGGAGTTAAACCTCACTAAAACCTCCAACCGCTCACACTCAGCTTCCGAACCCCAGCTGAGGCCAGAACCCAGCACGGGGTTATGCGGGGTGGCGCGACGCGTTACGCACTGCGGCACACTTTCCCGTCGCGACACCCCTGGTCATTTTATTGGCTTTATTGCATTTACTGTTTGGTGTAGCTGTCCGAAATTACTAATAAACGACTGTTTTTCCATCGAATTCACTAATCAGCTCGAAGTCGTCTCAACCAAATGGTTTAAAAAAGCGTCAAGTAATGTAATTTAGTCGATTTACATTAGTAAATTTCTGTACTACCATCTCTCCGACTCGAAGGACCAAAAACTAAATATAATAGAAATTCCGGCGTACTTATAAAAATAGTTCCTTTTAAAGAATATGTTCTATAACTGGCTGAAAATTTTGCACTAACAGCAGTTTTAAAAGTTTCCATTACTTATCGTTTCAGGACATTAATATCCCGCAATGTACGATTTGAGTGTAAAGAAACTGCTGAGTCCGCCTTTCAACTAGCTTCCCATTGTGTTAAGAGTACATCGCATTCAGAACAATGGGGATTGATGAAAAAAATTGAATAACGTTTTTCTGTCTGAAAGGAACATTTATCATGTTATTTTTGAACGATGTGCGCAACTCAAGATTAGAATAAGCTTAGTAACAAAAGGAAAAGTAACAGAGAGAAAATGCTAGGATATTCTCGAGTATTCTATTCTCGTTATCAGGTTTTGACTCTGAAGGTCTGTTAAACAAAATCTAGTCACGACAATACCAATTAAACCTAGACTAGTTTCCAGGAGAAAGTTATTTATTGCAATAGCGGTAGACTTTCCAATTACTTACGCTATCTAGTTTTAATTGCATTGATGTATGTTGGATATATACGGTTTGGTGTGGGTTTTGGTCCGGCGGAATCATTCGAAAATGAGCAAGTAGCCGCCGTTACGGTCAATGGCGAGCGTTACCGTGCCATGCTCAACGAATTTTTGTTTCCAAAAGTTGAAGAGTATGACATGGACGACATTTAGTTTCAACAGGATGGCGCAACATGCCACACAGCCAATCGAACTTTTGGAAAATGCAAACTTTATATGGCCCACCCCTTAAATAGTAAGTCCAAGCATTTTTGGGTCGATAGCTCTCGGAAGTCTCACATTTTCCTTCTTCCTTGTTACAGGAAGGCTGGTGATAAATACTCGTAGCATTTTTCCTTAAGCATTTAAATGCAGTCGAATCGTTTTCGAAGCTATTCCTATTCAGATATTATTCCAAAAATAATAACAATTTTAGTGATACAGTGTTTGTATCTTTTTATGTGTTTCATGAGTACTTCACGAATATAATACAGCGGTTAACGCATGAGATAGTAAAATAAAGATGAACCAACGGAAGCATAAAAAGAGCACGTTGTAAAGTCGTATCTGAAGTGTACCTATCTATATTCGTACGCAACAGAAACAAACCAGGTACGAATCTTTATGATTGAACGGCTGGTATTTTCGTGCGAAATATTAATAAGCAGATTAAAATAAACCTTAGTGTAACGAAAGACGGACGATAGCCTTATACCGCATCGTCTAAAACAAATAACCAAAATGTTCCCCCAACACACGTTACACAAGCCTGCGTTATTGAGGTGCTACATCATTTTATTTACAGCTGTTGCAGGTTAATGTGGTCTGTACAGTAAACTATAAGAAACAATCGTTCTATTTTCGTATTGTTTACACGTGCGGGTAGATATCTAACGGGTGGGGTGTGCGAGAGACGAACCCGTATTGCGCTCCTGTTACCTAACATTATTTCCTTCTGCACTGACAGCTCGGAGACGTCTCGTATTATCAATACGAGGAAAATTCCTGTTTACAGTTACGCTTTACAAATTTTCACACTCCAATAGTAAACTGATCGAAGTGTTTACACATTAAATTTGGCAAACGACATGTGTTGCATAACAACATGACGTACCCCAAGGTAATTGCCCTGAATTCATTATCTAGTGTTGATCTGGAGCTCTCCATCTGAATTGCAAGTCTGATGCTTAAACAAACGATGTCAAGCAGAAACGTGTCATTACTAAAATGTACGTGAAAGGTCGCCGTGAGGTCTATGCGGCTGTTTTAAACTCAGTTTCATCGCGGATTGTGGTCCTACGTGGGATACAGCAAATGAAACATTACAATATTAGCTCTTGGATCATTAGTCACATGATTTCTGATGATCCCAGACACATAGAAACGAATTCCGAGACATGTTTTGCGACGTTCAGAAATAGCACTCAGCGGGTACTATACGTGCTCCCTGTGTGACTCGCTCTCACACGGGCACGGAAAGTATACCTGTCCCTTTCGTCGACACTCAGTTCATTGTTTCAGAACGTAGCTCCGTTGGCCGGCGGACTGAAATAGGTCGGGAGCGTCCGAAACAGACGGTTCATGCTATCGAAAGCTATTGCGAGGTCACTGTCGAGTACTGCGCCTCGAAACTGACTGATTCTTTACCTAACCCTGGCTTAAACCAATAAATTATACAATCTGATATGCCGAGAAACCGCAGATAGCGGAAAACTCGCTAATTACCTTGAAGATACTCATTGTGTTGGGACTAGAGATCTGATACCGTTTCAGCGGTTTCCAACAGTATTACGTAACAAATTACATTACATTGGAGTACGTTACGGGAACAATAAGCATCGTAGCTATAATAATGGCCGTCATTTGGACGGAACCGCAGCCTCCTTAGACGTAATTCCCATTTCTATTGTAAGTTGTGAACGATATCGGTGATGGCTCGACAAATCACCGTTTAAATGTGAAAAATTATCATTTGGAGCTGTTTAATCGCGATCGTCTTTTGTCGTTAGTAAAGTTATAGATATTCAGGTATTTCTCAACTTCCTAATTGTCTCCTCAAGTTAATCTAAGTGAATTCGCATAAATAGTTGAAAGCAAAGTCTTGTCCCATTTTCTGTTCGTTGTAAGACCTTGACAAAATAAATTTATGTGTCGTTATTTCCTCCCAGACGTGTAATTTTTCTGGCGTCTCCCAAGCGTTCACCAGGGAACCGACTTGTCCATATTTCAACGAATATATTACGTGATTTACAAATTGTATGTTTATGTTGAGGGTCTTTTCGTATTTTATGTCCATATTTTTTTGTGTTTACTGCTTCTGGTCGGATAAGCAGCATTTGGAGTTTTCACATTTTCTTTTTACAACCTTATGGTGGCTATGATGACCTCGGATGGGTCTTTGGAATAAGGTCATTCGTGTTCACAATGACGACTTGTAATGTAAAAACGATGACTTGTAAAAAAGCTTGAAAAGGGTTCTTTACGACAGCCTATAGAGGCAGAAGTTGTATTCCCTTTAGTCATCAATTTGCACGAAATTCCTGATTGAGATCATGGATATATCAGAAATTAAGGAATACTCCCTAAGATAGCTCAAATCAAACAATATCTTAGTAAAATCTTATTTATGATGAAATTAATCTGGTTTCTTGTTTAATTTCCCAAGAGCCGATACGGAACGTCAATGGCAAGTAGGTTAACGGCACCGCCCCTCTGACATTCAAGGGTGACATCGGATAAACACTCATCAAAATTCATGAACGAACCGAAATAAATGAACACGACAAATATTATTATTATTGACGTTTGATTACATAAAGTATTACAAGGTTTATCGTTCGAAACGCATACCATGGTATTCGTATTGATTTTGTATTAAGACTGTTACAATAAGCATATGGGTTGGTTGTCGCTTTTCGACATTTATTTTGAGAACCTTGAACTTATTTTCCTTCGGTTCACAATTGACTTTGACAACGGATTTTTATTCCATATCTTTTACTCATGATTTTTAGCTGTTTTGTTTCTAGATGTAGATATAGATGTCTTACTACATATTTTATTTTGTCTTCCATTCGACATATCTAACAATACTCCCAAACGTGCAATAAACGTAAATCCGTTCACTGGTTTTCTGTTTAATTACAGATCTGTATACATCTCTAGGGTATACGCGATCCTTCGCTCAGCTCGGTAACATCCGCTGGGGTTACTGTAGATTAAGCAAATTTGTTTTCTGATCAGATTATAGGATTGGATCGGCTAATCACGTTCAGACTGAAGTCGTTGACTCTGTTTATAATGTCTATGAAGATTGTTTATCCCACACGATCCTGTTGATGGAAATCAATCAATGAGTAGATATTCATTCAAAAGCACCCAATGCAACAAATGAATACTAATAAAACTTAACAATGTCTGTGTTGAAACTCAAAAACGATCCCAGTTACGCAGTATTTTGTTTTGGTCTAGCATTTCTGAGTTAGGTTAGGCGTGGGCAATAAAAACAGCTCAGAACTGTGATGTTTCAATTAAACGTTAACGGGGCTAAAAGCTCTCTTAAATATTGGCAACACTGAGCGCACTGCGTAGACCCAGTGTTGCCAACCGCGTGCAGCTATGTTTATCGAATTAGTATGTAATGCATCATGCTGGTACATGACGCTGAGTCTTGCCAACAATCCTCCTAGTCAATTAAACTTCTATGATTTTGACGCTATCCAAGCTTCGGTAAAATACTTTGTAGTCTTTACACTTCAGATACATTCTCTAGAATACGTTTTATATGATTCTAAGCGTTAGACTAAGGGCTGCACCAAAATATATTTTATGAAATAAATAGACGAAGACGCGATATCAATCGGTGTGGTCACTTCTCTCAAGCAAGATAAAAATACTAATGCCAATGACCTTTAGCTGTCAAATAATACTTCACAAACATTTGCAAGAAATATGTATTTTTAGAATTGTGTGGTTCTAGATCAGCGCTTCAATACGAATCTTTGGCTACAAGACGTGTTATGCTTGTAATATTTCCATTCAGACTATGAATATATTAAACTACATTTTCATTGAATTGAATTCCATCTGCATTAAGAAATGGGATTTCAATTATAATGATAATGTCATTTTATGGTTGGTAAATTGTATTAGCATCTAATGGTCGATTGGAAATTGCATTGTTGATACTTCGTTTCAAATTGCATACAATAACTTCTCTATTGTTATGTAACGTTATATATTTCATATTAAATTCCACTATTGTTCTATCCTTGGTTTCATATTTATAATTACTCGGATGATTCTATAATCTAGAGCCAAAGCGCTATCTTTTTAATTGATGTAATGCTCATTATTCTCCAACAAAACGATAGCATTCCTGTTAATCTCAACTACAAAGCTCTTAATAATAACAACGTTATAAATTTCACTATCAGCTTAAAGGTTAACATTACAGTAATTATGTAAAGTACACAAAAATAGTGCTTTAATTTGATGTGGCGTACATAACAGTTAATTTTGACCTGTTTACACGAGGTCCTTTCCAATTTGTGTGGTTACAGTGCGTGTTCTCACGAGGGTATCCAGCGATTACAGTTTTTGTTTGCGTGATAATTGGCCAATGGGTGTGGGGTAGGACTTTACGAATGCGGCTGTTGGGCCACTTGCTTTAGTTAAATCTACATGGGTGATTACTTCGCTGATTGTGTGCATGTCAGCTTTAAGAGGTGAAGATCTTTTTGTGGTGTATGAGAGTTAAAGGCATGTGATGTTAAAGTGCATATCAAATTGTTTAGGGATCATTGTAGTGACATTATTTATGAGTTTGAAAACATATGGGAATTACATACCGAAATTCTGCCCCAAAACAAACCAAGTCTTTTTGATTTGGTTCCTGCTTTGCCATAATCAACTTTATTGCAATGAGAACCAATCGCGAATACTCGAAATTGGCTTGCACACGTGTACGTTTTAAAAATAAAAATTCCTGGCCCTTGGAATAGCTCACGAAATTCCTGACAGTCGTGTCTCGTGATGTGACGTCATCGTGTGACGTAATTGTGGTCACCGTGACGTGACGGAGATAATAAATGATCTACAAAACATTTATTTATACAACACGAACATATTATTGGTAATTTGGTAGTTTATCAAGTTTTAAAATTCGTTTCAATTTTCATCTTACCTTTCTGTTGCTAATAGACATCTCACTAGCTCTAATTTCATTAGTAAGACGTAGCACTTTTACCAGGGGTGACGGTTTCAGATTATCGAGTATGTGGAATCCAGTGCTAAACACAACAGTCACTAAGGGTTCATGCTCAGAGAGTCTTGTAGATACAGTGAGTGTGGTGTGGCGTGATGTGAGCTCGAGTTCCAGTGGTATTACCCAAAAGCGAACAAGAAAGAGGGTAAACAGATTTGTTTGCTCTTAAATCGACCCGCAGTATCCAGTCTTCTCGTGATCATGACGTTTGCAACAACGTTGATATATCGAGACAACTCAATTAATTAAGTATCGTGGAAAGAACCCGTTGAAAATGCATGAAAATACGTGTTAAGGTTTATATTACAAGAACTTCAGCAGGAAATATAATAGAGCTATAGCTAGTAATTATAGCTATAAACAAATATAGGGAAAGTTCTAAACAAAACTAAAATACTCGACCAAGGGAAACCTTGAAATTTTGAAATTGTTACATTAAACGTAATCGATCACAACGATACAAACAAAGCTTGCCAACTCTCAAGTGTCATACAATGAATCCGGCTTCACCGTCATCATCGTTCGTCGTAAACACCGCCTAGGGACGGTAGTTTGGAAACTTGCCCATATGGTAACCGTTGGCGTCATCGGCGGCAACGCCAGAGCCCTCCTGTCCTTCGCGATATAAATCAAACCCTTCTGTTGCTAATGGAGGAGCTGTTAGAACTATCACTGTTGCTGAATCATTACTTTCAATTATAAATATTTAAACGCTTTCTTAAAGATCGTTTTGCTGCTGTTCCTCTGTGTTCCCTATATGCTGCCATGTCCCTCTTCCAGCTTTTATAAAGAGCATTTAACGTTAGGTAGGAAGTGACGGTCTGTTAATGTCCCAGACAGATCTGAGGTCTATGAGCGGTGTGGTTATAGTGGACTTATGGCCAAAGGGAGATCTCCGACCGGGCGAGGTAGTGTATGCCCGATCAGGCCAAAGCCCACTGTAGTAGATTTCAGATGTCGTATATATGCGAAGATTTCTGTAAATGTCGTAACCGCGATTCAGGATCTCGCGTGTTATTATTGGTCGCCACTAGCAGTAGTAACCACTTAGGCTGCGTTTCCACCAGAGATGTGCGAGGATGCATAGCGAGGGATGTGTTTGTAAAGAACCAATAGGATCGCTTCATTTACCTTGCCTCGGTCAGCACAGCTCTGGTGGAAACGGCTCAGCGGAGCTAGATTTTTGCGCATACAAAACAAGCGCGGGATGTGTACGAGGGAAGTGTGCGAGGAATGTGTGTTGAGAAAGATGTGTTGCGAGGTTTGCGCATACTGTACCACGTACGCTTCGTAACGCATCCTCGCGCCACACATAAATGCGCATTTTCACAGCTCCGCTACACATCCTCGTAGGCACATTATCATCGCACAGCTTTGGTGGAAACACCCACACATTTTCACAGCACAGCTAGACATCCTCGCACGACACATTTCCATCGCACATCTCTGGTGGAAACGCAGCCTAAATCAGATTAGTTGTCTATAGATCCGCTGAGGAATTAAAACAATTAGAAAATTTCAATTGATATTGTTAATTCTAATAATACTTCAAAAATAATAATTTAAAAAGTATTCAGCAGTTTCCATTGCTGAATATCAAGTTCTCCTAATAAGTATGTCAAGTATATTCTCGTATAAATGTTGAATTAGCTTGGTTGCGTCCCATATCTGAAGAATATAAAACAGATGGACGTCTATTATAACCCTACGAATTACTTTTATATCTATACTAATATTATAAAGCTGCAGTTCGTTTGTTTGAACGCGCTAATCTCAGGAAATACTGGTCCGATTTGAAAATATCTTTCACTGTTGGAAAGTCCATTTATCGAGGAAGGCTATGGGCTATTTTGTATCCCTCTGTGACGCAGACGAAGTTGCGCGGGTCAAAGATGTAAAGATGAAAAGACGAGTGTCTTTAGAAATATCAACCTTACTACTTTCCTTTACGTTTTAGTACTGAAAAGATAATTTGCATCGTTGACGAAATCAGTACCGTCTGGTACCAAATAATTCACAGTATATCAACACCCAGCGATAAATCAATTAATGAAATGCTCTAATTACCAAGTAATTATGTGATCTGACATGTTAGTTCGAATAATAGGCTTGTTAGTGTTGTCGCTATTCGAAACATTCACGAAATCGAATTGATTTTGAACACTGACGTTCTAACTGGTTTCGTGGCTGTTTCAGTGATTAAATAGAATAATGAGTTTAAATGTGAAATGGATAAAGTATTGGTAATTAATGAAACTGATTGAGTACCTTTTAAATGTATATACTTGTTTGTCCTTCTTCAAACGAGGCTTGAGGAGGGTCCTTAAAGTTAGGTTGTAGGTAGCGACCCCTTAGTGTCCCCTGACATTGCAGAGGTTCATGAGCGACGGTAACCACTTCTTATCAGGTGGGCAGTTGGCTCGTCTGCCTACATGGCAATAAAAAAAGTATATAATGGTAGAATTAGGGATTTTTTTTAAATAGTTCAATTTGGATGTTATATTTAATGTTGTTTTCGGTTTACTTGCTTTGTGAAAGAAGACAGAATACATAATATATTCCATAAGCATACCCTTGAAGTACCTTTCAGTTCCTGTTTCTCCTTAATGAGGCAAAGGGCCTCTAGAATATCTCACCATTTGATTCTGACTTATGCTATAAGTCAATCCAATCACTTTTGTAATGATACTCAACACTGACAATATAAGTGAAAAGTAACTCGAAATAATCTTTGATGGAATTCAAAACTATTTAAAATTAGCAGCATTATTCTCAAACGCTTATAAATATATTACTAAAGCAAATATTATCTGTGATTCAAATGTATTGAATGTGCTTGCATAATTTCTCTCGCACGCGATACTGGAGACATGAACTTCCAATTTGAATCTTATTTCTACGCATACATGCTACATATTCCTTAGCCAGACATTTAAGACGGCGGAAGCTGTTCTGTAAATAAAATAAGTACATGTAAACTGTAAGTGCTTTTACGATATTCGATATGTTTGCCTTTTTTAATCGACTGCAGTAAAAGGGTTTCTGTATTTGATTTGATTTTGTAGAATCTTTTAGCAGGTGGAAATTTGACGTGGCAGTCTGAAATTCCTTTGCCAGTATTTTTGTGGTATATTTTTCCTATTTAAAAGTTCATGGTTCTTCTAAAAAAAATAATACCCGTGATTAAAAAAGCATCATTCACAATTAACGATACTACAATTCATTATACAGTAATACTCATCTCAAACTCACTAAACAAAATGGATTTCTATATGGAACAGATAACCTATGAACAGAACACAACAGAGAAGGTTCTGCTAATCACGATACCTACAACATCCTTCTATACATCTAGCCAATACCTTGCCCCAATTACACGAAGCCAATGTAGGTTCTACACACAAATAGGTTATAAATAATATATTATCAGGGTTGACGCTGACACAGCCGATTGTCCCACTGGGGCGTGGCTAATCGATTTATTCAAATAATGTTTGTTTTGTTAAATAACGTTGTATCATCTATACTCGCTGTTGCTGTTTTGGGTGTTGTGATTTTAGCTATTTCGGCTTAAGGTATAATCTTTTGATAGTCTATGTAGATGAAGGGTTTTCTTTACATCTGATAATTATGAGATTTTACGACGATTTCACAAACAGAAACTGCCTCCTGACCATATACTTTAACTACTACTTATATAATGAATAGGTTTGGCTTAGTAAGCGAAAAGTTCACTGCAGTATGGTAGTTCCACTCCTATATCTATTACTATTATAAAGGCGAAAGTTTGTAAGTATGGATGTATGGATGTTTGTTACTCTTTCACGTAAAAACTACTGAATGGATTTGAATGAAACTTTACCACAATATAGCTTATACATCAGAATAACACATAGGCTACAATTTTTGATAATAATCTAGACGGAACGAACCTGAAGTCCAAGCGAACGAAGTCGCGGGCAAAAGCTAGTATAAAATATTTACCCTTCAGCTCTTAGTACGAATTCGGAAGTTTGACGTTTTAAAATAAAAGTCTCTAAAACAAAAATACATATCATATCGAAATTTTAAAAAGGGATGCATATATTCACAGCAAAATCAAGAAATTTCCAACATCAACATTACAAAATCCATAGCTGTGCACCCCTGATCACCGTCCGCCAAATGGGATTAGTCCGGCCATCGAACTCTATCACTACTACATTAAACTACATTCACGTCCACTAGACGGATATAACGTGTATTCAATGCTAATAAAAGCCTCTATATGGAGCGACAAGCTTACGTAACCGAGTATTATTGCAACCCAGGGAATTATAACCATATTTGTTTTTAATTCAATTAGACGTAACTGGGGTTGTTGATAGCCAGAAAGATGATTTTAGGGCATTTGAAAAGGCAAACTATTAATTCATTTATCAAAACTGCAACGATAGAGCAAATTATTGGAGCAACAAACCCATTCATAAAATAATAGAAGCCATAGAAAGAAGTTTATGAAACCAATGCGATCAAATACTTGAAAGAACATAATTCCCTTCACAATTGAAGCTCCTTAACCAAACAGTTCACAAACGGATTCCATCTAAATGTCTATATCCATTAAAATCACAGGCTAACTCTGGCGAGTTGTTCTTAAAGTGAATCCCTTGCGGTGAAGCTGTTCGATCAATCTTTTCGGTTTGTTTTACGTAACTTCGATCCTCGGTCGCGGCATCTCTGCGGAATATTCGGCAAAGATCTACGTTCGTAATAATAGAGAAGTCTCTAAGCATATTTTTCCTTGTTCCGACTGTTTGCCAGGAATCTGGGGCGATTATTTCGTGTACACAAGTTCTATTGTACACTATCATTCAGCTTACGCTATTTCTGACAAGATTGGTATTAAGATTAATCTGTTTGATCTATACAAAACATATATTGAAGAAGAAGTCATAAATTGTAATGGAACTAATTGTACTGATATTGTGCACGAAACAAACATCAAACCAATCGAAAATCAATAAGAAGTGATTCAAGCGCTCATCGTTTCTCCAAATTGAAAAAATAACGAAATGTCCCAACCAAATACACCAAGAGGTGTTTTTACGTCGATCATAAAATCGGACACTGAGATCTCCACGATCCTAATACCAAGAGAATCACTGAGTTTCGGTGGTCGTAAAATCGTGCCCTGATTGATAAAGCTAAATCCGGATACTACACTAAAACGAACGTTGTTTTTGTGCCCTGAAACGAGAAAAAACACATATTCTCAGGAAACAAAGTTAACTGCTGATTGCTTCAAACCACTTTGTCCAGGATAGCCTTAGTTCTTCAATAACGTTTTTAGTGGAGGAAGGAATTCGACTAAAGTTCCCAACTTTGCCGGAATACGTTTTAAGTTAGCCGTCTTCTGTTTTAGCTGGCAGATTGAGGTCGCACAGCTATTACCTCGAACAGCGGGAGTGCATCTAGCGCTGTCGTTGTCTCCGAAATTCGACATATTCCCTTTTAATATTCTCCGTGTATATGTTAGCTTTACAGTTCTGCAATTTTATTGTTACTAAATTGTATTTGCGTTCTTTGGCTTTGTCGTGAGGTCGTAACATTTAAATTATGTTGTTTTTTATGAATACGACTTAATGACGTAATCAACTGATAATTGCAAAATCGTTCAAACTTCATTAGAATTTGTCGTTGTTTTTAAAATGGAAGTACATTTCTGTTAAAAATTTTAGTGAAATAAACGTTGTTCTGCTATTTTATTCATATTCGAAGCAACATCGTAAGCGAACGAAAAGCTCGGAATCGATAAACTTCACACATACAAATTGGTGCGACCTTAAGCCGTCTTTAGCCGTAACTCGATCGTTTTTCATGACCATTGTAAGCGGAGGGCGTGGGCCTGAACCCTTTCAAAGGATATCTGTACCTTTACTTATGATAATACTTGCCTAGTAATGTATGAGGGACTTGGAACGTTGCCATTTCGATAAAGTTCCCTTTCTTGTTGCCAGGTCTCTGTGTACAGAATATCTACCGAACAGAAATATGGCGTGTATTTTATGCATTAGTGCATGTTTATTTTGAAAACTGTACTGCATGAGCGCAAGTTGCACTTTCAAGACTAAGTTTCAATATTATTTATTATTAAGAGATGGGTACAGGTAGCCCATCAGGTCCCTGCGACCCTTACGGATCTGTTGTAACCATCCCCCTGTGTTACAAATCTACGCCTAGACTCAGGTCCAGCATGAACTGGACTATTTTCCTGGGGCAGATGTCCCTAATATCTTCAGGGGACAAAATATGTCCCCCGAAGATATGGGATCTAATGCTGTTAACAGCAGGGCAGTCGCAGAGCCAGTG
The DNA here is from genome assembly GCA_030269945.2 of Trilocha varians. Lineage (NCBI taxonomy): Eukaryota > Metazoa > Arthropoda > Insecta > Lepidoptera > Bombycidae > Trilocha > Trilocha varians. The sequence goes on along the minus strand of AP028275.1, from coordinate 7,516,558 downwards.
AAGAGCGGTTTCCTCCTCCTTTTCACATAGTCTGCAAGTAGGGTCCACCACAAGACCAAGTTTCACTAATTTAATCACTTACGTCGCTGATTTGACAGACACGGTTGCTAGGATCAACAAATTTAACTTAATTTCATGTCACTTGATACTCGTTTCCGCACTAATTTGGAATCAATTGAAATTTTGTGTATGTAAGAGATAAAAAAAATGTGTGTTCCTCAGAGCAATTTGTATAAGACTTCTATAAACTTATTCTGTGGTATTAGTGTTCAGTCGGGTTTGAGTTCCACAGTAATTCAGCATACGGAAGCAATATTAGGTTCTTAGAAAGTTACGTAAATATTTGATTAAATTTTCAGATGATTTTGGCTAATTTAAAACATACTATTTAGTGTAATACTTTTTATTGCAAGCTAGATAAACGAGTATACAGTGCTAAGTGTCCTTCTTCAAACGAGGCTTGAGGAAGGTCCTTAAAGTTAAGTCGTAGGTAGCGACCCCTCAATTCCCCTGACATTGCAGAGGTTCACGAGCGACGGTAACCACTTACGATCAGGTGGCCCGTTGGCTCGTCTACCTACATGGAAATTTTAAAAAAAGTAGTTACTATTACTCACCCACAATACATTTATTTTAAATCACCAAACTAGGATGGTACGATGCAAAAAAGACATCCTCTGAAATATCCATGAAACAAAATATATTTCAAAAATATACTGAAACTACCAAATTGTTCCGCTCGCAATTCGTGTTACATTCGACAACATAATTAATTATGTCACAATTATAGTTGATAATTTAAATGAATAGGAAACATCGTCCGTTGACGTAATTCAGTAATTGTTCGTGTCCTGTTAGCTACTATTGTAACGTTTTAATTACTGTACAACCTTCGTTTATGAAAACATGTCAAATATGAGCATATATGCCTCGGGCACTTAGCAATGATGTACAATTACTAACTAAAACATGAATGTAACCTATGGTTTTTATTGCCATGTTGACAGACGACCCAATAGGCAACCTGATCGAGCGTGGTTAGGCACCGTCGCTCATCTACCTTGGTCCCGTCATATACCTACCCATAGAGCAAAAAAGTTTAAACGTGAAAGAATAAGGTATTACTGAACGAATTGTTCAAAACTAAGGGATGACAGATCCTTTTAGGGGGCGGTGCGACGGTAAAGAAGGCCGGTGCGTAATGTATCGTGCCGTCCCACATAACCCCGTTTGGGTTTGACCTCATACCCTGGCAATTTCCTCATGAAAAAAGCATGATATCTATACTTAATATTATAAAGCTGAAGAGTTTGTTTGTTTGTTTGTTTGTTTGAACGCGCTAATCTCAGGATCTACTGGTCCGATTTCAAAAATTCTTTCACTGTTGGAAAGTCCATTTATCGAGGAAGGTTATAGGCTATATTTTATTTTCAAAAAAATTAGGGATCCGCATGAAAATATCGAATATGTAACAAAAGGTGAAAAATCGAAGACTATTTATGCGTACGCTGCAAAAACTATTGACAATAGAACAAAATGATGTACTACGGGTTTTTAGGTCTTTTGAAGACAAACAAAAAAGTCCGCGACAGCATATATCTAACTATCATAGTTTAGTCACAATAACCGCTTTTATATATTTCGTCCCGAGCTTGAATTTAATGTAAAATGAGTATCGTTATATTAATCCTTATCCAAATTAAGTATTATATTATCAAGAGTATTAATGTAGAAGTAAATTACTTTTTGTTTTATTCCAATCGGACTTTTCGTTTAGAAGTTATCACGAGCATAAGACGCAATGAATATGTGGGTGCACTTCGGGCACATAATAACGCCACGGCATTGCGAGTACTGTTTGAACCCCTTTGTAACGCAGACGAAGTTGCGCAGGACAGCTAGTAGTAAAATAATATTCTTTCATACAAAATTATTATGTTAGTTGGATTTAAATAATGTATTTTTACAAAGGCTTGGTGTCACCGTCAGGCGTCAACCATTATTGATATTCTATTTCTGTCCAAAAAGTACATCAGTTATTCAGAAGTTGTAGGTACACCTACAGAACCTTGGCATGATACGTTTCGCAACTTTTACAGAGCTCTGATTGGATGGTTTCTATTTGTTAAATTAAATCGCAAATTCAGAAAACTTAAAAAGAAAGTTTTATTACTTTTTTTATTGCATATAGGCAGGCCAATAGGCAACATGATCGTAAGTGGTTCACGTCGCTACCTTTGCAATGTCAGGCGACGCTGTCTCGCTACTGACGACCTTATGGAAATACTTTTTAACTGAAAAGCAATATTCTGCAAATTATCTATTGAAACAAACATTGGCATTTAATGCCTTTATTTTTTAAGTGTTATATTAATTAAAATTTGATTTTTTTAAAATTTGTGGATATTATTGGAATAACGCACAGTAAAGATAATCTAAACTATTTTTAAATACAGAACAACATGGTTATTTATTAACAATAAGGTACTAATTATTATTAATTGTTATATTAATGAACGTCTAGAATAATTATCGTGAACTGAACTCACTTGACCCTTTTATATTGCAAGACAGTCAATGATGAGACATAAAAAACGTGTGATACTTGTTGGGGATGTTATGATAATTATTATTTTGAAGATTGTTTTAAAATACAAACTATTAAGATCCTGGATTTCATGTAAAAGTAGAGTGCTAACTAACACAGATCAGCTCCGTAGTACCTTCCATATTATTGCATTACCACGCGATATACATAGTTCGAATAATGACGTTCCCAGTTGAGTATCCACTCAACTGGGAACGTCATTATTCGCTAGATCGCGAAACTGGGGCCTTCGTTCGGAATCAATACCGTGTTTGAGCTCCTTTAAAAAAACATTTTTTTCCAATAATTTTTAATTTTGATTTTTAATTAAACCTTATATTTTTGTAAATCATTATTACTAAACAACGCTGTATTGCATTTTCAGCGAAAATATATCATCTCAGTAAAATATGAGACGATTAAAAAATGTAAACAAAACAAGTTTTAGAACGGTGCTCAATTTTGGCTCCTGCCACAGACTTGGCAAAAGTAAAAAACCAATTTGGTTGCCGTTCCCAGTTGAGTGGATAATTTTATCTCAATCCGATATCGGGAAGTTGGTCAAATTCAACTAGCAAGATCGACCCTTGGTTTTTGCACTAGATCGGACCTGTATCATAGGAATGAACAATCAAGAAAAGCCAAAAGTAAACCATGCCCGACTTGTAGTTAAAAAAATATCATCAAAATCAGTTCATCTACAAAACTAAAAAAAAGCTTTTAACTTCCAAAATCGCAACCAAACAGCATGTCCACTAACAACCTTGCATACGAAGGTCGACTCGGAAGGTTAAGGACACATACATGTAGCACGTGCATATGTTATCGAATTAGGCAGGTTAATATAACATGTGGATTTTATTTATTCGTTATTTGCGAGGAGCGTATGTGATAATGATTATACTAGAGTTTGTTTTTAGAGGTATGCAGAATTGATATTTGACTTTTGACTTAAGTGTTTATAGCATACTGCAATCGATTTGATTGAAATTGTGGAGTGCATATCGATTAAATATACCGAATTAAATCGATTTTAGTTCATTGAATCTGATAAGCTAGGTTATACAATGCATATTTGGCTTTGTCCATTCAAGAATAGCACAAAAACGACCAGTTTCATAATACAAATTTTGTGGGAGTGAAAAATACCTGTTTTTAAATAAAATAATAAAAGCGGAATACGGTTACGACCAGTTTGATATTTCTCAATTTTAATCGGAATCGGTCCACCCTAATTAAAACAGCGAGGAAACATAAACAGTCAGCTTGATAGACTCCTTTTGTAAAAAAAAAATTACATTAATTTTAAAAATACCTACAAGCTATGTAAATCACCGAAAATAAAAATAATTTCGTTATCAATTATCAATTAAATGAAATCTATAAATATTAAATCACTACTATCGGTGTTATATAAACAGTTACGAACGATATGAGGCTAATTACGGCCACGGTCCTATGATAATAACATTTGATTGTGATCTCTAAAGATAGAAACGGTAGGTAAATAATTATTGTTAATTACGTAAGCTGAAATACACTAAAAATACAGTTTATAAATCGATTTTAAGATCCTGCATATTATGTAGCAGTATGGTGCAGTTAAAACAAGTAAAACGAACTCAAACACGATAAGTCTTATCTTGTTTAGTTTAATTCCTATGCCTAAATTTCACGGCGCGACGGCAAATAGTGCCGAGAGCGCCGTCCCTCCAAACCTCGTGCTGGGTTCTGGCCTCAGTCGGGGTTCGAACGCTGAGTGTGAGCGGTTGAAGGTTTTAGTGCGGTTCAACTCCCACATACCCCGGGCGGGGATCAGGTGATTTCCTCTAACTGAAAAAAAAAAAAAAAATGTAGCAGTATAGTGCAGTTAAAACAAGTGAAACGAACTCAAACACGATAAGTCTTATCTTGTTTAGGTTAATTCCTATGCCTAAATTTCGAGTCCGAACCAAGCTTCATATTACATAGTTTCTAGACTTTTAATTACTGAAACATTTGACAACCGCTCCCCCAATCGTTTCCCTTCTTAATTCTGTGAAATAGTCCAAAATTAACAACTAGAAGCAAACTTCTAGAATGAAATTGTGACGACCAATAATAGCGCGCGAGATCCTGACTCGCGGTTACGACATTAGCAAGAATCTTCGCATCTATACGACATTTGAAATCTACTACAGTGGGCTTCGGCCTGACCGCATTCTACCCCACGGAAGAAGACAACCAAAAAGAAAATTATGGAACAAGCAGTTAACTCTTCTGAACTGGGGGTATCTTCGGTATCCTCGGTATCTTCGGTCTCCGGTATCTTTAGCCATAGTCCACTGTACCCACAAAATATTTTTGTTAGATTCTACGGCTCGTATAAAGTGTCAGTGATAAAAATTAACGCAAATAAATGAGCATGCGTTACGTAATAGGTATTTAGTTACGTGCCGTGTAAATATATTATGTTTGATTGTATTATTAATGAACAAAGTCTGCGAAAAGAGATATTTGAACTTCATTTTAGGTCTTACTTTTTTAGTCAGGAAACTTGAGGCAAAATTAAAATGTAACTTATGTATCACTAGCGGACCCGCGCAACTTCATCTGCGTCACTTTTAATTAAAAAGTAGCCTATGTTCTTTCTCAGGGTCTAAATATTGTCCGTGCCAAATTTCATCAAAATCGGTTGAGAGATTTAAGCGGGAAAGCGTGTGTACAGTACACAGGTTTTAAATAGACGTGTCTTCAAAGGAGCTCGTTGCATAGTGACTTAGGCTGACAGGAATCTAGAAAGTTTGTAGTTGCTGATAAAACTATCACTAGTAGTATGAAACAAAGTCGCTTTGCATCGCTTAAATCTTTAAAACACAATGGTATTTGATGCTGTAATAGAGAGAATAATTCAAAAGAAACTTTTACATGTAGGTTTTCTTTGGATGTTGGTGCTTAAAAATATTATACTTATTGTTTCATAAGTGTACTTAAGACAACTAAAAACCCCTGCATTATCGACTTACTGAATCAACAGCCCGTAGACGTCCACCGCTAGGCATATGCCTCCCCCAAACCTTGCCACAATGACCGGTCGATATCTGCATCCAGTGACATGTCATCGGTCCACCCTGTAATAACTTCTATTTCTATATAATTAAAGTTCAATTTGCCTTGTCCCCAGGTCTTAGCGGTTCGAAAGCCGATCTCCAGCACCGGCGGGAAGTGTTCGGTTCAAACCTGATCCCTCCGAAGCCACCGAAGACATTCTTGACGCTAGTATGGGAGGCGCTTCAGGACGTCACTCTTATTATTCTAGAAGTTGCTGCTGTCGTTTCATTAGGATTGAGTTTTTATAAGCCCGCGGATGACCCCAACGATAAAGGTGAGTTCTGTTACTTAGATCTTAAGGTGCATATTTAAACAGATAGATTATGTGTGAGACTAATGGAGAATGAGTTGACTTAATGAACACGCTTTAAGTTGTAATTTGAAATTTAGAAGATACAGATCTGTTATAGTTACTTAATTAGACAGATGATGATTCTATAAGACCATATGAACATGTATTGCAGTGACCCAGTACTGCCCACTGCTGAGCTCAGGTCTCCTCAATAGAGGAATCAGGCATAATCCACCACACTTGTCTAATACGGGTTGGGGACTTTACATATCTTTGAAGAGTTTCTTAAATCCTCTATAATGTTTTTTTCCTGCAATAGTTTACAAGTGTAGTTGTGAATTTTACATTAAAATGAAATGACTCTAATTATATATTAGGGGCTAGACGCCTGTGGTCATATATGAACTACGTAATATAAAAATCAATAGACCTTCTTCAATATTAGACATGACTATTCTTAAAGAGATCGATATATTACAATGTGTTAAACAGCTTTTGCAATACTTTTGTTTTATTCGTCTTCTGTAATCAATGCTCTCGAGCGCTATGGCTTGTTCTTCTTCAAAGGAGGTTTGCAAAGAGTCCTTAACAATAGGACATAGGCAGTAATCACCTACGACCACGTGGACCGTTAGCTCGTCTGCCAAAAAAGATTTATTAGACGGTATATAAATTATGATTTACTTTACACCGAAGCACCGGTTTTAATTTTTAATGTGAGACTTCACGTATCTTCGAGGTAGTTTTTAATCGTTATCTAACAAGCATGTTTCCTCATGATGTTTCCCTCTCTCTAAATAAATTAACTAGTTCATATTATTCATAAAATGTTGGTTAATTTAATTTGTGAAATGTTATTTCGTAATTTAAACAATATTTGAATCAGTTTATATCAGTTATAACTATAAAAAGAAGTAGAGTCACTGTCTTCTCGTGAAAAATTAATATGTACTTTTTTGTTTCCAATAACTTTTGCGGACAGACCCTGGTAAGGATTATTAATTAGTGATTTGAGTCGATTATTAGATAATATTATGTAGTTAGTTGTAGTATTGAATAATTATTATTGAAAAAAAATGGCTTATGATTTGTTATTTACAATATATGCGTAATGATAACCATAGATGCACAGGGATACCTATTGGGGTTCCTACGTATTGGATCATCAACTTCCAATGCACGCAAACGACAACTGGTCGGCCAACCCACATTTGACCAATGGTCATTACTCGCTTGGTTTCCACGACTTTTGACGAAACTTGACAACTGGTGCAATACGAATTCATATGGTGCGTTTCCACATTGGCCGGCCAACGTCCAACTCAGTACAAAACAAATGACGGTGATAGCCGATTAATATGAAAGTTGGTCTGTTAATGTGGAAACGCACCAATAGAACACATTACGTGTGTTGGCCGTTGGTGAGCCAATCTGTACTCAGCATAACAGGTTTATTTGTACTACGAGTATTATACTTGTAAGGTAAAGTTGAGCTGAATAGTATGATATACCTATTTGGGTATACCCTGGATTTTATGGTCATAAGGAATAATGTTGTATTTTTTGTCCTTATCTAACAATAAGATAAGTAAACATGAAAGACAGAGACGAAATAATTTTAAACCTAAAAATTTGCAACATTTTTCTTGCAGTTAAACAGTAGTTAGAAGTAGTTAATTTTAACTAGTACATGATATGTTTGAGTAAAAACGTGCACTATCTATTGTTTTGTTTTTATTTAGTAGTTAGTTTATCACGGAGTTAGACACATTGTATTTTTATATGTCTTAAATATGTATCGGCTGTCGTATTTTGAAGTAGTTGGATTTTACCATCAACGTCTATGTTTTATGTACGATGTTTCACGAGAGTCGTTAAAGGTAAGTCGTAGGTAGCGGGTAGGCACTGTGCACGAGGTCAATTAGCTGATCTGCCTACGTAGAAATTAAAAAATAACTATCGGAAAAATAAGTTCCGATTTTTCCAAGGCACCAATTCATGATCACGGTGCATCCATTGTAGAACCCTGCCTGTATGGTACTACTTTCAGGGTTTGCGACGGATCGTCACTTCTTAATTTAAAAGTAGCCTATGTTCTTTCTCAGGGTCTAAAGATTGTCTGTGCCAAATTTCATCAAAATCGTTTTAAGCGGGAAAGCGTAACAGACAGACAGAATTACTTTCGCATTTATAATATTAAGTAAAATCACACAAATCATTATAGGTGTCATAAAATATTACCTGGTGTTAAGTACACAACATTGTGTCCGACCAGATACGGGCTTTCCGATGTCACGTAATCCTATCTTCTGTCCCTCTCTAACATATTGTGAAGAGTATTAGAGCGAAAGAGAGCGCAACATGGCTCATGCGATTGATCATCGCATTAAAAGGGTGAGGGATAATATGTCACAGTGATTAGGGTTGTGCCGCTTTTTATATATAATCGATTCTCGACTGATTGGTATCGATTTTGTTTTGTAATTGTATAATAATTTAGATTTTTAGAGGTTTTAAATGTTATTAAGGGTTAGATATGATAATTAATAATTGTTATTTGGCTGAAAGTAATTAATTTGTATACTCCTCGCAACTCACGGTCTCAGATGCACATATGACTTAGAAATTTATATTTGATTAAAGACTTCACATTTAATACAATTGGTAATTATTAGGTGGTACCTCAATTATAAGTAATTAGAGTTTTTTTGCAAAAAAAAATCTACTGTTCTTTACCCAAGAACTTAGAACATAACGGCCCCTCTTTGCCATGGCATTGCAGAGGTTGATGAGTGACGGTGACCGCTTACCATCGGGTGGGCTGTAGGCTCGTTTATCTATCTTGCAATAAAAAAAGAAAGAACAGCCGATCATGCAATATTATAGAGATATTTAGCACTACTTTTCATTACGTAGTTAGTGCATAAAATTCCTTATTTATGTAGATTGCTAACACACAGTCGAGAAAGTCAGCAATGAGGTGGTGAGACTAAATAAAGTAATTTCTTTTACACATTGGCGAAAAGTTGCGATTTTGCTCAACCGTGTGTCACATTGTTAAAAATAATAAAAAACTTTGCAATTCAATTTATATATATCATAAATAGTAATAAGAAAAATAATACTTTCATGCATTTTGAACGGGTTCTTACCACGACATTTAATTAATTGAGTTGTCTCGATATTTCAACGTTGTTGCAAACGTCATGATCACGAGAAGACTGGATACTGCGGGTCGATTTAAGAGCAAACAAATCTGTCTACCCTCTTTCTCGTTCGCTTTTGGGTAGTACCACTGGAACTCACATCACGACACACCACACTCACTGCATCTACAAGACTCTCTGAGCATGAACCCTTAGTGACTGTTGTGTTTAGCAGACAACTCAAATATCGAATATCGAGACAACTCAATTAATTAAATATCGTAGTAAGAACCCGTTGAAAATGCATGAAAGTATTATAGAAAACCGCGAGTGTCTGAATAAGTTTATAAGAAAAATAGTTCCCAATGCTCTGTCATTACTGTCTCATGAGCGACGGTAACCGCTTACCAGTCTAACTGCAACAAAAACTCCATCTTAACAGTAATATTGTGTGTTTTCAGCGCATCTGGATGAAGAAGAGGGCCACTACCAATGGATCGAGGGTCTAGCTATCTTAATATCTGTTATAGTCGTCGTCATAGTAACAGCGTTTAACGATTACACGAAAGAACGGCAATTCAGGTCGGTATACGTGTGTAGATCATATGTGTATGTAGAATGTTAGTTAATGATGAAATGAATGTAGTTATACATGTGTGAGGTCACTCTTATAACTTTTGGTTTTCGATCTTTTAATTTTTGGAGATGAGAAAAATAATTTAAACTAGGTTTTCGTCTTTCTCTTTCCTCTAACCAACTGCAATGGTCCAGTGATGTTAGCCACTTTTTTTTTGTCTACACCCAAATGTCCTGGTAATCGCTGGTCTTCCAACAGCCCTGCAGGTACCTATGGGGTATGTGGAACTCGAACAACACTAAAACCTCCTACTGCTCACATTTGGCCTTTTGTAAACCGAATTTGATGATTATTTGTTGGAAATAAGATACTCCAAAGATCATCCCATGATAAGGAAATCAAGGTTTGGTGATGGTAGACCAAAGAAATGGAATTAAACTTTTTAAAGTTCGGCCGTTCAGAGAATGCGTTCTTGACACATCGCGATTGAACTGACGACGTAACTTTGTAATGGCGTTGCAGTTACGACAAAAAAAATTGATAGTTTTTTACCGTTTTAGCAATTGATGAGCATTAAAACGACATTACTATATATTGTCTATATACTATATAGTGTCAAATAACTTGGTAAACAATATTTTTCTGATAGGTGTCAGGAACGCATTCTGTGAACGGCCAAACTATAAACTGCTATTCTTGAAAGGAAATTGTTTATTTCTAACTGTCCCTTATTATATTACAGAGGTCTACAGTCTCGGATAGAAGGCGAACACAAATTTGCCGTGATCCGCGGCACGGAGGTTAAACAGGTGCCTATAAGCGAGATAGTGGTCGGCGACATATGTCAGATCAAGTACGGTGATCTGCTGCCCGCTGACGGTATACTACTGCAGAGCAATGATCTTAAGGTCAGTAACATATCGGATTTTTTTACGCCTTTGGAACTTCGTTGTAAGAACCTTTGCTTAATGTCAAATACAGTAGAAAATAATTATCAAAATCGGCAAAGCCTTTCTCAAGTTACTGTCTGAGACAAATTTCGTTTCCTTGATATTTGGTTTAGGTTATAACATAGAATTATTACATCTGGAATCAACGTCATGAACAACAGAATGAAGCCAATTTAAAGTGCACCGATCGCGCGTAACTACAAGATATTCTGGCGTTAGTGTACCAATGACACTCAATTCGTTTAACACACTAATAAAATATTACATGCACATAAGTTCTTTAAAATTTCACTTTGTTATTTATGATGTTGATTCAAAATATCGTGTTGTTACGCTCGATCGGTGCGCTTTAAATTGGCTTCATTCTGTTTTTCATGATGTTGATTCCAGATGTAATAATTGTATGGGTTATAAAGACAAGAATTTAACATATCGGTGTTCTCAGAGTGCTTTCAATTGTACTTCTTTAAATGAGGTTTGAGAAGAGTCTTGTGGCGTCTCCTGACATTGCAGTAGTCTATGAAGGAAGATCAATTACCATAAGGTGGACCGTAAGCTCGATTACCTACAATTCTAAAAAAAAACAAATTCATACAGATTTTCTTAACCTTTTAAAAACCCCATTTTGTCATAGATAAATATTTCAACCTTGGATCAGTCTAGACGTTTTTTCTTAGCCATAAATATATTTGAAGCGAACATTAGCCGTTATCTGTATCGATACTGTTAATCGGCAGGTAGCTCACGTGTATGTTGTGTATCCGATGGCTGATATAATAGGGGTGACACTTCGTAGTTATTTCTGACTTAACTTATTCTGCGTCAGAGAGGAATAAAATATCGCCTTCCTCGATAAATGGACTATCCAACATTAAAAGAATTTTTCTAATCGGACCAGGGTTTCCTGAGATTAGCTCGTTCAAACAAATAAACTTTTCAGCTTTGTAATATAAAAAAAAGGATAGTTTTTTTTTTTTTTACTTGGTGGAAATCACCGGATCCCCGCCCGCCCCCCACGCGGGGTATGTGGGAGTTAAACCGCACTAAAACCTCCAACCGCTCACACTCAGCGTCCGAACCCCGGCTGAGGTCAGAACCCAGCACGGGGTTATGAGGGACGACGCGACGCGTTACGCCATCAGCACTCTTTCCCGTCGCGCCACCCTCATAGATAGGTATAGAGCAAAATAAATAAATTTAGACTTAAGGTTAAAAAACTGTGTTGAACAAATTACCTGAACTAAACAGCGAGTGTTTAGTTGAAGCCTAAATTGTTACAAAAGTTTAAGACGTTTAAGTGTATATTTTTTGTAAAAAAAAAAACACCATTACGTCCATTGAATCATCTTCGAAAACTGGAACAAATTTCTAAAGATTGCCGACTTTAGCTTTCGCTTCCGATACTCAGCTTAAGCAAGAAATATCACTCCAAATTTCCTTACATACCACTAAAAAAATAACCCCTCCCTAAACCAGGTCAAGGAGTTGCAAAAATGTACCTATAGCATGCAACCATCGATTTAATATTAGTAGATACGCTGTACCGAACAAAACAGTACGCTATGACTTGTCCTTCTTCAAACGAGGCTTAAAGAAAGTCCTTAAAAGGTAGGCCGTAAGGTAGCGGCCCCGCAGTGTTCGCTGACATCGCAGAGGTCCATGAGCAACGGTAACCGCTTACGATCAGGTGGCCCGTTAGCTCGTCTGCCTAAAAGGTAGTAAAAAAATATAAAAAAATAGTGTCTCCAAATAGCATCATCTACAAATACTTTCATGCATTTTCAACGGGTTCTTACCACGATATTTAATTAATTGAGTTGTCTCGATATTTATCATCTACAAACATCAAGTGTTTTACAAAACATCTTAAACTAATCTAAGTCATCACTTAAGATGAGAATCCGTATTGGTTCTCGGTTCTCAAACTTTTTAATGGTAGACCCCCTTGATATGAAGATAGGTGTTCTTGCAATTTCATCGATGTTGACAAATTTATTCTTTGATTTCGCTTTGGCACAGCGATACCGACGCTTTTATTTTTGTATGTAGAATTACGTAAGAATTACCTTAAATTAACTGCTACATTTTAACATACTGACGTGTCCATGTAACACAAGCTACTGCTTAGGCCACTGTACACTAATGAAAGATATAATTTGTTATAATAAATGAACAATTTAACTTCAGACACTCGCGGTTTTCTATAATACTTTCATGCATTTTCAACGAGTCACTAAGGGTTCATGCTCAGAGTCTTGTAGATACAGTGAGTGTGGTGTGTCGTGACGTGAGTTTGAGTTCGAGTGGTACTACCCAAAAACGAACGAGAAAGAGGGTAGACATATTTGTTTGCTCTTAAATCGACCCGCAGTATCCAGTCTTCTCGTGATCATGACGTTTGCAACAACGTTGAAATATCGAAACAACTCAATTAATTAAATATCGTGGTAAGAACCCGTTGAAAATGCATGAAAAAATTTAACTTCATTTAGTATCGAATACGATTGAAGCAACCCTACATTTGAACTGACGCCCTTATCAATACAATTTATTAGGTTATCACTGCTCATTGCTTACGTAACAAGGATTAATTGATATTAACACGGGCGCGTTTAAATTAAAACATACGTTAATAGAGATGTTTATCAATTATTTTGATGTTATCCTTATATTTAGACACTAGCTGACCCGCGCAACTTCGTCTGCGTTACAAAGGGGTTCAAACAGTACTCGCAATGCTATCCCGTTATTATTTGCGCGGCCCGAAGTGCATCCACATATTCATTGCGTTTTAGTAGAGAGACATACATTATTTGAGAATGGCTGACCTGTTCTACAAAGAGAAGAATAGTTTACCAGTTTTTTTTCACTTTAATTTAGAATGATTATTAAGTAAACAATATAATTAATGGCACCCTAAGATATTTCTGTTATTCAATATGCTTTATTTCAGACAAGTTACTGATACTCGTTTTGGTATCATTAAATTTGTTAATTATTTATTTTTGAGCAACATATAACGCGTCTCGGCTTCTATATTTCGATTTCTTTTATATTAACGTCTGTTGGATGCTATAGGATCCAATAAAGAAAAGGATTATTGTTTGTTAAACTTTGTAATTCATTGAAACAATGAAAAAAATATACAATTATACAACATTACTCCTATATGGCTAGAACAGAAGTGAAATTCGACATAGAATCGAATTTGAATTTAGTTTTCTATAGCGCGAGACAGAGTCATCGCGAAAACTAAAAAGTTTGAGTACAAATAAAATATAAAAAGTTTTGTATGTTCAATATGGATTGAACGTCTATCTATTACCCAACCATACAAACTAGAGTTTGATCTAATCACCAATAAATACACATGTCTGCTGATAACATAATTACTGCAGTATTTTTATCACCTTACGTACATGTTTGGTTTGTCCAAGTTACACGAATCATCCGTCTCGTGATTGTGTGAAATATTTTCGCAATGATCACACTTTTGTAGGGTTGCCACGAATTCGGATGGATAAAGAAATAAAACATAAAGAGCTAAGGATTAAGATATAACAAATAATAAAACAAACGGGGTGAGCTAAATAAAACCGTTTAAAAAGGTTTACGTAAAGACAATATTATTAATTGTTCAATATTGATTTGGAATGGACTCCCATCCGCGGTGTTCCCGGAGCGCTATGACATGTTCCTCTTTAAACGAGGTTAAAGAAAAGTCCTGTATGGGTAGGCGATAGATAACAGCCCCTCATTGCCCTGGTATTGCAGAGGTTCATGAGCGACGGTGACCGCTTACCATCAGGTGGACCGTAGGCTCGTTTATCTATCAAGCAATAAAAAAAAATATGACTTGAGGTAAAAATTGAAGACCAAAATTTAAAACAATTTTTTTTTGTCTCTGATAGTTACTTAGATACAGAATCCTCAAGAAAGATAGTCTGGTGATTTTTTATACGAATCTCCGAGTTGACTGCCTGTTTTTTTCGGTAATAAAGCTAGCAAGTGACAACCCTGTATTACACCTATACAGGGTTGTCACTTGCTAGCTTGTTTGCACGTGTTATAGATGTACGTTTGAATATTAATTTGGACGTTTTAATACTATGTCCTTGGTATGTGTGGAGTGACGTCATCTTTTTAGTATGATAGATATGAAAATTAAAGGTATTCTAATTTGTTAGCAAATTCTTTTTCGTAAAATATTAAAAACGTAGCAGTTGAGTACTCGTTACGCGTTTTTTGATTTTTGCTTTTAAAATTTTATGTACATGTTTGTACTACAGCGAATCACATCATATTTTAAACAAAACAAACAATAACCAATTATTTAGAGAAGAAGTAAAGACAAAAAAAATATTTTGATTAAGAGTATTAGGTACTCCTAGCTTTTATTGTTCAAAGTAAAGGTGGTATTGTCTTAAGTAATAAAATGTCATTGTTTACAGATTGACGAATCGTCTCTGACGGGAGAATCGGACCATGTCAAGAAGGGTGAAACGTTTGATCCCATGGTGCTATCCGGTACACACGTTATGGAAGGTAAACTACATTAATTACGTACATTAAAAGAGCAATGGAAAGGGCTATGCTGGGTGTTTCTCTGCGTGATCAAATCAGAAATGAGGAGATCCGCAGAAAGACTAAAGTAACCGACATAGCCTAAAGAATTGCATCTTTGAAGTGGCAATGGGCAGGACACATGGTGCGAAGAACGGATGGCCGATGGGGCCGAAAAGTTCTGGAGTGGCGGCCACGAACCGGTAGGCGCAATGTTTGTAAACCCCCCACAAGATGGACCGACGATCTGGTCAAGATCGCGGGAGGTCACTGGATGCAGATGGCGCAGGACCGGTCGATGTGGTGAGGTTTGGGGAGGCCTATGTCCAGCAGTGGACGTCTATAGGCTGATGATGATGATGATGATGATGATTAATAGTTCATTGCAGGAAGATTAAACTCACATTTACAACTTAAAATGACTTCGAAGTGTCTAAGTGAGTGCTGGTCTAAATAAAATGTAGAGACGGATTCGGGCGGATATTGCGTGACAGCCCGTTACGCCTTAACGTGGTTTTACAACTGCACACATTTTTTTCAAACAAGTCTTGCCATTTTTCTTTTTTAATATTGTACAGTGCCAAATAGAACGTTATATCTATACGAAATTAAACAATACATTTTTTCACAAGTGTAACGGAAAATGAACTCCCATTTCTTGATTTGGAAAGAAATGAAATGGGAATTTTTAAATGAAATGGAACTTGGAATACTTTATTTTCAACATTGATGTCGTTCTTGTTGACGTCAAAAGTTAAAAGCTACCGCCAGTTCGGACACAAAAAAATAATAATTATTGCCATCGTCCTGAGAAGAACTGGCAAGAAACTCAGCGGGCCTATCTTTTTTGTAATATAATGAGCATTTTTAAAATGTATTTTAAGAATAGGTATTGTACAAAACATTAAAAACAAATAAAATCGATTATGACAATGAAATGACCAACTCATTACCTCCTTGAATGTAATCAGCGGCGTGCAGTTCATATAAGCAAATACGCACTGCATACCCTATCATTTCAAATTTGCTTAAATTTTTTTAACAAAAAACGATTAAACGTTGTATATTTAACCAAAATACACTTTTCATTACTATAATTTGCACACATTTAGCGTAAAAGTTAAATTAAATTGATTATAAGACATAAATATGTGGAAAATTACTCAGTTTTATATTTCTGCATACCGTGACTTAAATATGCATGCACGCCACTGAATGTAATTTAATTTCAGGTTCTGGTAAAATGTTAGTGACGGCCGTAGGTGTGAATTCTCAAGCCGGTATCATCTTCACGCTTCTCGGAGCTGCCGTCGATAAACAAGAGAAAGAAATCAAACAGAAGAAAAAAGGTCAGTACATCATCATCACACGCTATACAGGGTGGTAGAAGATGGTATATATCGAAGGACATAGTTTATTATCGTCCAGTAATAATATTAGAACTAGATAGTGTTGTTAGTAAAAGATATTCGTAATTTCAGCAGATGAGTTTCTAGGGGGGGGGGGGAGATGCTTATCAGTAGTTATCAGTATTTAAAACAATTGGGAGTTAATTTAGGCCTATTTTCAAGTACCGTATCCTTCTTAAAATATGTACCATCTTCAAACGTTCACCCTGCACTATACATTTACCCCGATTTACCCCCTTTTTAGTCAGTCGTGCATAGCAACCAGCAATGGTCACGTCACAAATGCATTCAGTTGACTAAGAGAAACGTCATGTTCACTATACATTGCTCATTTAGTTTAGCTTGGGAAGTGTTCAGCTTTTGAAGGGCTTGGAATATCATCGCGCTTGAAGTCTTTTGGAACAACCGGAAATTACGTCACATTATCGTTTCCTTTTCCTTTACCTCTTAGTCACACTTAGTATGATTACATTATCTTAAAATTTAAAAATATTGATCCTAAGATTTTAAACTGTGACGTCACAACATTCGTTTCACAGAATGTCATTCTTTGTCAACCTACCCTCCCTCCCCTTAATCTATGACGTAATTTACGGACGAAACCTATTGTACCAAAGACAATTGTGTGTGTGATAAACAAAATGTTTTTATTATGTCAAAATATTTGTTTTTTTTTGTGTTAACTGGGTAATGGTGTTCAAGTTTTTTATACAGGATGGGTGTAACCTTGTCCCAGATGATGTGGGGTGAATGACCTGTGTAAATACAACTTAGAACCACTGTTATTTTTGGACTTTTTTTAATATCAAATGATATTGAAAAAATATAACCTAAAAATAAAAGTGGTTCTAAGTTGTATTATCTCAGGTCATTCACCCCACATCAGCTGGTATAAAAAATCGCCCTCTATGTAAAATGTCGTGCTTACGACCACGAAACTTCACTATTCAAGTGCTTATAGCAGTTTTCACTTGAATAAGTAAGCTAAATGAGCATTGTACTAAAACCTTGCTTCTTTGAATTAGCGACCCCTGTTTTGTACACCCCCTTACAGCCCCCGAGATGGGGTTGTTTTTATTAAATGAAATTTGTAAAAAAAATACGGATTTCATTTAAAGTAACGAGATTATTTTATTTTTTTAAATGTTAGATTCTGTTAGATATTTGCATAGTTGGTGATTGTTAAGATATTTGATGTAACAAAGATAGTTGTTAATATTCTAGTAAATAATAGGAGAAATATATAGAATTACATACTTAATCTTCATGGAGATTAGTCTGTTTTGTAGGTTGTTAAATGTAGGTCTTGTTACCTTAGCAACAAATGTGTGACTGAAGGAACCGACATTTTTTTTAAAGTACTTAATTATTGTCAAATTTCGACAATACACCTCCAAATAAACTTATAAATATGCATTGACCCTCCCTAGTTTAAAAAAAATAAAAAACTTGAGAGGTGGCATGGGACACCTGAATAGAACGAAGTTCCTTTCGATTAAAACATATCTTATATTTTTTTTCCTAACGTAACGCGCGATAAAGAACGTGTTTTAAAAGATTTTGATCACAGCGCCATCTAGCGATAATCATCTAAAACAAAAAAGTGTCGTGACAACTTTTCGTAAGAATTTTTTCCGTCTAGCCCCCTTTCACAATAGATATTTTTCTGATGTTTTGTATAAGGATCTAGTACTCAATAGTTTCTGAAATATGTCCAGTATTTTACTTATCACCTTATTTAAATGTTGTATGTCTGACTAACAGCCTGGCGTCCCGTGGGCATGATATATGTCAAAATAAAATAATCTCTGTTAGGTAGTTCGGCGTTTACAATTCAATCTATATTATACTGTGGTGTTTCGAAATATAGTTAATTACATTCTCAAGTATTCAAAAAAAATAAACAACCTAATATACAGGATGCTTCAGAACTATGTAAAAAGGTTGAATTGTTTTAAAATTTTATGATTAAAGATACTGTTGAAACTTGAGTGTAAATGTTTACTCTTTTCTAGTAAGTAAAATATGTTTTATGTAAACGATCAAAAATATCATACATTATGACAATTTCGCAACACCCCGTATAAGAATAATAAACGCCACGAATGACATCCAATGTTCTGTTGTCCCCCGGCTCGGCGCACGTCGCACACCCTGTATTGTGTTGACTGCATGTGTGACGGTTACTGTATGTGTGTAGAGGAGAGGAAGCAACGTAAGGGGACGCAGCGCAAGAGCATTGCCGGTGAGTAGCCGAGCGCTGCTGCCTTCCTTCATAATGGGATACACGGGTTGCCAACTTTGAAATGAATTTTTCATTGGAGGGGAGGATGTTATGGGGAGATTTTTTTTGTTTTAATAGTTAAGTAAGTCCAAAATGTGTTGGACGTATAGATGGATGGCTTTTATGTCGAGACAATTTAGAATAATTGCCGGGAAAAAGTTGCAGATAGAAGTTAGTGTACGGTTTGGTATTTGTAAATTGATATTTAAGATGTGGGTAACTTTTAAAAGTAATAATCTAAAACGATTGTGTTAATGCAAAAGAAATCCATGATATCAAAATGATCACAGTACCTACGACATTATTAACCAAATTTTTTTGTAAAAATAAGTTGGCAACACCGTTCTTCATTCACAATTCTTCTCTTTCTAATACCAACAGACAGAGACAAAGAATTGTGAGTGATTGGGGATTTCTTCGCTTCGTATGTGGCTTTTGGGGCTTTATGTTTGCATCTCGAATGTTCCTGCGTTCATTAAATAAATAGAACAATAGACTAGTTTAGAACAAAATTTATATATTTAAGTTTATTTTATATTTATTTGCTCTCTCTGTCTTACTAATGGATGTTGTGATATTTATTTTGAAAACACGATAATATACTAAACATACATTTTTAAAGGAATAGAATAAATATTGAGAATTAATGGGAAATAACATTTATTATAATTAATGGAGGCACTTAACAATTTTCTTTTAATATTTCGAAGCGTTTGGTATAAAACAAATAACTTTGGAAAGGTATATAGAAACACAGATTAACAGAAATAAACAAAAGTAACACAGAACACAAAATGGCGATTGACTTGTTCAGTTGTGATGTAACATTCGCGGACGAACCTACGAACATTTACACTGATCAAAATTGGTTCATTTACATGCAAAATTATAATCTAATAGACTTTTTGGTAAATTACTTTGTCGTATTTAAAGAGAATGGCAAGTGTCTACCTAGCACAAGTTATATTTAATAAAAAAAAAGAAAACACAAACTGCTTTCAAAGAAAAAAATAATCATCGTAATCGGTTCATTCAAAAATAAACACAAAAACTCAGAACTAAAAAAAAGCCCTAACTACACATACAAGGTTCAACATCACAACTGAACAGCCAATAGCAGCTTCTAATCTCCCCCCACCACTAGGCGACGAAGATGGCGGCGTCAACCACGCGAGCCGGCCCGACGACAACCACGTGGCGCCGCCCGCAGACAAACCGCCGCCCGAACCGCAACACAAGAAGGAGAAGTCGGTGCTGCAGGCCAAGCTCACCAAGCTGGCTATACAGGTACGCGCGACATCCTGAATCGCGCTATCGACATTTGCAAATTGAAATTTATGAAATTTACTACAGTGGCTTACCAGGAGATCTATGGCTCCTTTTTTGACTTATAGTTTACTGATCCCCAAACAAATAACATCTGATGATGATAGTCTTTTTACAAGCTTTATATTAACTTGAACTGGATGTAATTATGTAAGTTCGGGTGGAATCTTGCAAGCTAAATTTGACAAACTTCCCGGTTTCCGATTGAGCTGACATTTTGCGAGCAGATGGATATTATGACAAAATGGCGCTGATCTGATGATGGGTCGTATTTGGGCTCGTTTTACTTGCATTGGCTAGCACACTACTACTACATGATATCCACGTTCTTAAAAGCTTGTATTTAAACATTGGCAGACGACTTTACGGGCCAATTGTATACGTAAGTTGTTACCGTTGCTCCGCTGCCTCTAACCTACTTTTAAGGACATTCTTTAAACTTTTGAAGACGATTTAAAAATGCAGCGAATTACAAAAAAATATCCCCATCCAAGGGTCATTAGACCGCGCCGCACTGACTGTAGTTTAGTACAAATATAAATAATTTATTTTCAAACATAGAACTAATTACATAAGGGGGTCAACAATGGCCCCCGGTTTATAAGTTCCAAATGAAAGATGGAAGAGAAAACAGCGGACCGCTAACAAGCATAAAACAATAATATAAAAACGATGTTACAATGAAAACTAAACTACATACACAATAAGTTATTTAGGGATAGTCAAAATTGATTCAGTACAATCGTAATCAATCGTAGTTAGTGAAGGAACTACAATCGGTGCGAAGTCAATGAACGCCACTGGCAAATTATCATCGCTTTGTCTCTTCTTTATATACTTGTAATGTATTCTGTTTTGAATATTAACAAAGGAACGTTTCGTCTCCAGATCGGTTACGCCGGGTCGACGATAGCCGTCCTGACGGTGATCATCCTGGTGATACAGTTCTGCGTGCGCACCTTCGCCATCAAGGGCGAGCCGTGGAAGGCGACCTACATCAACAACCTCGTGAAGCACCTCATCATCGGAGTCACGGTGCTGGTGGTAGCTGTTCCTGAGGGCTTGCCGCTTGCCGTCACACTTTCTCTCGCCTACTCTGTCAAGGTAAGAGGGAGATAGAACATCATATTTGAGTGAGATCAGCACGAGAGTTATGCGGGGTGGCACGACGCGGTACGTGCTTTGGATTTTTTGACGTGACAACTTCGTCAAAGTGACAACGTCTTATAAATTGGTTTGGGGGGTGACACTTCACTTCACTGCGTTACGCTCCGCTCACGTTATGCGCTCACAATGAGAGCGAGTGAGAGGCACGCGTGCCGCGTCACTTTTTTATGTCCGTCTCTCTCGCTCTTAGGCGGGCTAATCATGCCCGAGTCTTTGTCACGTAAAACTTTCGCCCGTATACCGACTTTACAGGCAACCAATTTTTTTTTTGTTATCGTTTGTCCTTTGGGTAATGTGAAATGTAGACTTTATTTTCCTCATATTATCATTTCACATCAAGCTCAAGCTCTCATCGTTCTAAATCTCGTATTCCAGAAAATGATGAAAGACAACAACCTTGTGCGTCACCTGGACGCCTGCGAGACCATGGGCAACGCCACCGCCATCTGCTCCGACAAGACCGGCACCCTCACCACCAACAGGATGACCGTCGTGCAGTCCTACATCTGCGAGAAGCTCTGCAAGGTCACCCCCCACTACCGCGACATACCCGCGCCCGTCGCCGACCTGCTGCTGCAGGGCATCTCGCTCAACTCCGCCTTCACCTCCAGGATCATGGTGAGACGTAGCACAGTAACTAGTAGTACCCCCACCCCCACCCTCCACTACCGCGACATACCCTCCCAATGAAGTAACATATTATAGGGATAAATCCACACTTAGGTAAACAGACATAACTACACGTGAAAATTGCACATACACACGAAGACACGTAAGTCTACAGGGTGATTTTTTAGAGAGTTCTAATACGGGATATTACAAAAAATAGGTAAAAATACAAAATATATTTTTTTTTAATCTTAATTCGACAAATCTACCTCAAATATAAACAATTTCGGCTTAAAGAGTGTTGACTAATGACCTCTAGTGATCTCGCGCACCCCACACCTCCGTCACACCCATCAGCTGTCGAAAAACCATCATTTTGCAAGAATTTTAGAAATTTTTAAGTTGCAATTACTAAGGCATTAAGCCATATTCTTTGGTAATAATATTTTTACTAGTCGTATATAACCATCAGCTACCATGATGGTTATATACGACTAGTATGTACCCTCACTAGGAAATCACCCTGTATAGTGTGAGTACAAACTTGGACCAATATCGCTCACACTTCAAAATTAACTTCTAAACTTGAATTCCAGCCATCACAGGACCCAAACGCGCCTACAATCCAAGTGGGCAACAAGACAGAGTGCGCCCTCCTCGGGTTCGTGCTGGCGCTCGGCCAGAGCTACGAGGCGGTCCGCGAGAGTCACCCCGAGGAGTCCTTCACGCGCGTCTACACCTTCAACTCGGTGCGGAAGAGCATGTCCACCGTCATCCCGCACAACGGAGGGTACCGCCTGTACACGAAGGGAGCGTCCGAAATCGTGCTTAAAAAGTTAGTATAGGCTGTAAGGTTTTGTAAACGGTGACCGTAATTAGCTCTATTAGTAAATAATGCAGAATCATTGTCAAATTAGTTTTTTAGAAAAATCTAAATGTATATAAGAAAATAATCGTCATTGATCTTAATATTGAAGTTTTCATCAATTGGACTTCGCTCTTAATTGGGCTAGGCACCCTTAACAATTAAAGTTACAAGTTATAAAATTTACAGTTTTTTTGTTTAACGATGACTGTTTCATATGACATGTCACATGACCTTATGTCTTCTTTGGCTTATTAGTGGACAATGGCCAAATGGAGATCTTGCGGGCGAGATATAGGGTATGCCCGGTCAGGCCTGAGCCCACTGTAGTAGATTTCAGATGTTGTATATATATATATGCGTCGAACGTTGCAAATGTCAATATCGCGATTCAGGATCTCGCTCGCTATTAGTCGCCACATCTATCTACCTACATGTTCTAAGATAGTATTACATAACAGATGCGCGTTCATCTACGGTCACGAGGGTCGCCTGGAGAAGTTCACGCGCGACATGCAGGAGCGCCTCGTGAGGCAGGTCATCGAGCCCATGGCCTGCGACGGACTCCGCACCATCTCCGTCGCCTACAGGGACTTCGTGCCCGGCAAGGCGGACATCAACCAGGTACACACACACCCACTACAGTACTAGACAAACCACAATTGTGGTCAATTCCCAGTGCTGGGGATTAGGCATAGTCCACCACACTTGGGGACTTCACATATCTTCGAAGGATTTTTAGAATCCTTTTTCGATGTGGAGGTTTCTTCACGATGTTTTCCTTCACCGTTTTTTAGCCAATAGTGTTGTGAAACATAGCATATAAATCTTTACATTAAGATCAAATAATTGATCTCAACGCGATATTAGATTGGGCATTGATCTTACAACTTACCACGTGTTATGAATTGATTAATTTTGTCTAAACAAGGTGGATTCGTAACTCTTTCTCAAAGTACCTGCCCAAATACAACTTTGAGTCACTTTTATTTTTGGGATTGAGTAAACATTTTGACGTGACAACGTCGTATAAATTGGTTTGGGGGGTGACACTTCACTTCACTGCGTTACGCTCCGCTCACGTTATTCGCTCACAATGAGAGCGAGTGAGAGTCACGCGTGCCTTTCACTATTTATATCTGTCTCTCTCGCTCTTAGGCGGGCTAACCATGCCCGAGTCGTCACGTAAAACTTTCGCCCGTATACAGACTTTACAGGCAACCAATTTTTGTATTCAATATGACTATCATTGTAGGCTACCAGGTGCAATTAAATGCTTATAATTCATTAAATTGATTCGAGCTACGGAAAATTATTCAACGCGCTACTATTTCGAGATGTGTAACGGGAGCATTCGTAATACCAAAAGGCATTCTCATGAAGTTGTATAGACCAAATTTTATGTTATTTTTGATTGTTTTTTTTATTCAGGTGCATATAGACCAGGAACCGAATTGGGATGACGAAGACAATATCGTGAATAACTTGACTTGCCTCTGTGTTGTGGGAATCGAAGATCCAGTCAGGCCCGAGGTTAGTCATTTTACTATTATATTTTAACGTTATATTTTATTGTGATGATATAAAATTGGAAATATTTTTTTACAAGGTTTATATTAACTTGCACTGGATGTGATTATGTAAGTTCGGGTGGAATTTTGCAAGCTAAATTTAACAAACTTCACGGTTTCGGATTTAGCTGACATTTTGCACGCCGATGTATATGACAAAATGGCGCTGATCTGATGATAGATTCGGAAGGTGGTCATAGAAACTCTTGTGCTAAACAAAATAGACCCGTCGTGTTCGGACTCGTTATTCTTATAGTAGCTAGCACTCTACTTCTACATGATATCCAGGATCTTAAAAGCTTGTATTTAAACTTTTCTTTAAAGTAAGTTATGCTTAATTTGATCGTTAATAATGATTGTACCAGGTACCAGAAGCCATCCGCAAGTGTCAGAAGGCCGGCATCACGGTGAGGATGGTGACGGGAGACAACGTGAACACGGCGCGCTCCATCGCCATGAAGTGCGGCATCCTCAAACCCACTGACGACTTCCTCGTGCTCGAGGGCAAGGAGTTCAACCGACGCATCAGGGACGCCAACGGAGAGGTGCATACTACACACTACATACTACACACTATCTATTATCACTAGCGGGCCTGCGCAACTTCGTCTGCGTCACTTTCAATTAAAAGATATTATGTTCTTTCTCAGGGGATTGTTTGTGCCAAATTTTAACAAAATCGGTTGAGAGGTTTAAGCGGGAAAGCGTAACAGATAGATAGAAAGACAGACAGACATAGTTACTTTCACATTTATGATATTAGTAGGGATTAAATTGTATTGTAATCCGTCATCTTGTAGCGACCGCCATCTTGAATCGAATATCATAGAATCATGTTTGGTGAGCTTCAAAGTGTAACTTCGTATATTATGATTCCAGGTTCAACAGCAACTAGTGGACAAGGTGTGGCCAGCCCTCAGGGTGCTGGCGCGCTCCTCGCCCACAGACAAGTACACGCTCGTCAAGGGCATGATCGAGTCCAAGGCGTTCGACACGCGCGAGGTGGTCGCCGTCACAGGGGACGGGACCAACGACGGACCCGCGCTCAAGAAGGCTGATGTCGGGTTTGCTATGGTGGGTACATACACAGGACACAGCAAGAGATTCTCAAAAAATAGTGTTAATTAAATTTTCATCAAGTTATCTCGTGTTCGTTAATGAATTGAATATCTAAGAGGAAGCCGATGAGAATGGAGTTGTTAGAATCCTCGCCATTGATAGATACGAATATTCGTATACGCTAGAACGTCGCGTGGATGTAGAGTCGGATTATGAAGGCCCTTCTGAACGAGATCGTAATCGATGGGTCTGTTAGAGTTATTTTTCGTTTATATTATACAGGGTGTAAAGTTTTGTTTTTTAATGTCCAGGGTATAGCCGGAACGGACGTGGCCAAGGAAGCTTCAGACATCATCCTGACGGACGACAACTTCTCGTCGATAGTGAAGGCGGTGATGTGGGGCCGCAACGTGTACGACTCCATCGCCAAGTTCCTGCAGTTCCAGCTCACCGTCAACATCGTGGCCGTCATCGTGGCCTTCATCGGGGCCTGCGCTATACAGGACAGCCCGCTCAAAGTAAGCTAGCGTGTATTGTGACGTCACAGTTTGGTAAACAATAAGT
Source organism: Trilocha varians (assembly GCA_030269945.2). NCBI lineage: Eukaryota > Metazoa > Arthropoda > Insecta > Lepidoptera > Bombycidae > Trilocha > Trilocha varians. The sequence continues at coordinate 7,490,499 of AP028275.1, read as the reverse complement.
GAGAATACTACATGATGATAATGGGTTACCATGAATGAAACTAGGTAGGGTAATTGTGACGTCACACTATGATCTCGCAGGGCGTCTTCTGTACTGTGGTATCATAGTGTGTATGGGGTAACATCGTAGTATATTTTCTAGCATAGCGCATTGTGACGTCACTTGTAGTAGTTTAACAATTTTATAGTCTACTGTAAAGTTGGTTGCTGAATTCCTTTATACAGGGTGTAAAAAGAGTACTCCCGAAAACGAAGACTGGTGGTAATACTAATACTGAGATCACTGAATACAAACGGACTGATGATAGTTTATTGAGTCTCTCTCCCCCCCTCCAGGCGGTCCAGATGCTGTGGGTGAACCTGATCATGGACACGCTGGCGTCGCTGGCGCTGGCCACGGAGATGCCCACCCCCGACCTGCTGCAGCGCAAGCCCTACGGACGCACCAAGCCGCTCATCTCGCGCACCATGATGAAGAACATCCTCGGACAGGCCATCTACCAGCTCTTCGTCATATTCATGCTGCTCTTTGTCGGTCAGTCTTAGCTCCAAACCATTGCTGTCCTCTGTAGGGAATAGACTTAGTCCACCACGCGATCCTAATCTAATGTAACTTCAATAAAACAAAACGTTAGAAAAAGTGTATTTAAGAATGAAACTGACTAGAAAATTAAATTTCCAAAAGTGTGTTAGATAAGTAAATGTATTGTTAAGAAAAAATTTCGTTACAAAAAATAATGTATATTAAATGTGATTTTTATTTTGGTAACGTTTAATTAGAAATCACTAATTGCAATGGTCTTATTTTATATCTAATTATATTTGATCAAACGCTATAAATTTTAAAAATTAAATACCCTCCATTTGGAGATTAATGAACTTGTGAAAATAATAGTATCATTTTGAATGGCTATTGGCTATACTTTTAAAATGTTAATCGATTTATCTATTCCTTATTTATTGAGTAATTTTTCATCTTGTCCAAGATACCACATCAGTTTTCAACCATTAATCTAATACACTTCCTCGTCAGGCGACAAGATGCTGAACATCCCGTCAGGCCGCTTCCAGCCGCTCGGCTCGGAGCCCACGCAGCACTTCACCATCATCTTCAACACCTTCGTCATGATGACGCTCTTCAACGAGATCAACGCGCGCAAGATACACGGACAGAGGAACGTCTTCGAGGGACTCTTCACCAACCCCATCTTCTACTCCATATGGATCGGGACTGCGGCGTCACAGGTAGTCCCACCACCGGGACCGACAAACAATAATAACGATGGGATCTATATCGCGTGACAATACAATAATGTGACAAAATGGCGCTGATGACCAGTGGCGTGCAGTTCATACAAGCAAATACGCACTGCATACCCTATCATTTCTAATTTGCTTAAAAAATTGTAACAAAAAACGATTAAACGTTGTATATTTAATCAAAATACACTTTTCATTACTATTATTGGCACACATTTAGCGTAAAAGTTAAATGAGATTGTGGAAAATTGCTCAGATTTATATTTTTGCATACCCTGACTTAAATATGCATGCACGCCACTGCGCAGATCTGATAATGAATTCGGTAGTCATAGGAACTCCTGTACTAAACAAGGTAGACCCGTCGTGTTACTCGTTTTATTAGCAATCCACTAAGACTCATATTGTATATTCCAGGTGATCATTATCCAGTTTGGCGGCATGGCGTTCAGCACGGCCGGCCTCACGATAGACCAGTGGCTGTGGTGCCTGTTCTTCGGAGCCGGGACCCTGGTGTGGGGACAGCTGGTCACCACGCTGCCCACCAGGAAGATACCTAAGACTCTCTCGTACGTATACGATATTGTACTTAAAGGTCACTTGATCGGGAGTGGTTACTGCTGCTCATGGACCTCTGCAATATCACTGCTTCTCTACCTTCTTCAAGCCACGGGTGGATACAGGGTGTCCCAAAACTATGCGTCATGAACGGGAAATACCTTAAATATTAGATATAGGAAGGTTTGTAATTAACTGTTTTTCGATTGCCATCATAAAAATACAGGGTGTTCGTTTTTGTCGATTTTGATAGTTCGATTTTCAGACAAACCAAGCAATTTACGAAAAATCTGTGAATGCAGTATTATTTAACATTCAAAATAAAATAATGTTTCCTTTCACAAAAACATTTTAACTCTAATATTTACTCTAGTACTTCCCATTCATGTCGTATAGTTTTGGGACACCCTGTATACTAGGTGTGTGTGGTTCCCCGAGTGTACATGTGTGGTGTGTACAGATGGGGTCGACAGCCGGGCCCCGCGCACGCGCCGGCGCCGGACTACGAGTCGGAGCTGGACAAGAAGCCGCGCGCCGGACAGATACTCTGGATCCGGGGACTCACGAGGTTGCAGACGCAGGTAAACTCACAGCCCCTAGAGCAGGGGAATACCGCGCGGCTAGGGGAATGTGGGGCGGTTGACTGCACTTGTAGCGACCCACGCAGACACTATAAAAATATATATTGCACACTCAACATTTTCGTATGTTTTTATTCGCGTCGCCACATAGACAATACGACATAGTATTACTAGTGTAGTTTCTAAAAATGCAGCTCGTAATCTAGTATTCGCGGTAGTGTTATTAGCTCCCGATATTTAACTGTGATAACGTTTTTTGACATAAAAACGAACGCATTTATATTTAAATTAAGTTACAACATAAATATTTTAAAAGCCATTTAAGACCAAATAAGTCCAAAACGTTAGACCAAATTCATAATTTTTTCAACTCATTCTGTAATAATAACACAACTGTTTCAAAATAAACTTCCTGAAGTAAAATTCAATACATACATGTTTAGTAAAATAATTTGCTTTTTAACAGTACTTTAACTTTTAATTTATTCTTACAAAACAGTCAACCGCCCTATCATATAGTGGGAAGATGTGGTTTCAATGTCGGTAAACCGTTTTAGATGACTGGTTTTGTTACAATATGCATCATATTGCATCAAGACCAGCTGTTGTGTGACAATCCCTCGGGTCGATGTGGGACAGCGTCTCTGGGCAATAATAATAAGATGCACCAACAGAGTGACCAGGCATCACTCGTTTCTGCATTTTATTGAAAGCATTGTATTGTCAATATTTGGCTTTCTATGTGCAATGAAATACAGTGCTTTCACTGGCAACCCTGGCCGCTCAGTGTTGCCAACCTCGGCTGTGGTATATAAGACTGATAGATTACGTTAGGACAGTATTTAAGATGTTTGATGACAATTTCTAAAGTCTACAGGCCACTGGCAATCATGGGCATCCTAAACGTTAAGTTGTCGATAATTTCCATTTATTAAAACTTTACTATATACTTTAAATTATATATTACTGAATATATATCCCATTATGACGTCATAGCTCCGCTGGTTCACTTGGTAATAGACACATTTTATTTTTCATTTTGATACAAAAATGTCCGGAAAATATGAAACGTTTCAAAGTTACAACAAAAATAATTTTGAATTTTTATTTGGATAAGAAAACAACGGTTTATTTTTGTTTTTTTTTCATATTTCTATTTTATTTCTCTTTTCCTTTTTTATTTTTTTTTTCATTTTTCCGTTTTCTCTCCTATACTTCTGTTCTCGTTCGGAAATTATTTTAAGACCTTACACAGAGAAACACTTTACAAATTAATAGTAAATGTAGTTAACGCTATTATATTTTTGGCCCAATAACGTAGTTTTTTTTACACCTTTGTTCGGTCACTAATTTTGAAAAAAAAAAAAAATCAAAATTTCAATACTTTTACCCTCACATTTAAATCGAAATTGGCTACCGAACAAACGCTAACTTACTAGATTTTTTTTGTTTTTTCCAAAGTAAAACGCCTTTACATTATTTTTCTAACGTCCGGTTTCATGACATTTTCTTTTATTTTTCAAAATTTGTTGAAAATGATTATAGTTGCACTGTCATGAGACCGGCGCTCCCCGTAGAGGCGATAACGCATTGCATGCAGTACCATACAGTCTGACGCTTCCTACCGTCCGTACTAGACTAGGCCGGACCGGGCCGCCCTAGGCCGCGCTGGGCCGCCCTAGGCCGCGCCCGCCCCGTGGCATGCCCTAGGCTAATCCCTCAAACAGTGACTATGACTATCCGGTAGATATCTCCATCTCACTCAACATGTACACCGCGGTATGACGACTGTCTTCTGTCTCTCTCTATCTATTTATTTTTTATCTCTTAGTCATACTGACTGTTTGATTTTTTTCTACTTTTTATATATCTATTGTTTTTTTTTTGTTTTAATTTGTTTTTTTTTGTTAATGTCTGTTTTGAATTATGTTAAGAGAATAGTTATGCTTGTGGAACGTACCCCCTGCCCCCGAGCGCTCCGGCGCACTAACCCGCGCTACCGATCGCAGACAGTACAGACAGTAACGCCTTACATTACCATTATGAGTTGATTATGATTTGTTACGTCACTGCTCTGAACGACTCGCTGGAGTGTGGAGTGGACTCACATGTCTGTCGAGAGCATGCCGCGCGCGAGTACTAACTAACCAGTAACCGGTCGATCCCTTTGTGTTGTCAGTGTTGTTTTGTGTTTATTTTTTGTTGTTTTTATTTTTGTTGTTTTTTTTATTTTTTTATTTAGTGAATGTTTGTCCCTAATGTCGGGGTGTGTGTGTGTGTGTGGGTACAAGCGTCAAACTGTGGAGCGAGGATCGCCTACCAAGTAGTTGCATTAGCCGAACAAATAGCCTTTGTTGTTTATTTTGCGTTGTCATGTTAGGCTTGTTGTAGTTGTCCGTTTGTTAGTCGCACCGCCGCGCGCCGGCGACACGCGGTAAGTATCCCTAGCCAACTAACACCTTCAGAATATTATACTTTGTTTACATTTTCGTTTTTTTTTAGTTTAACAAATGTGTTTAGCTTTCTAACTTATTTTTGTTTCGTTATTCGAACCGCCGCGCACGAACGACGCGACACCGTCGAGCAGAGCAGGGTAGGGCAAGGTAGGGCAGAGTAGAGCAGAGCAGGGTAGGGCCGGTCGAGTGAGTGGTGGTTGTTGTCCAGGAGGGCGGCGAGTGGGAGGTCGAGCGGTCGGGCCGGCGAGCCGCGCTGGAGACCGAGGTGTAGCAGGTAGATAGACAGACAGGCTCGCTCTGAATACAGACATCGTCCACGCCACACGGCGGTCGCGGTCGGTAGGGCGGGCGGGGGCGCGGGGTGCGGGGCGAGCGCGGAGTGACCCCTGGCGGTCCGCAGCTGCGGGTGGTGCGCGCCTTCAAGTCGACGCTGGAGGACCTGGAGGAGCGGCTGTCGGCGCACTCGGCGGCGGGGCTGCGCTCCCGGCTGCGCGCGCCCGTCGCCTCGCCCGACATCGCCTACATCGACGCCGACGAGCCGCGCACCGAGACCACCATCTTCTAGCCGCGTCCCGCGCGCGCCCCCCGCCCCACCCCCACCCCCGCGGCGTACTCGTCCCGTAGTTTATCGGCAGCTTGCGTGTTTTGTTTCATAGTAAATTTTGGGACCATTGCCCGTTTCTGATACACTTGTGGAACGTACGGAATAGTTATTTATGCCTTCGACTGTACAAATGTTTATACCTGCTCGAATATTACGTGTCACTTTGACGTCTCCTAAAGTTTAATATGAATATGATAACACTGTTTACGCTTTATTAATAAAAAGTTTTAAAAGTTAACGAATAGAATTAATTTTTTTGTCGAATTGTTAAATGAAAAATAACAAATATTTACATATTGAAATAAAAGTTAAACAAAACTAGTGTAGCATTTTCTTTCGTTACGTTTGGTGGGGGCCGCCATCTTTCTTAGAGACAATCGCTCTATTTCAGATGTTGACGGTAAGTTTAGGTCTGACTCGCATAGGGAGTACTTTGTAAGTATATAGTACAGGTGACGCGGTCACGTGGCCGCGGTAGAGCACGCCCGCACCGCGCCTAGTGACGTCACCAGCCGCCATCTTGTCACACGACTAGACACAAAATGGCGGCTGCACTTAGTTTGTAAGTACTCACTCGAACGACTTAACGAGAATCATTATTTGAATATAATTTACGTAAATTCTGTTTTTTGATTGATTTAATGTTTTCATTTAGTTATTTGAGATGTTTACCGCTTGGCATTTGAAGATGTGATCATGCCTTAATGTTACAGTGTTACATGCATGTATACATACGTCTGTGAGTATGCACAATTTGTACTTTTTTTATTAATTTTAACATATATTTTAAGTACGTAGTTACGGTGGGGAACTCCGATAATAATTTGTTTTATTAACATTATAGTTGTCAATTATTACTTGTATTATCGGATTTCCAAAAACGATTTTTCGTAGCCGAATTAATTTATTAATTTGAGTTATTTTGTCATAATTAATGTACGCCACTTAACACTATTGTATTAATGAAAAGCATTTGAATATTAAATATAAAAAGGCATAAATAATATATATTATAATCATCTCCACTACTACACCAAAACTAGATTAGTTTTTTTATTTATTCGTAAAAAATAAATAGATAAATATAAATTGCTTCGAATAGTCCTGAAACTCATGTTTTAACATAATTTTAATTTCATCGACTCGGTTGTGTATGTAAGTACTTATTTCAATTCATTACGTTTTTATTATTTTATTTTTTATAATTTTGTTTAAACATTGTATCGTTTAGTTGAGATTGTTTTTATTTTTTTAATCGCTAAAATTACATAACCGGCACTTAAACTTTTTAAATATTAAAGCTCATGAATAAAAGTATTATTTTAAAAATATTGTTGCTTCATTTGTTATCCAACGTGTGAAAGAGAAGTAAGATATCCGCGGTTAGCTCACATACCGGATTAAATTATTTATTTTTTTATATATTTTACCTTCGTAGAAGTAGTAAAGAACACGTTGATCAGGTTTTTTTCTTGACATTATTTTTTTTTGTATTTGCTATTGGATGCCCTTCCTGTCCTAGCTAGTGAATGCCCCCGACCGCCCTCGTCACGCGGTAACGAAACTGCTTTAGTTTGGGCTTGGACACTTGCTTAGTTCGTTACTACGAGCTTGGCGATACTTACCACAACATCATTGCTATACAGAAACAAATCTTGATGCTAAACGTTAAAACGATACAGAAAAACAATTTGCAAAAAAAATCAAAAATAGTACATATTTGAGTGGAACAACTAAAATGCCGTTAAACGACAATTCAATTTCACTTTTGCGTTAAAAAATATACCAATAGTATTTTCGATATCTCTATTACAATAACCGATAGATGTGAAGTGTGTGTGCATGTCATTTAACGTCATTGTGTTGTCACGTGCGTCGAGGTTAGTTCTGTAGTGATGTGTGTAGTAGTAGGGCACGGTAGACGGAAGCAGTTTCGTTGCGCGAGAGGGCGCCACTGAAGCGCGCGTGTTGTTTTCCAGCAAAAGGCGGACATATTGGCCGGCCGCCGGATATTTGTCAATAATTATTTGGCGGAGCACCGGAGGATCAGCGTTCAATCCGGCGGCAGTTCCGTACCGGCACTCAGCCCCGTCTCTTTGCAGAGCGAATAATTATAAAACGCGATTTCAAAAACTATATTCCTATATACTGTTAAATTTTAATATTAGCCTTTCCCTATTTACTAGTATTTTAAATATGGTGCACGTTTAGACGAATATATTAATGTAATTTTTTAGAAAAACGTTTTTTCAGTTTCTGTATATAAAATATGAGGCAGGATAGATTTTTCCCAGAAAGAAATGTGCTATTAAATTTTAAATGATAACAATTTGTGCTACTCAAGTGCTTTTTTGAACTTTTTGAAGTGATATTTAAATTTGCTTGTTGTTTTTTTGATATTATGCTGTGTTCTTAGATCCTTTGCTGTCTTGTTAGTTTAGTTGTATGTCTACATGTTTGTATGTCGTAGAACAGTTTGAAAAATGGTTTTTTTTTTCAATTTCCCCTTCATAGACTAGATAAATTCTTGCATGTTTTAGATATTCTATATCTATTTACATTTAACACTACACTACTCTTTACTGTCGACTGTTCTTCTTATTATTTTATTTTCTTTTCATATTTTCCTTCAAGCAAATTTAACTATCCTCGTGGTGTCTTTTGTGTACTTTTACATTTTTTAATAATATGTATAACATATTTAAACTTTATATTATAATATATTATGAAAAAACAATTTTCAAAACGCACTTATGTAGTATTTAATTCGATGCCTGCTAAACATTAATATTAGGGGATAGCGTTTTAAACAATAGATTTACAAAATATACTAAATAAATAATTCATTTAAATTAAATAATATAAATTTATTGTAACAGAAACGTAGTTATACTGAAAGTTATTTCGGATATTATCTAAATACTAAAGCTTGGTAGGTAACATGTAACTCACGCCACCTAGCGGAGGCACCGGTAACTAGCGCGCCATGATGCTCCTCGCACTGTGGACCCCTATAATAATATATCTCATAATAATTAACTTAACGACGCTTCTTAACTGTTAAATTTAGATAATAAAAAGTACCTATATTCCAAAGTTTTATTCATTTCAACCAACTGTGCCACGTTGTGGAGATCTGCATTCATAAGGTAATTGGCAGTCACGCAATGTGATTTTGATGTATCGATGTTGGTCCAAATGTTTGTTGTTGGCGGCTCTTGGCCAACATGAGCCATGTATGTCGTACGGTCTAGTCGATGTTAGAGCTTCGTGCTTTCACGCTCCTCGTAACGTAGAGACGTAACGGCACCTGTACATAGAACGCATGACGCGGCCGTGTCTACTCTCTACTCACTAGACAGGATGGCACGACGCGAGCTTGACTAGTTGTGAGCTGATTGTGAGTTGACTGTGTTCGCTTCTGTAAATAGTTAGCTTATAGAGATCGTGGATAGACATCTGGTATGTGAGCAACGACCTCGAACGATGTGTGTGCTTGTAGACGTAGAGGCATGAACGACACTAGCGCAGACACACACACACAAGGACACACACAAACGATGTATCGATATCATCTACAGAATTAATGTTTGATGTTTATTTAAGATGACATATTATTTTATGATTTGTTATGTATAAAACGGAGCCCTGGATGGAACACAAGGAGACGTAGTATATAAGTGCACTCCCTATATGTGCTTTTTACGAATATATCCAATTAGGAGGTACCTACCCTGCGTTCTATTATGTTTTTATTAATGTGTATATTTATTTTTGTTTATGTTCCGATTACTTCTTCCGACAATCTCGATCATTGCTTCGCGAGGCGCACCGCTTCGTAACCAACCCCTTCCCCCTGAATACTTCTATCTTTATGTATTACACTCTGTGATATTTCCACTACTATTGGCACCGTGCTTTGCCCTAACGACATACAAGGAGCGAACAACATAACCTATAACTGTGACATCTGTCAAATCTGTCACATTGACGTTCGCCTTGTAACGAGTGTCGTCAGGGCAGGGCGCGTTGTCTAGCTAAGTACCGAAGGCGCCGAAGCCTCCTGTCTTGTGTCTCTTACTTCATGTTCTCGTTTTTATTTTCTTTTCCATGAATCCCAATTGCACACGGAAGGTGATAGGTGGCGAGTTACAAGAACGGTTGATACCGGTCCCCTACAGCAAGACATCAACAGATCAAGCTGTAAGAGTCTTTGTGGGACAGAATGCTGTTTCACTCACCTCTAATGTTTTTATGTTCTTTGAGTTTCGTTTACGTTTTGATTTTTGCGTTTATTTTTGTTTTCATTTGTTCAAATGTTAATACTGTACTCTTGTCTATCTCAACCTTTACAATACTATCCGCTGTATGTTCCCACGAGCTTTAGGTGTGAACGTGCGATGCCCGCTTGTTTGAGCGACGGTACTGCTGCTAAATCATGCTTAACTGTATTTTATTACGATTCAAAGGAGCCGTGTATTACTATGAAGGTACGTAACAAGTGGGCACAGCAGTGGCATGGCTGACGACTTCCATAGCACGCGTCCTCTGCATGCGCTGTATTACATCATACTATGTCCATTATGGGGTGACGTTAAATGTGTCGTGTCCATGTCGAAACGTCAAATGTTTGACCAAATCTAGTTTGGTCAAATGTTTCGACCCAACACGTGTTTTAGATTGACAACCGACTTCAATGTGTAAATGTTTCAGTTTTGTTTCATATTTGGAAGTTTCAAGTTTGTGATACGAATTGAAGTCGGTTCTTTTTGTTTTAGTGTTAAATATAACGGAATGACTGTATTTGTTTTGGTGGTTGACTAACTGTTTATTTAATTCCCGTGCCATGCGAGAATTTGTAAAAGAAAGGGGCATAGGTTTCATTATTACTATTACTAACAATTTAACTTCAATTCTGGGTCTAAAAAATGATCATGAATCGTGTCGTGTATCTTGAGAGGGCGTAAAGAGCGCTTCGCAATGTTATGTTGGCACACATACCTCATCGCGTAGTACTTATATTTGTTTGCGGGTCACATGCACCACCGGGACCTCTGGGTCTCGACGATCTATAACACCAGGGGTTCGTCATAATAAGCTTACTAAAACAATCATCTCGATTAGAGCAACTCATACTTTGAATATAAAAAGCTTTTAGTAAAACAAATGTCCATACATGAGGGGTAGGGACGGGCCGGGCCGGGCTTGCTTGTGGGACTGGGAGTGGCGGAGTCGATGTTGCTTCGTATGATGTGTACCGGCAGATCTATAGAGCTTTGGTCGCGTAGCTCACATACGAGTAGAGGTGATTGTACAAATGCAGTCACAGAGTCCCCCCGAGAGTCGGCACCGATGTCTGTATTCAGAGCAGAGCGCAGCCGTCCCCGTAGTCTGCATGGCGTCACGGCGCGCACCATCCCCTTATTCTATCATCTGTGACTGGAATTTTGAATTACCTAACGCTTTCTTGCCTCTTTTTTATGGCTCGGTGTGCTTACATTAATATTAACTCGAGTTCGTCGCCGACTCGTCCCGCGTCGCGCTCCATTCCCGGACTTGTACTTGCACTCTACAGTCAGTAACGACATTGAACAAGTACCGGAAGCATCGACTGGTGCTCGCAACCCCCGACCAACTGTCACCACTAACAACACTAAGGCAGCGTCGAGCGGGTTGCGAGCAGCAGGGCGGGTGCGGCGCGGGCCGGGGCGGGGCGGGCCGGAGCGCGCAGTAACCGGCGCGCGTGTGGGTGTCGCAGATCCGCGTGGTGAACGCGTTCCGGCAGGGGCTGGACTCGCGCGGCTCGCTGGCGGACGCGGCGCTGGCGGAGGCGCTGCGCAAGCAGACGGCGCTGTCCAAGCGGTACTCGCAGTCGTCGGGCGAGGCGGACACGGGCCACGGGCTGGCGCCGCACGACCTGGACGTGGAGCGGCTGTCCTCGCACAGTCACACCGAGACTGCCGTCTAGCGCCGTCTCCATATCAGTATTACCGACCGACCGAGCCGCGACCCGCAGCCGCGCCTCTCCCGTTGTTGACTAGTGTGTTTATTGTAATCGTTCGATTGTTTTCAAATGTTTTATTAAGCGCGCGTCGGTCGCGTCGCGCGTCTGTTGAACGAATCAAATGTATTGTCTAATTATTAATTTTAGATGTAAGCGCAGGGGTGAGCGAACGGACTTGTGTTTTGCAAAACAAATGATATACATACTTAATGAAATTAATAAAAAACATATAAATCTTCGCAAACCATCGTGTCGCCTTTCACACGGAATGAAATGTTTTATATTGCTTTTGTGGAAGACGAGCGGCCGAGTATAGCGCGGAGAGCGCGTCCGCTTCCGCTCCCGCTGTCGCTCGTGCGGCGGCCGCGCCCTCCGCCCGCCTCATTCGACTAAATTATTAAAGTGTATTAGTTAAGGTGTTTGTTATGAGTAACGTTTCGAGTTTTGTTGGTTTCCCCTACTACGTGTAAGTACGGAACGAGCCGCCACCGCACCGCCATTATACTACTCGTATATACTATACTACTACTACTCGACCTCGACAACTAATGTATAGCTGAAACACGTTCCTTTGTAATGCTAGTCTCGTTAAACAAATACTAATCATTGAATTATTGTAATGTAATCGTTACTTGAAGTTTGTTGAGTATATATATAACTAGTGTACGGTGTATTGTTTTGTGAATATTTTGTTTGGTTCGGGTTGGCTCTGGGCTCGTGGTGCTGCGTGGTGTGGCGTGGCGCAGAGTGGCGTACAGTGGCTCACGGTGGCGCGCAGTGGCCGCCGGTGGCGCGCATGGCGCAGCGGGCAGCTCCGTAGGCGAGTTAGCGTCGCACAGTCGCATTTCAAGTATCGCGGGCGAGGACAGTCGCGAGCCTCGCTCTACCTTAGACTAAATCAAAACGATATAGCGAATCGGCAATGTTCAATTTTGTATAGAACGTTTCATAGTAGCGATATTTGAGAGTTGTTACGTTTTATTTGAGCGTCCGCCGCGCGTGCGACCGTGCGTCGTGCGACAGACGCATGCGACCGGTCGCAGTCGCGGCGATCGCACGCCCTACTATAACTATTAAACAATCTTGTAAGTAATTAAGTATTAGCTTCGAATCAATAAAGCCTTTTTAAAAAAACTTAGTTTAAAAAATGAAACTATTGAAACTTCACATATTTAATAAATAAAAAATAAATAAATATAGTTATGATTTCAGTGAATAGAGGTCATGGTATCGTTTTGTGTATAATATACTATTTATATAAATATATATTTATAATTTCGTTGATATTCGTTTCACGAGTTTCCCGATGAAAGACATAATAATTAGGAGTCGTGTATGAAGTGTAGTCGCAAGCCTGAGTTCATTAAGAGGCCGCGTACAGGCCGGGACCAGGCCGCTCTCGAGCCGGGTCAGGCCGCTCTCGAGCCGGGCACAGGCCGCTCTCGAGCCGGGCACAGGCCGCCGGCTGAGCATGACGTAATGTAACAATAATATTGTTTTGACACAACAGTCTGCCACTAACCATTTTAGGTGATAAGTCCCATTGTTGTATTTTTCGTCTCACAATAAATGAAATCTATTTTATTGTTTTTAATACTGTCGTTTTATTTATACCTCACAATAAGCATAGATACATTAAACCGTTGTTACTGAAGGTTCTGAAGTGGCGGCCATGCTAAGACAACGGCCACAAAGTTAACCACAACCTCATTGGAATTGAGTGGTCTATACCCGCAGTGAAGTGAACGTTGTAAAATAATTACAGTTAACTTTCTTTGAAAAATGTTTTCTAATTACTCCATAGACACAATTTACACTACTGAGAAAAACACCTGAGAACGGAGGCAAAAATAAATGCACATCGACTTTTAGGAAATTATGCAAAAATGTTTAGTTTTAACGACTCTATATTGTACTAGCTTCAACTTCGTCCAAAAAAATAATTTAGGGGTGAACTACCCCTAAAATTTAGGGGGATGAAAAAAGCTGCCCTGCGCAACTTCGTCTGCGTCGAAAAAATAAATTTAGTGGTGGACTACACCTAACATTAAGGGGGATGAAAAATAGATGTTGGCTGATTCTCATAGATACCGGATAAGCACAAAAAAATCATTAAAATCGGTCAAGCCATCTCGGAGGAATATGGCAACGAAAACTGTGACACGAGAATTTTATATTGTAGACATGGAATTATTACCTTTCTATGATATTAGAGTCAAAGTCAAATCATTTATTTCAAATTAGATGTGGACACACATACATTTTGAATGTCAAAAATAAAATCAAAAGTTCTACCGCCAGTAGGGGTGTGCGAATAATTCGAACTCACTAATATTCGATTCGAAACTCGAATCGAATTATTCGTTATTCGCCGAATATTCGAAAAATTTCGAATAATTCGAAAAGTTTCGAATATTCGTCGAATTTCGAATAGTATCGAATTCGACTACGACGATGCATCGGAAATAGGACAAGAATTTGTATTTAGTAGATAATATCTTTAATGGGCTAGATGTCTACAAAATAGTCGTAATTCGAATCTTCGAATTATTCGATTCGAACGATATTCGCACACCCCTAATCGCCAGTTCGCTAAAATTACGCCTCCGTCCTGAGAAGAACCGGCGCAAGAAATTCAGCGGGCATGTCTTTTTTTAATTTAATATGTTTTTTTTTCTTTCTAGTATATGTTCAATTTAATTAGAACAACAACTGACTATGAATGCCACAAAGCTGAGCGCGACAGAGAAAGCGCTCTATAAATCCGAAGCTATTAACTACTCTCTTTTTTAATAGTCGAAGTGCATTTATTCTTGCCCCCAACTATAGTTGAGATTGCCTTTGAACCTGGTTAGTTCGAAAAACTTGAGTTCCGATGCACATGTCTTTCCAGAGGTTTAAAGATTATGGACTCAAAGCCCTTGAAAAGGAAATTAATGATTAAGGTAATAAAAAGTGGTTGTAAATAAAACAAATTATTATACTAAAAATATTTATTACATTACAAAATTACTAAATATAATTATTATCAAACTTACGTAGTTACTTAGACAATAAATGACGTAATGGTCAGATAGTAAAATGTATAACAAAATACACTTTTCCTTAATGAAACAGCAAATTATGAAAAATATCTTGAAAATTCAGTTATTTTTGCACGAGTGAAAACTTCATTTTAAGCGACGAGTAAAATATGATACATGCTACACCATGTCTGGACCGGATTTGAATCTATTTATTGACCGACTTCCCAAAAAGATGACATTATCAACTTGACTATATTTTTTTCTCCTTGAGCTATGAATAATAATTTTAATCTGACTACCAATTGCTGTTCTCTATTTTCTTTTCTGAGTGAACCGATTTCGATAGTTATTTTAAGCAAATAATTTGAATGTAGTCTCATATAAATTTTATAAAATACTCAGCGTGTTTGAAGTTTTCACTTTAATACTTAACAGCACAGAATGACTATATAGGGTGATTTGTTGACATAGGTCATGACGTTGATGGTCATATACGACCAGTAACAACACTATAACCAAAGATGGTATGAAGTCTTAGTAAACGCAACTTAAAAATATCCAAAATTCCAGCAAAACGATTGTGACTTTCACATCCCACCGACATGGAGTTCCAAATGAATTTGTGTATAATTTAGTTTAGAAGGAGAGTATCCCTGGCGGGGGGTCCGGCGGCATGAAGGGCGGGGGACGGGGGGTCGGCGGCGGGGGCTCTGGAATTATAAATATATGTTAGTTATATGTGTATAGCTTAGTGCGAATTAGGTGTAAGTGTGTGGCCAACCGGGGGATGGCCGCGCTGCACTCCCCAACTCTGGCTGGTTCTGACCCAGTTTGGTATTCCGAGGGAGGGTTCCGTCACTCCCCCAATCTCGTGCCGGGTTCTGTCATCAGCCGGACGGAGGACGTTGAGCGTGAGCTGCAGGTTTTAGTGCGGTTCGACTCACACATCAGGCAGCGCGTCCCACAGCGGCACGTGTATAGTAGTATAGTGTGGTGTGTACTAACTGTTGAGTAGATGGGTGATGTCGGGCGGGTCGCCGGGCGGGGGCGGGGGCGGGGGCAGCGCGTCCCACAGCGGCACGTGGTCGCGGTGCCATGACGGACACGGCCACGCGCATCCCACGGAACGACCAGCGCGGACCTACAACATACAAAGAGAAAAGTACATACAAAAAAGTGTGGGAGTGAGACAAATATATACAGTGCTATTTCTCTCACTCACTCGAGACTGTTGTAGAAAGTGTTTGAGCGAGACAGAGATATATTGCTATCTCTTTCACACCCTTCGAGACTAGTCGAGAAGCTTCTGAAACAGACATCTTTCCAGACTCATCGAGAACTTTCTAGAACATTGTTCCATTCGGTTTATACTTCTATATACTTCTATCTCTGTGAAAATGAAAAAGATTTATGTGCAATTTTTCACAACACCACTAACTGAAACGGCGAAGGAAAACATCGTGAGGAAACCTGCATGTCGGAAAAGGGTTCGAAAAATCTTTTGAAGATATGTGAAGTTCCCAATCTGATTTGGTTTTTGACTAGTAATGCTATCTAGATAACAAACGAATGGCAAATTTTTCAAGAATTCACGATTTGGTGAGCGTGTTTGCGTGTATTTCTCTTCGAACTGGAACTAATATCGATGATTACTTTTTGTTATAAAGGAGACCCTTCTCTGCTGGCTGGCTGGCTTTTTGGACAATATCTTTTTAATGATTTTACTAGTAATAGATTTAGTGTATTTTTGAGAAATGAAAGTCGGTGGTTTTCATTATCAATTGATCTTTTTTAGTCGTACATATACCATTTCTAAAAAAATAAATATAAATACCTTTTTAACGGGTGGTTCCTCGACGTCGGAGTCCTGTCCCGGCTTGTACCCGTCCGCGAAGCTCACCCGCTTACCGCCGCGACCCGCCTCCGCCGCGGACTTGCTGGAACAACAGTGCTACTTATACAGGGTGTCCCAGAACACTTCCACGGACAAGTGTTTATAATATGTCTTTGTAAACAAAGCTATCCTCGGAATGATAGTTTCATATACACCGTGACCGGTGGAAAATAAGGTTAAAATTTTTGATCCAACATTTCAGGTTTCTTTTTGTTTAAGTATGTTTGTTAGCAAAGATTATTTCTAATTAACTGTATTTTCGATTGGTTTTGTAAAAATACAGGGTGTAATTTTTTCAGATTTTTAGACGAACTAAACAATTTGCAAATAATCTGCGATTGTAGTGTAATTCTTCTTATCTCCGATATTTAAGGTGGTTCTCATTCAAGTTGTATAGTCCTCAGACACCCTGTATATATCACATTTCTAGATCTAGCATTTCTGCCACCCTGATATCAGATTACTGTGTTACAAAGGGCAAACAGACAACATTTGCGTTACAGTAAGCGGTGAAAATTTAGTGACCTTTTTTTATTGAAATACAGATAAACGAGCTTACGATCCACCTAATGGTAAGCGGTTACCGTCGCTATAAACCCCTGCAATGCAACTTTTCAAACACCCTGTATAAAATACTCACGTTATAAGTATTCCTTTATCTCGTCCGTCCTTGTCGTTGCTACAACTCTCTATCTCCCGAGCCACTTCACCCAATACTGAAAATATTAAATTTAAATCAATAAAATAAATATACGATAGTTCAGTTTACTACGATAGTCCTACGGTGGACGAAACATTTTGAATCGTCGTAATAAATCATGCAATATAAAAAAAATAAAAAAATGCTGCAAAACTTTAAAGATGCTACTTTTTTTTATTTGCAGGAAATCACCGGATCCCCTCGCACCCGCAGGCGCGGTTAGTATGTGGGAGTTGAACCGCACTAAAACCTCCAACCGCTCACACTCAGCGTCCGAACCCCGGCTGAGGACAGAACACAGCATGGGGTTTTGGAGGGGCGGCGCGACGCGTTACGCGCTCGGCACTCTTTCCCGTCGCGTTAAACATGCTACTTAACTGAATTATATTTCAGAAACCAATTTTCATATCAAAAATACTGCTCTAATACTATACAATAGCTTTAGCATATTCTTTAAAATCAAACAGTAATATTCACAGCATTATAACGTACCAGAGTTCTGCAACACCTTCGATATCCTCTCGTCGAGACTACTAACGGGCGGAGTAGTGCGTGCAGTAGTGGCCGGGGTAGTGGCCGGGGTAGTGGCCGGGGTAGTGGCCGGGGTAGTGGCCGGGGTAGTGGCCGGGGTAGTGCTGGTGGGGCGGGTAGTGTCGGCGAAGCAGTCCCCGTACTGCAGGCGGTCGGACGCGCCGTACATGTCCAAGTACGCCTCATCGTACCTGCAGTATACAGGGGGATTATAACCACTCAACTGGGATCGGCAACCGAATTGGTTTGTTTACTATTGCCAAGTGTGTGGCAGGAGCCAAAATTGAGCACAGTTCTAAAACTTGTTTTGTTGACATTTTTTAATCGTCTCATATTTTACGGAGATGATATATTTTCGCTGAAAATGCAATACAGCGTCGTTTAGTAATAAAGATTTACAAAAATATAAGGTTTAATTAAAAATCAAAATTTACAAATATCAGAAAAAAATGTTTTCAATAAAGCTCAACACGGTATTGATTCCGAACGAAGTCCCCAGTTTCGCCATCTAGCGAATAGTGACGTTCCCAGTTGAGTGGATATGGGGAGTACCTTCAGTATTAGAGATTAGATGTTATGCTGGAAGGAAATGGCATTTTATTTTTAACTAGCTGACCCGCGCAACTTCGTATGCGTCACAAAGGAGTTTAAACAGCACTCGTGATGTCGTCGCGATATTTTTTGTAGCGTTTAAACTTGTGATAATTTCCCAACGAAATGTCCGGTTGGAATAAAACAAAAAGTATTTTACTTCTACATTAATAACCTTGATAATATAATGCTTAATTTGGATAAGGATTGAAATATCGATTCTCATTTCAAGTTATTTCTTACTTTGGATAATTTAGAACATAAAAGTGGGCTGTCGCGGACTTTTTTTCAGATCTTACTAAGACCTAAAAACCCGTAGTACATCATTTTGTTCTATTGTCAATAGCTTTTGCAGCGTACGCATAAATAGGTTTTCGATTATTCACCTTGTGTAACATATTCGATATTTTCATACGGATCCCTAATCTATAAAAAAAACCGCATCAAAATCCGTTACGTAGTTTTAAAGATCTAAACATACATAGGGACAGACAGGCGAAAACGACTTTGTTTAAATATGCATTGATAATAAAAATCCCTACTAATATTATAAATGCGACAGTAACTCTGTCTGTCTGTTACGCTTTCCCGCTTAAACCTCTCAACCGATTTTCATGAAATTTGGCACGGACAATCTTTAGACCCTGAGAAAGAACATAGGCTACCTTTTAATTGAAAGTGACGCAGACGAAGTTGCGCGGTCGGCTAGAGGATGAAATGAAATGAAATACTTTATTTTCAATATTGATGACGTACTCATTCTTGTTGACGTCAAAAGTTCAAAGCTACCACCAGTTCGAAAAAAAAATTATAATAATTATAGCCACCGTCCTGAGAAGAGCTGGCAAGAAACTCAGCGGGCATGTCTTTTTTTATATTATTATTATGAGCATTATGATGAACTGTAACAGGTCTCCTCAGTAGCAAGAGGACTTCACATAACTTCAAAAGGTTTTTTACCAAGCCTCTCTCATTGTTTTCCTTCATCATGTAGTCGCATGTTGTTTGGGTCAGGAGACGAGGTCAGTACGACTTTTAACTGCATAAAAAATGAATAATTTTAACAAACTTACCCAGTAGAACCAGAATCACTAGTTCGTTTAGCAAGACTCTGTATTCTGTAGACTTGTTGTGGGGCTTGGCTCACTTGAGACAGAGCTTGAGACACAACTTGAGACTCTTCTTGAGGTTGAGGTTCATTGGTACCGCCGGTTAGAACTATGTTTACGTCGCCCGGTTTTAAACCTGTAATGATACAGGGTGTTAAGTTTTAGTGTTTTAAGTGGCGGCGCGACGGGAAAGAGTGCCTTGGGCGTAACGCCGTCCCTCATAACCCCGTGCTGGGTTCTGGCCTCAGCTGGGGTTCGGACGCTGAGTGTGAGCGGTTGGAGGTTTTAGTGCGGTTCAAATCCAGCTAAAAAAAAAGTGTTAGTGTTAAGTTTTTTTTTTTTTTAGTAAATACAAAAGTGAAATTAAATATTAATAATCTTGGTGTAAATTAACAATAATTATATAAAGTGTATTTTATGTATATTAGTAGCAGCGAGTGTTCGAATACACTTACAGAGTATCTTCACCAATGACAATCATAACACAATAAATTGCGAGTCTCTTTATAACAGAATTTTTCTAATCACACAATTTTTTAAGAAAATTTCCGAGCGTTACTTGAAGTAGAGGACCATTCCAACCCTTTCATCTTAGCCAACACCTCCCCCTACCCCGGGACTGCGAGCTCACCCTGTGCACGAGACATGGCGCCACCACCCTCCCAGTGAGTTACCGTCAGTGCTTTTTTTTCAGTTGGAGGAAATCACCCGATCTCGGTATGTGGTATGTGGGAGTTGAACCTCACTAAAACCAACCTCTCACACTCAGCGTTCGAACCCCGGCTGAGGCCAGAACCCAGCAAGGGGTTTGGAGGGACGGCGCGACGCGTTACGCGCTCGGCACTCTTTCCCGTCGCACCGTCCCCCGCCGTCAGTGCTAGCTCTAACAGCTTGAGATATCAAACCCAAACCCGTCGTCAAACTCAACGCAGAGTTGGTCGTTCCCCTCGTACCACCCGAGGTTCTTGCTAGCTCTTCTCAGTTAGGTCACGTTCCAAGTTAGTAGTAGATTCATGATACACTAATCAGCTTCGGGCAACTATTAGCATTCCATTCCTACCCTATACTCAGTCCCTTCTGATCTTCCCATCCCGAGTACATACCCCAAAAAAACGAGTACATACCCCATCGCGAAGGTCTCTGTGTCCTGTGCGCGTCGTGGTCTCGGTCGCGGTCCCTCCTCCAGTCGCACTTGATCTCCCCGCGCCGCCCCCCCACCACCGTCTCTATGCGCTGGGAGGGGCCGCCCTCCTGGGAACATGTACCAACTTACTACTGCCCACTGCTGGGCTCCTTTGAAGATATGTGAAGTCCCCAATCCGCATTAGGCAAGCGTGGTGGACTATGCCTAACCTCTCTTCGGAGGCAGTAATGGGCAGTAATGGGTTGTAGTACAGTACAGTACTGCTATGCTCAGGTCTCCTTAGAAGGATCAGGTGTAGTCTACCACGCTTGTCTAAGGCGGATTAAGGACTTATGTTCGAAGGATTGTTAGAATCCTATTTCTAATGTACAGGTTTCCTCACGATGTTTTCCTTGACTAGTGGTGTTGTGAAAAATTGCACTTCAATTTTTTCACATTTAAATTTAGATGTACAAACTCGCCTGTTTTGAAACCTAACAACGATACTGAGTGGATCAGTTGTCGAAATACAACTTGGGTATTATACTTCTGAATAATAATTATACATGTCACCAGAAAACAGTAAGAGCAATTAATTTAAAGGAAACGAAACTTGATTTCTTAATTAACCACTCAACTGGGAACATCACTATTCGCTAGATGGCGAAACTGGGAACTTCGTTCGGAATCACTACCACGTTTGAGTGTCTTTTTAAAATCATTATTTTCCAATAAATTTTAGTTTAGATTTTTAATAAAACCTAATATTTTTGTAAATCTTTATTATTAAACTACGCTGTATTACATTTGTAGCTAAAATACATTATATCCGTAAAATACGAGACGATAAAAAAATTTAAACCAAACAAGTTTTAGAACTGTGCTCAATTTTGGCTCTTGCCACAGACTTGGCAATAGTAAACAAACCAATTTGGTTGCCGATCCCAGTTGAGTGGTTAAACACAAATTCTAATAACTAGTAACATTACCTGTGCCCCGACCTCGCCCTGGTAGGCCATCGCCATCTGCTCCAGCATCTCGTAATCCTCCTGGTAGCTGGTGAACTTGTCTATGGCCGCGCCGTGGTAACCGTCGAACCTGTCGACGGTCACCGCGGACGGTAACGTGTGGTGGACGGTGATCTTCTCGCCTACCTTGCTGGTGAGCTTGGCGAGACGAGGGTCGCGGGGTGGGGATGGATGGTGGGGTGGGGATAGTTGTGGGGCTGGATGGTGAGGTGGTGATGGTTGACGTGGGGATGGTTGGACTGGTGGTGATGGTAGTGGTGGGACAATTGTTGGTTCCTGAAATATTGATTTCTTTAATAGTCATTACCCATTTTTATTTGTGGTTTTGTTCTGTTTAAAATGTTACTTAAGTTATTACAAAAACTAAATTGAAACTTGATCACCGAACTGAAAATTATTTTAAACTAGCTGGCCCACGCAACTTCGTCTGCGTCACATAAATAAATTTTCTCACCGTTTAAACCTTCCCTGGACTTCTACGAATATTTTAAGATTAAAATAAGCCAAATCGGTTCAGTCGTTCTCGAGTTTTAGCGAGACTAACGAACATCCATTTATTTTTATACAGGGTGATTTTTTAGAGAGGGTACATATTGCAGGAGGGTGATGAGTACTCTGTTTTTATACGGAATATTACAAAAAATAGGTAAAATTACAAAATATATATACAGTCGTGGTCAACTAATTAGGGACACCATATCACTAAAATAAAACATCATCCCTCCAGTCCGGAAAAAATAAAAATCAAAAGGCTCTGAAGCTGGTTTCAATTAATAACAAGTAATTTAGCTTGTATTCTAAATATTTAAGGACCAACAAAAGATAATAGCTAATTGCGATCGATAGTTTTTACATAAATAAATCATTGCCACTTACACATAATTGATTTATGCATGGACAACTAATTAGGGACACTTTAAATCTTAACTGTAAATTTAAATAACTTGTAATTATTGAAGTGTTTATTACATAAAAAAGTTTTCTTAAATATAAATAGAATAGAAAAAAATCATTAAACGTATTTTTAATATCCTGTATGATTGCCTTTGTTGGTTATAACCATTTGGCATCGGCGCGGCATCGATGCAATCAAATTATTACAGGTATCTAAAGAAATACTATTCCAAACACCTTGAAATATCTCGTAAAGCTGATTTTTTGTACCTGTACGTTGAGCTGCAACTGTTTTCTTTGCTTCATACCATAAGTGCTCTATCGGGTTTAGGTCTGGGCCGTTTGCGGGCCAGTCGAGCACCATCACTGACTGTTGCGCCAGGATCGATTTAACAGAATGCGCTGTATGTTTTGGGTCGTTATCGTGTTGAAACATCCAGGATACAGGTAAGACTTCTTCAGCATACGGTAGCATCGTTTCCTCCAATATTTCTTTGTATTGGAATTGGTCAAGATAACCTTCAATTCTTTTTATAGGTCCTACTCCATGTCCAGAAAAACAGCCCCAGATTTGAATATTGCCGCCCCCATGTTTCATCTGCTTCTTCGTGTATTTTGGATTCATTTCGGACTTTATAGGTCGTCGCACGTATTGTCTGCCATCGGATGAAATTAGATTAATCTTGGTCTCGTCGGAAAACAGCACTTTCCTCCATTGAGCAACAGTCCAATGTCCATACTTTCTTGCAAATGCCAACCTTGCTTGTTTGTGTTCTTTCTTCAGTAATGGAACTTTTCGAGCAACTCTTCCTACAAGCTTTGCTTCTACCAGTCGCCTTCTGATGGTCCTTGCTGATACTCCAGCAGTCGGTTCTGGTCCAAAAACCTCACTTTTTATCAAAACGGAACCCTTAAAGGGGTCTCTTTTCGCGAAAGTGACCATTCTGCGATCGTCTTGTGCAGTTGTTTTTCTTGGTCTTTTCCTTCTAGGCACCGTTTCTTTTGTTTCATGAATTTTGAAATAAGCCACTGCATTGTAAATCATGTTTTTGGAACATTTCAGATGATCTGCAATTTTTCGGTATGACCATCCACGCTGATAAAGATTTATTATAACTTTTCGCATTGTTGCATCACAGCTTTTCTTTCGACCCATTTTTTTAAATTATTTGATATGTTTATGACTCGCACGGTAAGAATATTGCTTTTCAAATTGGCGTCAAAATTTAAAAAAAGAATAGAATAAAAATTATTTCTTTTTAATTCTTTTAATTTAGAGCAAAAGCTGAAGTGTCCCTAATTAGGTGGCCAGTTCATCCGTGTCATTACTATTGATTAATGCGATTTGATTAAGATTTTTTATAAGGTTGATTGTTTTTTTTGTTTTTATTGTATTATGTTAACTAGAGTACTTAATAGTGGTTAAGTTTATAAAGTAACATTCATCAATCTGGAATGAAGCTCACAATAATAGGGTATGAACTTTCCATATGGCCAAGTTTTAGATCTGTCCCTAATTAGTTGACCACGACTGTATATTTTTTTAAAATCTACTTTCGACAAAACGACCTCAAACATAAACAATTTCGGCTTAAAGAGTGTTGATTAATGACCTCTAGTGATCTCGCGCACCCCACACCTCCGTCACACCCATCAGCTGTCGAAAAACCAACATTTTGCTAGAATTTTAGATTTTTTTAAATTGCGATTACTAAGGCATTATTAAGCCATATTCTTTGGTAATAATATTTTTACTGGTCGTATATACCCATCAGCTACCATGACCTTCAATATGTATCCTTACTAAGAAATCACCCTGTATATAAGATTACAGAGTAAAAGTAAAAACATGTCTAAACTAGCTAGTTCATTCTTACCTCATGTTTCTCTTCTGTTTCATCTTTAAAAGATATCTCCATTTCTTTAGTACCGTCAATCCATTTTTTACTTTCAATTTTCGTGTGATTTTCATCCACATTTTCATAATTCACCTTAGTTATATCATCATCGACCTTCTCAGATTCTTCCATTTTATTTTCACCTTTATCAACAGTAGATAGAATTTCAATTTCTTTATCACACGTCACGTTTTCATCACAGACATCTTTAGTGACGTCTATCACATTTTTGTTAACATTTTCATCGAGTTTATTTTCCAATTCTTGTTTAATATGAATATTGTTCCCGACGAAATCGTTTTGTAGTTCTTTGACGTTGATAATTTCTCTTGGTTTTTTTCTTGGAGAAAATTCATCATCAGTGTTTTTTTCTGTTTTTATATTATTTAGAATGTTTACGTCGAAAAGTTCGTCGCTTTGTGACTCTGAAGAGGACTTTTTCCGTTTCTTTTTTAGTTGTTTTTTATTTTTGTTGTCTGACTCCGTGTCTGAGTCCGAGGAGCTGTCTGACGAGGAGCTGCTGCTTGATGATCTGTCTCTGTAGTGTTTCTTTTTACGATGTTTGCGCTTTTTCTGTAGTTTCTTCTTTTTACGTTTCTTGTCTTTTTTCTTTTTTTCTGTTGATCAATGGAAATTGTAATTCGTATTTTTTTTATTAAAATTAATTGTAGAAATAGTCTTGTACGAAGTAAATAATATGTTTTGTTTTTTTTTGCATTTAAGAAGCCTATTTCATTTTCGGAAGTAGGTTTTAACTTATAACAAAAAAAATATTTTTCAGTTTAAAAAAACTAAGTAGAACAAATAAGAAAGATAAGTTAATATTTTACCTTTGTCATCATCAGAATCATCGCTTTTCGCTTTCTTTTTTTTCTTTTGTTTTTCTTTCAACTTTTTCAAATATTTCTTCCCTAATTTCTTACGTTTTGCTAACTTCAGTTTTTCTTTTTTGATGTCCTGAAATGTTTTATAAAGTTAATTAAGATAAATACGTAAATAAGTATAGGTGGATAGTAAATTCTTACCTTTTTCTTAAGAGCTTTTTTCTTTTTCTTGGAATGATCGTCGCTGTCTGTGACGGATGTTGTTGAATGTTTTCTTTTACGAGTTTTCACTTTTTCCTTCTCAAACTTCATTTTTTTACTGAAATAATGTACATAATAGGCTTTTACGCACCAAGCTAATAAAAATATAAAATTATGTTACTTTGATGGATTTACGAAAAACTAAGTAATTAATTTCAGTAGATAATAATTAAGTCATGTATATTGTTATTACGTTTATTTTTGTTGCGCCACTCCCACGGGGCCCATCTGAGAATCAGCGCTGCAGCTGGCTTTCTGCTTGCTTGTGGCATTCAGCTGAGATGGGTACCTTTTTTGTAGCAAATAAGTGTTTTCTTTTTGTGTGTAAAATTTGTAAAATGATATTTTTCTCTTTTTGTCACAAATAAATGTTTTTCTTTCTTTCTTTCTTTCTAATGTTAATTTCTACTCATAAAAACGCAAAATATATTTTATATTCCAATTTTAAAATTCGTGTTTTTTTTTCTGTGATTCGAATGTCAAAAACGCTATCCGCCATGATGGCTCTAATATGACGTCACCTCTACAGTAAACCCCTTAGCAAATCGTAGTGTTTACACCGCTGTTTATTCTGTGAGTGACGCAAAAGTGACGTTAGAAGATGGCGGTGCATTTGGCGACGTTTTTGCGCCAAATTTGAAATTAAAATTTTAAATGGCAAATTTTTGCCTAATTTGGCTAAAAAAAATTGTTAAATTTTTTTATAGGTTTTTATGAACAAAAGATTAAATTAAAAATAGAAATAAAAATCGAGTGGAATAGCCTATTATGGTTTTTGTGAGTTAAGTGAATTTGACGAAGAATATTTTTCTAAAATTAAATATAGACTAAACATAAAAAAATGGAGTTGTATTATTTTCATTTCACAAGCTTTATTGCACTAGATGTAACTATGTATGTTCGGGTGGAATCTTGCAAGCTAAATTTGACAAACTTCTCGGTTTCCAATTGAAAAGACATTTTGCACGCAAATGAATATCGCGTGACAATACAATAATACGAGAAAATAGCGCTGATCTGATGATGGATTCAGGAGGTAGTCATAGGAACTCCTGTACTGAACAAGATAGACCCGTCGTGTTTAGGCTTGTATCTAAAGTTTTATTTAAAATAAATGATTTGACATAAAATATTATTTTATAGTATTTAACAGTTCACCTCTTAGGTTCATCATCGACATCCGACTCCTGGCTCCACCCCTCGCTGCTGAGGCGCGGCTTCTTCCGCTTGTCGTCAGCTTGCGGCGCGGCGCGGTGCGGCTCGGTGCGGTGCGGCTCGGTGCGATGCGGCTCGGTGCGGTGCGGCCCGGCGCGGTGCGACTCGGTGCGGTCGGCGACGGGCGTGGTGCTGCGGGACGCATCGGATCTCTTGTCCGGCACGTCTGACAGTACTGCTTGCATGAATCTGTTGGTTACGAGTAGTCTTATATTATGAACGTTTTTTATCATCGCAATAGATAGACGATATAACGGGCCACCTGATTGTAAGCGGTTACTGTCAATGCTCTACCTGATCGTAAGTGTTAAGTTAATATGTTACACTAGGTGACCCGCGCAACTTCGTCTGCGTTACAAAGGGGTTCAAAAATTGTAGCCTATGTGTTATTCTGATGTATAAGCTATATTGTGGTAAAGTTTCATTCAAATCCATTCAGTAGTTTTTACGTGAAAGAGTAATAAACATACATCCATACATACAAACTTTCGCCTTTATAATATTATTATGATGTAATGCCAGTGATGATTGAAAGGTAGTTTGTCATTCATTGCATTTTTTTTGTTTGTCTGCCTGTTTTTAAGTGTGTCATACCTCTGGTACTCTCTGTCCAGAATGATCTTTTCCTTCTTGCGCGGCGCTCGCGGCTTGTCCTCCGCCTCCCAGTCGTCGGCGGGGGGCGCGGGGGGCGCTGCGGGGGGCGCGGGAGGGGGTGCAGTGGGAGGTGCGGGTGTGGGCGGGGCCGCGGGGAGCCCCTCCCCCCGCGCGGAGGGGTACCACTCGCGGGATGAAGGACAGGGGAAGTCTAGTATTCTGTATCACACAACAACAACTTTTGTAAATTATCGTCCATTTTGATTTCATTTCATAAATAAAACAAAAAATAATGTTTGGATTTTATTATTATCTATATTCATTAATCACTTATTTTTTTATATAATCATCCGGTGGGCAACTTACTTGCTTACTTATCTTTGCAATAAAATAACTATTTTATATATTCATTTAAAACAAAATCTTATGATGTTTTAAAAAAGTCCTTCATAACCACTTAGCAGCGACATTTATTTATTTTATCCAAAAACAATTATATAACAACTCACTGATCGCATCCATAGACTCTATCTACGAGTGACATCTTGCACATCTCTAGTTCTTCATAGACAACGGAGCGATCCTTCACACAGCGACACGTCTTGGGGTTCTCCGCGAACCATAGCTTAGGAGTTGTGCGGGTTTCCCTGGAATTATAGCATTGTGTGAACTCAAATATATGTTTGAAATAAATTTAAAAAAAAACTTGAGAGGTGTCAAGGGACACCCGGATGGAACGAACTTCGATTAATTAGTGAGGGAATTGTAATAAAATTTTATTCTTTTAAGTAACTAATTATTATAACTTAAATAAAATATTTTGATCACAGCGCCATCTAGCATTAATCATATAATTATCTAAAACAAAAAAAGTGTCGTGACAACTTTTTCATAAGAATTTCCCCCTTTCGATAACGCGCGATAAGGAACTTCGTTCCAATAATTAGAATTATTGAGACTATGTGACCTGGACATGTTCTGCGCTAATGTCACGTGGTGATGTATGTGGTCGTAGTGCGTCCTTCCGTTCGGGAGGTCGCGGGTTCAAATCCGGCCGGCTTGTACCTTTAAATCTAAATGTGAAAAAGATTTATGTGAAATTTTTCACAACACCACTGGCTAAAAACGGTGAAGAAAAACATCGTGAGGAAACCTGCATGTCGGAAAAGGGTTCTAAAAATCCTTTGAAGATATGTGAAGTCCCCAATCCGCACTGGGCAAGCGTGGCGGACTATGCCTAATCCTCCTCTTCTGAGGAGACCTGTGCCCAACAGTGGGCAGTAATGGGTTGGTACAAGGTAGAAATAATATTTAGGAATAGTGTATTATAGTGTGTATAATATAAGTGTATCAAAGTAACCAACAACTTACTTATAACATTTATCCTTGTCGTGTCTAAACAACAATGGCTGACAGATCTTCAAAACGAAACTCCAAGTTTCGAGCGAATCGACGGTCGACTTCGACATTTTCTCCTCAACTTCGAAATCTTTGTCCATAGACAAATTATATGATCTAGAACTTTCCGTTGACCTGTATCCCGATTCCGTCGACTTATATCCGGATTCCATAGACTTATAGCTGTCTGAGAAGTCGCTCCGTTGACTGATATTCGCGTCCTTTAGCTCCGGAGTGACTGAGCGAGGTCGGCGGGGACTTTCTTTAGGCGAGATCTCATACTCCACTAAACCCTTATCTTGAATGGAGTCTTCATTAATTTCCTCGTCTTTGATCTCGTTTATAATCGATTGAAGGAATGAGTCGTCGTTGGATCCGTCTTTAGTAACGTCGTCGTCGTACAAGTTGAGTCTCACAGGACTATCGTCTTTTCTGGCGACGGTCGGTTTCGAAAACTTCTCCAAATCGATTTTTTCGTCGAATATATCGAGTGCTTCGTTAGGATCGATTTCATATTCGAATGAATCGTTAACGGGTTTTAGTTTGTGTATGATTGCCGATTTTTTTGGCGTAGTTTCTTGTGGTTTTTTATCTTTTCGTTCTTTAGTTTCCGTTGGTTCTGCGAGTTCAGGCTTTGGGGTCGTAATTTTAGATTTAGGTGTAGTTTTGTGTTCTGCCTTGGGGCTCATGAGTTTATCTTCATTGTCCAGGGACCAGCTATCGCAGACGAGGTAGTCGTTAAGATCTACATCTGTTTCTTTAGCACTTTTTACTTTTTTCTCACTCTCCTTTTTATCTACTTTAGATTTATCAATTCTGTGCGTTTTTTCGTATCTCTTGCCGCCTCTTTTGGCGAATTTATCCATTCTCCTGTCTTTAATTTTGCTTCGATCGAAAAATTCCGGTTTGTTATCTTTTTGTGGTTCATCTTTCTTTCTTTGGAATGGATTGTCGTAATCGGGTAATAGTTTTTGATAATCGAATTTGAACAACTTCCCTTCGGCTTTAGCCTTTTTGGCTTCTTTAATAATTTCGTCTACTTTGGCTGGATCTGGAAGGTTTACATGGAATGTAGAAATAATTGTAGTACATAATGCTCATCTACTGATCAAATTTACTCCTAGATCTACGGAAATTTAACCTACAATAAAAGCTTTAGTTTTTCATCTACCTTACCTGATCTTTAATCTATAGAAATCTATGGGAATAAAACTAAAAGCAATCTATAATAGTCACATCTACCTACATTAAAATTCTACTGTAAGGGCTCAATCCAGGTATTGTAAACACTTGAAAAACTACTTTTGCCCTTCAAATAATAATCATCGGTAGTACAGATTAAACGTTGAGAATCATTTTAACTGAATAACCCTTCCATAAAGACCACTTTTACCGGAAAACCCTTAATCTTTATCAACTAATCCACTCTCTATCCAAATAAATATCTTTTTCGTCATAATCTGGATCAAACCCTTCGATCAACTATAAAAAATAACTTGAGAGGTGTCAAGGGACACCCGGATAGAACGAAGTTCCTTTCGATTAATTAGTGAGGGAATTGTAATAAAAAAATTTTTTTTTAAGTTATAATAATTAGTTAGTTTAAAACGCCTGTCTCTCTTTCTCTTTCTTAAACTAACTAATTATTATAACTTAAATGAAATATTTTGATCACAGCGCCATCTAGCATTAATCATATAAAACAAAATAAGAAATTGTTTTAAAAGATTTTAATCACAGCGCCATCTAGCGATAATCATCTATAACAAAAAAAAGTGTCGTGACAACTTTTTCATAAGAATTTCCGTCTAGCCCCCTTTCGATAACACGCGATAAGGAACTTCGTTCCAATGTAAACTACTATGGGCAAGTAGTACAAGCTCTATCTACGAAGACTCACTGGTGTGTGCGAGGCACGTGCAGCGAGCGCGTGCAGACACGTGCCGGGCTCGACATGTGCGCTTAGAGCGAGCTGTGCAGTGCACGTGCAAGATACAAGCGATAAGGACAGGTGCAGTCAAATTTTTGTGCTTTGTTTAAGCAGAATTTGTCACAGATGATATTCAAGATATATGATATGGAAGATTTTTACATGCAGTTTTATTAATAAAATCTTTTGTAAATGTTTTTTTTCTAGATATCATGTGATTTCTATGTATTAGCTTCAATGGTAGCTGTATTGAATAATAGACAACTTTTTCAAAAATATTTAAGAAAGAAAGAACAAGCATAACAGAGGATGCATTAAGCAACAAAAAACATAGAACCTAAATAAATTGTGAATAAAAAAAGCGTTTAAAGAGAAATTATTGTTATTCATAAATAACTTGAGTCGCCAGTATTGTTTGTTTGTTTAATTTTTTTATATTTTTTTTTATTGCGTGACAGATAAACGAGCCTACGGCCCACCTGATGGTAAGCGGTCACCGTCGCTCATGAACCTCTGCAATGCCAGGGCAATGAGGGGCTGTTATCTATCGCCTAAATATACAGGACTTATATCCATTCAAAAAGGGTTGAGGTCACACATTGCATCAATAGCATTGTCCATACAAAAATTTGTGGAATATTTTGACAAAGTTTTACCATTTTGTAAATACAACTAACCTATAAATGATTTGATTGGCGGCATAGCTTTAGTAGGCATCGCCTTGTCACTAGTAGAGGTGGGACAGATCAAACCCAGCGGTATACCGAGCTCAACCAGTTCCATCTTTCGCTTCATGTCTTCTATTTCGGAGAGAGTTTTCTTTTGTTGGTCCAGATGCTCAGCTGAAAGATAGTTTTAAATGTGTTAAGTTTTTACGGTCATGGTGGCCAAGTGGTCGAAGCGCTTCCTTCCGAACGGGAGGTCGCGGGTTCAAACCCAGCCGGCTTGTACCTCTAAAACTAAATGTGAAAAAGATTTATGTGCAATTTTTCACAACACCACTGGCTGAGAACGGTGAAGGAAATAATCGTGAGGAAACCTGCATGTCGGAAAAGGATTCTAAAGATCCTTTGAAGATATGTGAAGTCCCCAATCCACACTGGGCAAGCGTGGTGGACTATGCCTAATCCCTCTTCTGAGGAGACCTGAGCCCAACAGTGGGCAGTAATGGGTTGTTACAGAAAGTTTTTACGGTGAAAGTAGGGAAATGGTCCTCACAATTATTACCCCAAATGAATTTAGGTAACATTTTAAAGTACTATTTAGGAGCTACCGAAAACTGTTGTCAAAATTATTAGGGATCATCTATAAAATATACCGAACTTTAACGGAGTATGTGTGTGATGTGATAATATGTATAAGGTACAATAAAGAGTGTTTGATTTTTTATAAAGTACTGTTGTCAAAATTATTAGGGATCATCTATAAAATATACCGAACTTTAACGGAGTATGTGTGTGATATGATAATATGTATAAGGTACAATAAAGAGTGTTTGATTTTTTATAAAGTACTGTTGTCAAAATTATTAGGGACCATCTATAAAATATACCGAACTTTAACGTGTGTGATGTGATAATATGTACAAGGAGGAATAAAGAGTGTTTGATTTTGTATTATAATTTAATTTATAAAAACTAAAAACATAAATAAAACATAAAACGTCACTGCCAGCTGAGACTGAAAACCAGCGCTGGATGTTGGCATTGATTTTATAATCTATCTTGATTTTCAGCAATATGCCGAGTCTCGGCTGGTTTGTGATAAAAATGTAATAGGTATGATTATTTTTTATTTATTTTCATCTTTTGTACCATTTTTACCTCAAATAAAGTATGTCTATGTCTTTGTCTAAATATCAAATGTAATACAGTAGTCAGATTTCTGTAACCTTATACCCTTGATTTTACTTAGGACTTTTGGCTCAAAACAATGAAAGTCGTTTAAAAAGAGCTACTTTTGTATGACTCCTTAATAATATAAAAACAAACCTTGTATAAGTTTCCTGATGTGACCAGGTTTGGGCGGCTTTGGAAGTTTCTTTTGTTCAGACATTACATCATCATGTTTAGCCATCACTTTGACACCACTTAACTTGCCAATGTAGACAGTGGGGCCTGAAACCATTTAAGTAGAAGATTTAATTTAGTAGGAGGGTGATTTCCAGCTGTGATCTAAGGGATGATGATGAATTAATTTTGAAAGATAAGATGTAGGTTGAAAATGTGCTTGCTAAAATGTATTGTTTCAATGATCTTATTTAAAATCAATATACATGGTGTCAAAGAAACTACTTGAAGTGCTATAGTGATTTTAGCGAGTATTAATGAAGAAATACAATTATCAGATTTGAAAGTTTCATTTTAACCAAGTACATGGTTGTATTTTACCAAGTATATGACAGACATGTTTTAAATTTAAAAGAACTTCTACCTCCCGTGTTGACAGGTTTTGGTACAGGTACCACCGGCAGAGGGGTCTTCTTCTGCATGATAGAGAATGCTCGGAGTCTCTTCTTGGCATTTTCCACTCCTTTAGGTGTCGAGGCAGGTAGACTCGGTGATAGTACTGGTGAAAATGTGCTCTGAAGAAAAATAATAAATGTCTGTTGTAAGATGCTTTCTTTAAAATATTTATGGATTTGCGACCTTGCATGCACATGCATAATATCTTTTATTCATTTTTATTTATAGTAGTAGTTCTGCTGTCATTTAACATCTTAGATTAGACAAAACTAAACACTTCGTTCAGTAATAAAATTTAGATATTATAAAAATGAATTTACAATAGGCAGTCGCAAGTTATAATTTAATTTTTAACCTAACTCAGTAGTTAGTAAAATTACCTTTTCGAAGCTATGGGTAGAGCCACTGCCGATGGAGGCCGGGCTATCGGAGCTCTGGGAGCCCGGCCTGGCTTTGGAACCACTTGGTTCCATCTCTACAACAAACTTAACTCCTAAACAAAAACATAACTGTGGTTGTCGGTGACTTTAAAAGCATAGTTATTCGCCTTCTTAGCACTATATTAATGATTAGAATTTCGAAACAGTCGTTTTATAGATCGTTTACAATAGTTTAAATCAGCTATACTTGTTTTTAAGGAGTAAAATCAGTAAATTAATTTAATTTTACAACAACACACGGCCGTATGTATTTTTGATTATGGCAACTAGTGTCGTTAGCCAACAAGTGTTGCCAGCGTCGTGTTATGGCTATGCATGGGGTACATAGCAAGAGGAAATTAGCTATTTTTTTATAAATATACAAACAAAAATCCAGTAATAATACTGGCACCTGGAACAAACACAAACATAGAATAGGTGTTAGTATTTTTATAGTATATAAAATAATAATACATTGAGAAATACGTACATAATAATATGATTATAGTTTAATATTGTTAGTAGAAATAAACTTAATTAGAGAACATATTACTTGAGGATCTGGGAACATAGAAAGGATATGGCGAATGTTAAGTGGACGTTGAATTTTTAATTCCTTAATAACACTATCTAAGGCGATAGTGTTATTTAATGGGCAGTTCAAAAAAATATGATCCACGCTCCCTTCATCCAGACCACACTCACATAGAGAGTTGTCCCGGATTCGGAGTTTGTGGAGGAACACTGGTGAGCAACAATGTCCCAAACGGACTCTGATCAGCACAGATAAGGCTTGTCTGCGGACGTCTTTAAAGTTAACGAACCATGGTCTTCTTGGGATATAAGCAACCTTTGATTTTATTGGACTTATCCCAGTAGGACTTCCACGAGTTAAGAAGGTCCGCCTTTGCTATATGTAACAAATCGTAGGTTTGAACGTTGAAGTGCCTACGATCTGCGGTACCGGCTGAAATGGCATGTTTAGCATATGAGTCCGCCATTTCATTGCCTGAAATACCGGAGTGACCCGGGATCCAAGCTAAAGATATATTAATTTTGTTAGTGTGACCCAGATATAGACATTCTTTAATATTATAGATAATTGAACTTTGAATTTTGTCCTTAAAGGGGTTTTTAAGGATAGCTTCCAGGGCACTTTTCGAGTCTGAAAAAATTATGGCTTTACGTATAGAGGTATGGGACAAGATAAATTGGCAAGCCTCCAGAATGGCAATACATTCCCCAGTAAAGACCGAGGATTGTGGAGGACTTTGAAATTGTAACAGAATGCGAGAATTTTGATAGTAAACTGCGGAACCTGTATTGCCATCCTGGGAGAACTTGGACGCATCAGTGAAAAATCTGTGGTAATCATGCCATTTGGACTCCACCATGCAGAGGAAGCGAGCATTAGCCTGAAATGAGTCTTTATCCAAGCCAATGGATAGTGCGACCTCTGGGGTAAAGTGAAGAACTTCAAAAGATGATCCAAACATGGGCAGTCTGTCCCACTGTAGGACATGTGTCGATTCTTCGACTGCACAGATCTTTCTAAATGAGTTTATAATTAATGGAGGAACTTTGTTCGGCCAATATTGTGAATGGTCAATGTGGTATTCAAGACGACGAAGGCTCGACCAAAGTCTATGGTTTTTGTTAATAAAAGTTTTAAAAATGAATCTGTCGGCCAGATACTGTCTGCGTAAGCCCAGTGGAGGTTCAACGCTCTCTACCTGTAGGGCGTTAATAGGAGTTGACTTCATACAACCGAGAGTTATGCGAAGCGCCTTAGATTGTATCCGGTCTAGTTTAGTAATGGCGGACTTGTTACAGGGCTCTAGAAGAAAAGTACCATAATCCATTAGGCTTCTGATTATTGCGTTATAAATTAACTTTAATGAAAACGGATGGGCCCCCCACCAAACGCCAGCCAAGGTGCGAAGTATGTTACAATTCTTTTCGCATTTGGCGGTGATATATTCGAGGTGGGGTCTACCAGATAATTTCGAATCCAAGATGATGCCTAGAAACTTTGCTCTGTCTTCATTTTTAATGATAGTTCCATCGATTTGAAGGGAGATGTCAGGATTAGTTCTTCTACGCGAATAAACCACCACTGAGCTTTTAGATGCAGACAGTTTAAGACCGTGAGAGGACAACCAGCCATTCAGAGAGTCGAGAGATGTTTGTAAAGAAGCCCTGGAGTCATCCAGATCCGGAGAGCTAGTATAAATACATATATCATCAGCATATTGTAGAATATTACAGTCTATGTTTATTGACATGTTAAGGTCAGACGTATATATACTATATAATAAGGGACTCAGGACTGAACCTTGCGGGAGACCCCTCCAAACCGTTCTGGACATTTTGGTCTCCTCACCCGGGACGCTCATGGAGATAGTTCTACCTGTCAGAAGATTCCCTATACAGTTTCGCATCTTAATCGGTACACTCAGCTGGCGTAGCTTACTTCTGAGTGCCGAAAGAAGGACGTTATCGTAGGCAGACGAAATATCCAGAAAGCAAGCTAGAACGGAATGACACTCGCTGAAGGCGATTCGGGTATCCGTGACAAACGAAGCTATGCTGTCTATGGTACTACACCCCCTACGAAATCCGTACTGGGACTCTGCTAATAAACCTCTAGACTCCATAAACCATTCCAACCTATTCTTAAGCAGGTGTTCAAATATTTTTCCAATAGCTGGTGACAATGCAATGGGGCGGAAATTATCTGGGTTGTCGGGTGACTTCCCAGGTTTTAATATAGGGATAATAAGGTAGGACTTCCAGGCCACAGGGATGTACGAACTGGAAAAGCAGGTATTTAGTATATTAAGAAGCAATTGGCGGCTATGATGTCCTGAATTTTTATAAAAAGAGTACGGGATCCCATCTAATCCTGGCGCAGAATCTCTAACATGGTGTAAGACCATGCTCAGTTCGTTAATAGAAAAAGGTTCATCTAGAGGGTCACTAGATATGACTAAATTATCAAAAGAAGTGGGACACTCGTCTTCGAGAGGGGCGAAGGGAGGAGCAAGTTTATTAAAGAATTGGAGAGCGACGTTAACTGAGGACATTGAGGAGTTTTGTGGGTTGAAGCTGCGTCTATATTTTTTTATATTTTGCCATACCAAAGAAGAGGATGAAGCCGGGGATAAGGAGGCACAAAACTTTTTCCAGCTTTCTGATTTTTTTTTTTTGAAAAGTCGTCGAGATTTAGCTAGCGATTGGTTGTATATCTGAAGATTGGCAGTGGACATATCTGCGACATAGTTCCTCTGCGCCTCCTTGCGCGTTTTGATCATTTTAGAGCATTCCTCATCCCACCAGGGGGGAGAGGGTAATCGACCAGAGGCGGAGTTCTTAATTGGAATAGTCTTATCTGCCGCCAGTAAAATAGCTTTGGAGAATTGGTCTACATGAGTATCAATCAGGTACGGGGAGAAGGCAGGGCAGAAACGAGGCTCTCAAGTTCTTGTTGGTAAGTGTCCCACTTCACATTGTTAATTCGGTATTTTAATAAGGGGGTTTTATTTAAGGAAGGAAGAGACCTGTTTAAAAAAGTTGTGCAAATAGGATAGTGGTCACTACCATATGTCAGATCCAGGCGGTTCCAATCTAATGAAGAGGCCAGAGAGGCAGAGCATAAAGTTAAATCTAAGCAGCTCTTATTCTGTCCCAGTATAGGAAGCCTGGTGGCAGACCCATCATTGAGAACTACTAGGTTTTTTTCATCAATTACCTCTGCTAACATTAGACCATTAGTATCACAATTGGCCGACCCCCACAAAACATGATGGCAGTTGAAGTCCCCAAGTAAGATAAGAGGATTAAATAAACTACATATATTATTTAGAAATTCTATAGGAAAGGTAGTAGTAGATGGAATATAGATTGAGATAAAATTAATTCCAAGGATGTTTATTCCTATGGCATTAATTTCCTCTCTGTGGGAAGGAAGAGAAAGTGGGGAAGAAGAAAAAGCGTTATTCAAGAGTATAGCCGTTCCGCCATAACCGTCAGAACGGTCATCACGGAACGTACTATAACCAGAGAAATTAAAATTGAGATGTGGTCGAAGCCACGTCTCAGACACAGCAAAGAGAGCTGGTTTGTGGCAATTTATAAGGTGAATAAATTCACTTTTTTTTGGGATTGCGCTCCTGGCGTTCCACTGGAGGATTTTGAGTTGATTCATTGTTATATGATACAATTGTGTCTATGATACTTTTGGCAACGTGGTCTGGTAGATTTATATAAGTAAGGATGGGGGTGAGTAAATTAATAAGGGAGATAATTTCAGACCGATTGTCCTCCTGGGAGGGAGGGGAGTTACTTGAGATGGCACAGCCATTGGTGGAGGGAGAAAATGAGTAATTATTTAAAATAGAGCGATGATTAACTTGGTCATACCCCGGACTAAGAGGGGCATGGCTCTTGGGTTTCAGCGTAATAGTTTTATTATAAGAAGAAGAAAGGTTTTGGGATACGGCTCGAGAAAAGGAAGGAAGAGGAGGGATGGGACGTGAGGATGGTGGAGATGCGGAGACATCAGCATATGATTTTGTTGTAGGGGGAAATGCTTTGGATGCTTCGGCGTAGGATATATTATTTTGGGCCATAGAAGCCTTAATGTTGGATTGCCTTTGATATTCAGGGCACTGTTTGCTATTCGCGTAGTGAGGTCCTGAACAGTAGAAACAACATAGATCCTCTACTGTGCAATTCTCACCTGGATGGTCTCCTCCACAACGGTAGCACTTAGGTTTCGAACGACATTGAGACTTCGTATGTCCGTATTTGCAACATCCAAAACATTGAATGGTAGGGAATATGTATAGACTTACAGGGATAGAGTTATAACAGCAGAAAACACGCTTTGGGAGGGTCTGGCCATCGAATGTAAGGACTACCGACGATGTTGGTTTCCATTCTGTAATGCCATCTGTGGTAACCTTGTAATTAATACGTCTAACTTTCAATATTGACCCACATCCTGACGGAGTTTTAATATTCTCTGCAACCTCCTCATCGGACCACTCATTAGGAATACCCTTTGCAATGCCCATTCTCGTAATGTTAAATGTTGGAATGGTTAAGGAGAAACCTCGGCTAATAAGCTCAGTATTTGTTAAAAATGAGTTGGCATCTTCTGGAGATTTTAGTTCTACACAGATTCTGTTGCGGCCTACCTTTTTGACTCCGTCTATGCGAACATTTTTTATATTAATTTTGGTTAACAGCTGACCGAACTTAACCGAGTGGAGAGTACTACCTGAATTAGGCTCTGCTTCGGTACGAGACACATGTACTATAAAAGGAGCTACATCTCTCGCGGAATATCGTTCACGACTGTAACGTGGGGGAGCTAAATGTCTAGTTTGTTTTGCGGTTGAAAGAGAATTTTCATTGCTACTCTCATGAACTCGTTTTCTGCGCTCAATCGATTCAAAGCTAGATAAGGGAGCCGATAGACCTGTTGGCAATTCAAAGTCCGTCCGGGATTCAATATTTTTATTTGCATTTGTGGGTAAGCCCACATTCCCCGACCGACCATGGAGATTTTCCTCCATGGTCGGCTACTAATTTATAAAAAGTACAAAACACTCACCGTATAACAGCACAAATACAACCACCACCAAAAGGACAAACACAAACAATTATAGGATACCAGTAATGTGACTGGGGACACAAATAACAATAGAAAATAGTAATAAACACTATCCACCATGCGCTCACCACAGACACCAACCAGCGAATGACACACGGCCGTGAACCAAGACCAAAATCTTTTGAATGACATTTCTATTTTGTCAACTGTCAAGAGTAAACCATAGAGAATGGCCTGAATTTTTTCACACTAGTGTGGACTGCTCTTTGCTGCAAACTTAAAATGAGACAACTTCATTTTCGCCATATTGGCGCTGTTAGCAGTGCGAGAGAAGTTGGAACTAATTTAAGAAGATGTAAAACATTTTTGTCGATATTGACAACAATGCTCCGCAAATCTACAATAGTCTTGTCAATACTCTAAATATTGACAATACTCTTTTAGGTGCGCGGGCACGCTATGATT
The DNA here is from genome assembly GCA_030269945.2 of Trilocha varians. Classification (NCBI taxonomy): domain Eukaryota; kingdom Metazoa; phylum Arthropoda; class Insecta; order Lepidoptera; family Bombycidae; genus Trilocha; species Trilocha varians. The sequence goes on along the minus strand of AP028275.1, from coordinate 7,451,052 downwards.
TCCCATTTCCTAAAGAAATGCCATAGAAATTGATAGAAATACTGAGACGCATCAGACGCACTCAAACGGCTTTGAACTTTCTTTAATTTTATCGTTTTATGGAAACCTATAAAATATAGCGTCCCTTTTAAAATCGCCACATTTAGTTAGAACTCTAAAATAAAAAGACAAATTTTATAGTATTATAACATTTATTTACAAATTATACAAAGTTTTCTGACTATTCATATCTATCACAAGCAAGGAGAGATCTTCATTCAATTTCATTTGTATCGACGGCTGCACTGTTTCTGCAAAAAAAAACAAAAACAAAGAATTTAGCATTTCGATTTTGAGTATCGGATTTACAAGATCGGTTGCATGAATATCGATTAACCAGTAGTGTGTGATCCACCTCTCGCTCGCTCTTGGCACAGATGAGGGGATAAAACGCAGAAGGGAAAAGCACAAGACATTTCCCACTAAAAACTTTTAATGAGCTTGTAGACAATGAAACTGTTATACATGGTCATATTAATCTACGAGTATTATAATTGTTTGTGATGCAAAGGACTTTAATTAGGTGTTTCAGCTTACAAGAAACATGATCTACAAATTAAATTTAAATTATTATTTTGAACCTGGGTTTATCTTATTTTTTTAATTGGAGGAAATCACCGGATCCCCGCCCGCCCCGCGGGCGGAGTATGTGGGAGTTGCACCGCACTAAAACCTCCAACCGCTCACACTCAGCGTCCGAACCCCGGCTGAGGTCAGAACCCAGGACGGGGTTATGAGGGACGGCGCGACGCGTTACGCCCAAGGCACTCTTTCCCGTCGCGCCGCCCCTTTTGAACCTGGGTAGCACAAGATCAGTCGTTGTGGCAAGATTTTGGGGAGGCCTATGTCCAGCAATGGACGTCTACAGCCTCTAAAGGCTAATGATTGGCCATTCAAGTAATTGTTTAAATAAATAAAAGCATACCTTGAGCATTAGGAACACACAAAGATGAAACTTCATTTTTAATTTCCATTGCACTTGTATCTTCATTGACGTCAGCAAAAACAACTTCCGGTATTTCATCTATAAATATAAATAATATGATAATAAAAGTTATCTAATAATAATAAAATAAAGGCTTGCGCTAATTTAAAATGTGCGACCAGACGGAATTTATAGTAGTCTTATTCCTGTACCAACCCATTACTGCCCACTGTTGGGCTCAGGTCTCCTCAGAAGAGGGATTAGGCATAGTCCACCACGCTTGCCCAGTGCGGATTGGGGACTTCACATATCTTCAAAGGATTTTTAGAATCCTTTTCCGACATACAGGTTTCCTCACGATGTTTTCCTTCACCGTTTTTAGCGAGTGGTGTTGTGAAAAATTGCACATAAATCTTTTTCACATTTAGATTTAGAGGTACAAGCCGGCCGGATTTGAACCTGCGACCTCCCGTTCGGAAGGACGTGCTTCGACCACACGGCCACCACGACTTAGTCTTATTCATTTCGTCGTTTTTAAATTTTTATTTATTTTAATAAAATACCCTCAATGTGAATAGGTTACAATAACCTCAACTCACCTCTAACAGCAGGTATATTAACTTCTATTTTTTGCTTCTTCAAATTCCTCTCCATTTCACTGCCTCTCTTCTTACTCTTCTTAACTCTTTTTTCATCTTTTTGTCTACTCAGCATCATCGTCACTTCATTTCTTATATCATTTTTGATATCTTCAGAGAGATCTATACCACTGTCATATTTCTTAACATATTTTGTTATGGGCTCATCGTCTGAACTATCCTGATTATTTGAAGTTTCTTGCGTGAATATTTTGTGTAGAGTCTTTATTTTATCTTGTAATTCTTTCTGAAATGAAACAATCTCTCATTAACTATAAGAATTTTAGAAGTTGAAACTATTTATTTTATTTTTATTTTTGTAAGTCACACCAACAATTTACTTACACTTAATCCTATTAGAGTAAAATACATTTAAGTTAAATCTATGATGTGTATATAAATCAATTAAAGGTATGCACAGCATTTACCAGAAGTACATAATTTTATACTAAATCTAAAACGTAACTATATGTGAGTAAATTATATGAATTAAGTAGTCTCATTAAATGTTTTAGATATTTTTAGATATTTCTTGTAAGTTCTCTATGGTATGTGATGGGTAGTAGTCCTACAATGAACTGGCATTAAAGAGCTATAAGTGATGGTTACCACTTACTGCCAGAAGTTCAGACACATCTATCTATGAAATAATGTGAATAATGATTTTGTGTTATAATTATTAGAACATAACAGAATATCATTAACTTTAAGATGTTTCTTCATAATAGGTATACAGTGATGAGAAAAAATTTAGATTTGTTGATTTTTTTTCATCATTAACCACTCAAGTGGAAACGTCACTATTCGCTAGATAGCGAAACTGGGGACTTCGTTCGGAATCAATACCGTGTTTGAGCCCCTTTTTAAAAACATTTTTTTCCATTTTTAACTTTGATTTTTAATTAAACCTTACATTTTTGTAGTCCTTTATTACTAAACGACGCTGTATTGCATTTTCAGCGAAAATATATCATCAAATCAAATACGATACGATTAAAAAATGTAAACAAAACAAGTTTTAGAACTCCTGCTTTTGGCTCCTGCCACGGACTTGGCAAAAGTAAACAAACCAATTTGGTTGCCGATCCCAGTTGAGAGGCTAAATCAAAATCTCCCTTTTCTTTCAACATTATTTTTTTACCAACTACCCATTCTTAACCCTTTCACGCTTACAGGAAATATTTTAGGATTATTATTGAATCAATATTTTTTTAATGAATGTCTAACGTAGGTACGTTGTGTTAAAATGTTTCCCATAAAATTAAAAGGAAAATTAAATTTGTACACCCTACAATGTTTTCCAGTGATATCTCTTACTTTACAGAATAACTTAAATATTGTGTAGTATTCGCATATTTAGTCTCAGCCATCGTATTGTCCTGAAAGGGTTAAAAAGCCATTATGTTTGTTTTTATCTATTTTCTATGTCTATGGTGAATCTTACATAATGTCCAGGTTTCGGTATCCTGATCATGTAATGTTCGGGATGTTCCTCAAGGACCTCGCAGGTGGAACACAGATCGTAATCTGCACATGTGAGGCACTTGTAGCGAAAACCATACAGTTTCTTGTTACAACCATTGCATACAACATTGTCATGTACCATTTCTTCGTCACTACTGAGCTCGGTTATATCTGTAATGAAATTTATAAAAATTATTGAAGCGCAAATATTGTTTTAAACTGAGTCTCTTTAACAGTTTTTGTGAAACACTTGATAACACTTGTGTAGGTAATGTTGTTTGGACACACTATTTTGCACTTTTTTTGTTCCATACAGTGTACTAAAACCGCACTAAAACCTCCCGCTAATCGCGCTTGACTACCGATTAGTAGGGGTGACAGGACGCGTAATTGTAAATCCATACAGTGTAATTAAAATTGTATTTTACAGTCAATTTAAAAGTTGTCAATTAAATTACTATAAGCTGTATCAGTTTTTAAATCAATTTGTGTTTTTTGGTACACTAAAGTATATTCTATTCTATTCTAAATTTAATTTATGTATTTGTGAGAGTAGGCATAGTTTATTTCACCAATGATTTTATTCCATTTTGGCATAGAATTATTATTTCTATGCATTTTGTTGTTTGTTGTTTGAAAGAAAGAAAAATCATTTATTCAACACGCACATAGAGGACATTCATATTAATATAACATTTAAACATTACAATACCTATTTAAACAAAAAAAATTAAAATAAAGTAAATCGAACAAGACAGAGACTTGTCCTCAGTGGCGTGCGAATAGGTTTCAGCTCAGCAAAAGCTTATGGTCTCAAAGAAGACCAAAAGCACTGATTTTCAGCTGAAACCTACAAAACCCGATGCCATCTGCCTACAGTTTATCATTCTCTGTATCTGTTTTTAATCAATGTTTTTAATTTGCGGAAAATTATGGTGGTCCTATTTATATTTTTAACTACACTAGTTATTTAAGATCTTCTATTGTAACTTTTAGCAAGAATGAGTTTTTTGTTCATATAATTTCAATATTACCTCCATCTTGACTGGGTAAATGTAGACTAGGTACAGCATCAGAATGCAGGTGTTTGTTTTTTATGCTGGACGGTGCAAAATGTCGGGAACACACTCTATATCGTAGACGAATGTCCGGTCTTTTGTCAAGTATATCAAGTCTCCTTGCTAATCTCAACCATTCTTTTTGTCTGAAATTAAACAAGAAATAATGATTGTCATTCAGTGATCACTGGGTTTAAGTATTCTGTAGAGACATATGATTTGTCTTTCTTTAAATGAGGGTTGAGAAGAGTTCTACATACATATACAGAAGTTGGCGACCCGGTAGTGTCCCACATTGCAGGAGTTTATGAGCAATAGTCCTGTCCTGTACCAACCCATTACTGCCCACTGTTGGGCTCAGGTCTCCTCCGAAGAGGGATTAGGCATAGTCCACCACGCTTGCCCAGTGCGGATTGGGGACTTCATATATCTTCAAAGGATTTTTAGAACCCTTTTCCGACATGCAGGTTTCCTCAAAATGTTTTCCTTCACCGTTTTTAGCCAGTGGTGTTGTGAGAAATTGCACATAAATCTTTTTCACATTTAGATTTAGAGGTTCAAGCCGGCCGGATTTCAACCCAATGAGCAATAGTAACCACTTACAATAAGGTGGGTCATTAGATAAAAAAAACGTGATTGTAATAATTTTCTCTCTCACAAACACCAGTTTGTTTCTGCAGTACGATAATATGATTTTTGTTGTGTAAACTGGTGAGAACCATGAAGATTGTATTCGTATTCTAAATTCAATTTTAAAATAAAGAACTTCAATTTCTTTTTAAAATTATCTGAAATATGTCCATACCTTTCCTCATCCTTTGGTAAACAAAAATAGTTGAGAAGTCTGTGCATTCGACTATTGCGGCCACATCCAGATACACAGCAATAATTAACCATTTTGTTATTTGTAGCAGCTCAGTAAATTATTTTTGTGTTTAGACTATCAACATCACTTAAATCGCCGAATATATACAATTTTATATGTGGTTTTAACTTTTAACCGTAAACTTATTTATTTTAACAATTAGAGTTGTTCATTGATTGAAGGAATTTGTGAAGAATGGACTAAATGGAATAAATAACAATGAAATTCCAAAATGTAAACACAAGTTTCAATTTTGCGAAAACTTCCGAATTCCGAAACATATCCGAAATCCGAATGCTTTGTATGTATGTATTTTTGATTATGGCAACTAGTGTCGTTAGCCAACAAGTGTTGCCAGCGTCGTGTTATGGTTATGCATGGGGTACATAGCAAGAGGAAATTAGCTATTTTTTTATAAATATACAAACAAAAATCCAGTAATAATACTGGCACCTGGAACAAACACAAACATAGAATAGGTGTTAGTATTTTTATAGTATATAAAATAATAATACATTGAGAAATACGTACATAATAATATGATTATAGTTTAATATTGTTAGTAGAAATAAACTTAATTAGAGAACATATTACTTGAGGATCTGGGAACATAGAAAGGATATGGCGAATGTTAAGTGGACGTTGAATTTTTAATTCCTTAATAACACTATCTAAGGCGATAGTGTTATTTAATGGGCAGTTCAAAAAAATATGATCCACGCTCCCTTCATCCAGACCACACTCACATAGAGAGTTGTCCCGGATTCGGAGTTTGTGGAGGAACACTGGTGAGCAACAATGTCCCAAACGGACTCTGATCAGCACAGATAAGGCTTGTCTGCGGACGTCTTTAAAGTTAACGAACCATGGTCTTCTTGGGATGTCTGGCTGAATTGAAGCATATAAGCAACCTTTGATTTTATTGGACTTATCCCAGTAGGACTTCCACGAGTTAAGAAGGTCCGCCTTTGCTATATGTAACAAATCGTAGGTTTGAACGTTGAAGTGCCTACGATCTGCGGTACCGGCTGAAATGGCATGTTTAGCATATGAGTCCGCCATTTCATTGCCTGAAATACCGGAGTGACCCGGGATCCAAGCTAAAGATATATCAATTTTGTTAGTGTGACCCAGATATAGACATTCTTTAATATTATAGATAATTGAACTTTGAATTTTGTCCTTAAAGGGGTTTTTAAGGATAGCTTCCAGGGCACTTTTCGAGTCTGAAAAAATTATGGCTTTACGTATAGAGGTATGGGACAAGATAAATTGGCAAGCCTCCAGAATGGCAATACATTCCCCAGTAAAGACCGAGGATTGTGGAGGACTTTGAAATTGTAACAGAATGCGAGAATTTTGATAGTAAACTGCGGAACCTGTATTGCCATCCTGGGAGAACTTGGACGCATCAGTGAAAAATCTGTGGTAATCATGCCATTTGGACTCCACCATGCAGAGGAAGCGAGCATTAGCCTGAAATGAGTCTTTATCCAAGCCAATGGATAGTGCGACCTCTGGGGTAAAGTGAAGAACTTCAAAAGATGATCCAAACATGGGCAGTCTGTCCCACTGTAGGACATGTGTCGATTCTTCGACTGCACAGATCTTTCTAAATGAGTTTATAATTAATGGAGGAACTTTGTTCGGCCAATATTGTGAATGGTCAATGTGGTATTCAAGACGACGAAGGCTCGACCAAAGTCTATGGTTTTTGTTAATAAAAGTTTTAAAAATGAATCTGTCGGCCAGATACTGTCTGCGTAAGCCCAGTGGAGGTTCAACGCTCTCTACCTGTAGGGCGTTAATAGGAGTTGACTTCATACAACCGAGAGTTATGCGAAGCGCCTTAGATTGTATCCGGTCTAGTTTAGTAATGGCGGACTTGTTACAGGGCTCTAGAAGAAAAGTACCATAATCCATTAGGCTTCTGATTATTGCGTTATAAATTAACTTTAATGAAAACGGATGGGCCCCCCACCAAACGCCAGCCAAGGTGCGAAGTATGTTACAATTCTTTTCGCATTTGGCGGTGATATATTCGAGGTGGGGTCTACCAGATAATTTCGAATCCAAGATGATGCCTAGAAACTTTGCTCTGTCTTCATTTTTAATGATAGTTCCATCGATTTGAAGGGAGATGTCAGGATTAGTTCTTCTACGCGAATAAACCACCACTGAGCTTTTAGATGCAGACAGTTTAAGACCGTGAGAGGACAACCAGCCATTCAGAGAGTCGAGAGATGTTTGTAAAGAAGCCCTGGAGTCATCCAGATCCGGAGAGCTAGTATAAATACATATATCATCAGCATATTGTAGAATACTACAGTCTATGTTTATTGACATGTTAAGGTCAGACGTATATATACTATATAATAAGGGACTCAGGACTGAACCTTGCGGGAGACCCCTCCAAACCGTTCTGGACATTTTGGTCTCCTCACCCGGGACGCTCATGGAGATAGTTCTACCTGTCAGAAGATTCCCTATACAGTTTCGCATCTTAATCGGTACACTCAGCTGGCGTAGCTTACTTCTGAGTGCCGAAAGAAGGACGTTATCGTAGGCAGACGAAATATCCAGAAAGCAAGCTAGAACGGAATGACACTCGCTGAAGGCGATTCGGGTATCCGTGACAAACGAAGCTATGCTGTCTATGGTACTACACCCCCTACGAAATCCGTACTGGGACTCTGCTAATAAACCTCTAGACTCCATAAACCATTCCAACCTATTCTTAAGCAGGTGTTCAAATATTTTTCCAATAGCTGGTGACAATGCAATGGGGCGGAAATTATCTGGGTTGTCGGGTGACTTCCCAGGTTTTAATATAGGGATAATAAGGTAGGACTTCCAGGCCACAGGGATGTACGAACTGGAAAAGCAGGTATTTAGTATATTAAGAAGCAATTGGCGGCTATGATGTCCTGAATTTTTATAAAAAGAGTACGGGATCCCATCTAATCCTGGCGCAGAATCTCTAACATGGTGTAAGACCATGCTCAGTTCGTTAATAGAAAAAGGTTCATCTAGAGGGTCACTAGATATGACTAAATTATCAAAAGAAGTGGGACACTCGTCTTCGAGAGGGGCGAAGGGAGGAGCAAGTTTATTAAAGAATTGGAGAGCGACGTTAACTGAGGACATTGAGGAGTTTTGTGGGTTGAAGCTGCGTCTATATTTTTTTATATTTTGCCATACCAAAGAAGAGGATGAAGCCGGGGATAAGGAGGCACAAAACTTTTTCCAGCTTTCTGATTTTTTTTTTTTTTGAAAAGTCGTCTAGATTTAGCTAGCGATTGGTTGTATATCTGAAGATTGGCAGTGGACATATCTGCGACATAGTTCCTCTGCGCCTCCTTGCGCGTTTTGATCATTTTAGAGCATTCCTCATCCCACCAGGGGGGAGAGGGTAATCGACCAGAGGCGGAGTTCTTAATTGGAATAGTCTTATCTGCCGCCAGTAAAATAGCTTTGGAGAATTGGTCTACATGAGTATCAATCAGGTACGGGGAGAATGGAGGCAGGGCAGAAACGAGGCTCTCAAGTTCTTGTTGGTAAGTGTCCCACTTCACATTGTTAATTCGGTATTTTAATAAGGGGGTTTTATTTAAGGAAGGAAGAGACCTGTTTAAAAAAGTTGTGCAAATAGGATAGTGGTCACTACCATATGTCAAATCCAGGTGGTTCCAATCTAATGAAGAGGCCAGAGAGGCAGAGCATAAAGTTAAATCTAAGCAGCTCTTATTCTGTCCCAGTATAGGAAGCCTGGTGGCAGACCCATCATTGAGAACTACTAGGTTTTTTTCATCAATTACCTCTGCTAACATTAGACCATTAGTATCACAATTGGCCGACCCCCACAAAACATGATGGCAGTTGAAGTCCCCAAGTAAGATAAGAGGATTAAATAAACTACATATATTATTTAGAAATTCTATAGGAAAGGTAGTAGTAGATGGAATATAGATTGAGATAAAATTAATTCCAAGGATGTTTATTCCTATGGCATTAATTTCCTCTCTGTGGGAAGGAAGAGAAAGTGGGGAAGAAGAAAAAGCGTTATTCAAGAGTATAGCCGTTCCGCCATAACCGTCAGAACGATCATCACGGAACGTACTATAACCAGAGAAATTAAAATTGAGATGTGGTCGAAGCCACGTCTCAGACACAGCAAAGAGAGCTGGTTTGTGGCAATTTATAAGGTGAATAAATTCACTTTTTTTTGGGATTGCGCTCCTGGCGTTCCACTGGAGGATTTTGAGTTGATTCATTGTTATATGATACAATTGTGTCTATGATACTTTTGGCAACGTGGTCTGGTAGATTTATATAAGTAAGGATGGGGGTGAGTAAATTAATAAGGGAGATAATTTCAGACCGATTGTCCTCCTGGGAGGGAGGGGAGTTACTTGAGATGGCACAGCCATTGGTGGAGGGAGAAAATGAGTAATTATTTAAAATAGAGCGATGATTAACTTGGTCATACCCCGGACTAAGAGGGGCATGGCTCTTGGGTTTCAGCGTAATAGTTTTATTATAAGAAGAAGAAAGGTTTTGGGATACGGCTCGAGAAAAGGAAGGAAGAGGAGGGATGGGACGTGAGGATGGTGGAGATGCGGAGACATCAGCATATGATTTTGTTGTAGGGGGAAATGCTTTGGATGCTTCGGCGTAGGATATATTATTTTGGGCCATAGAAGCCTTAATGTTGGATTGCCTTTGATATTCAGGGCACTGTTTGCTATTCGCGTAGTGAGGTCCTGAACAGTAGAAACAACATAGATCCTCTACTGTGCAATTCTCACCTGGATGGTCTCCTCCACAACGGTAGCACTTAGGTTTCGAACGACATTGAGACTTCGTATGTCCGTATTTGCAACATCCAAAACATTGAATGGTAGGGAATATGTATAGACTTACAGGGATAGAGTTATAACAGCAGAAAACACGCTTTGGGAGGGTCTGGCCATCGAATGTAAGGACTACCGACGATGTTGGTTTCCATTCTGTAATGCCATCTGTGGTAACCTTGTAATTAATACGTCTAACTTTCAATATTGACCCACATCCTGACGGAGTTTTAATATTCTCTGCAACCTCCTCATCGGACCACTCATTAGGAATACCCTTTGCAATGCCCATTCTCGTAATGTTAAATGTTGGAATGGTTAAGGAGAAACCTCGGCTAATAAGCTCAGTATTTGTTAAAAATGAGTTGGCATCTTCTGGAGATTTTAGTTCTACACAGATTCTGTTGCGGCCTACCTTTTTGACTCCGTCTATGCGAACATTTTTTATATTAATTTTGGTTAACAGCTGACCGAACTTAACCGAGTGGAGAGTACTACCTGAATTAGGCTCTGCTTCGGTACGAGACACATGTACTATAAAAGGAGCTACATCTCTCGCGGAATATCGTTCACGACTGTAACGTGGGGGAGCTAAATGTCTAGTTTGTTTTGCGGTTGAAAGAGAATTTTCATTGCTACTCTCATGAACTCGTTTTCTGCGCTCAATCGATTCAAAGCTAGATAAGGGAGCCGATAGACCTGTTGGCAATTCAAAGTCCGTCCGGGATTCAATATTTTTATTTGCATTTGTGGGTAAGCCCACATTCCCCGACCGACCATGGAGATTTTCCTCCATGGTCGGCTACTAATTTATAAAAAGTACAAAACACTCACCGTATAACAGCACAAATACAACCACCACCAAAAGGACAAACACAAACAATTATAGGATACCAGTAATGTGACTGGGGACACAAATAACAATAGAAAATAGTAATAAACACTATCCACCATGCGCTCACCACAGACACCAACCAGCGAAAAAAACATCCGAATGCTTTCGAAAAATATTTTACTTTTTAAAGTTTGACGTTTTGATGTATCCATCGGCAACGTTTGCCAATGAATGTTGTTGCACCAGTTTGAACGAGTAACAGCGACATCAACAACAAAGCTCATTTTAGCATCAGTTTGTATCTTTGTATCAATTTTGAACATAGGTTTATACAGTCATGTACTTATGTACGAAATTGTAGTATGCCATTTTCTTTTAGTACGATTATTAATCAAATCATTCAGTAAAATAACAAGTGTGCAATTGAAACAAAGAAGATCTTTGTTTTGTTTTTGTTGTAATTTTATTACTCTGAAATGTAAAAAAATTAAAAAATTTAATAACACGTAAAATTTCACGTAAAAATCACGTAAAATTTCAGAAGAACTAACAGAATATTCCACACACTACATCTTCTGATACATGTGGAATGTAAAACCAAAAGTGTCAACCCTTTCGACGTTTTCTAATGCTGGAAATGTTGGTAGTGCCTACCGAATCGAATATGTTTAACAGGGTATCCCAAAAGCATGCAACATGAACGGGAAGTACTTACCTTAAATATTAGAGATAGGATGTTTTGCTGAAAGGAAACATCGTTTTATTTTTGATGTTTAATAATACTGCTTTCACAGATTTTTCGTGCGTGGTAACAAAATCGGAAAAAATCAACATCCTGTATTTTTAGGATATTTTTATTAAAAATAGGGATTGGTGATAAAGGGTTAACATTTAATTTAAGGAATTATTTAAATAATAATAATATATTGTCCAAAAAATAAAAATTACAACAGTGAATAACCCTTATCACTTAGGGGAATGCGATTCTCACTTACTGGTTAAGGATATAAAATTTGATGAAAATCGGCCCAGGTCTGCCGTTTCAGAGTAGTATGGTAACTAACACTGTGATACGAGAATTTTATATTTAAGACCGTAAATTATTCTTCTGTTATTAATTAATTTCATAATTAATTATTAAATTTAAAAGTTATTTGAAAGTAATTTGCTAATTTTATATATAATGGCGTTATAGACAAAGAAATGCTTTAGTGACATTATTATAATCACCCATTATTTTTTGTTAATTAAGCATAATTTATATAATCCTTTTTCTGCCAATAAAGAATCGTTAATCATAATTATGCTTCAGACGTCCCTAACAGATTCAAAGGGCAGACAGCGTGAGGACATTTCATTACTTTAATATTATTGCACCCCTCCATCACCCCGCAGCCGTCGCAGACAGATCAGTCTGTGCCAGGGATCTGCAAACTTCAACCCGCAGGATTAATTGAGCTCCTCAAAATTGCAATCAACCCACGATAATTAAAAACTTCTAAGGTTTTATTAAGAAGCGAGTTTGCTGAAAATAAAAATCAAAATATCTGATGTAAAAACTTAAATGCCTATTATCTTCCATTATTCAAAACTAGATTAAAATGTATCTAAATGAAAAAAATCGTTGATTTGTCGAAATCTACCAAAACAAAAGTTAACATATTTTGATCCTCCTGAAGTCTAAGTGATTATTGTCCTTTAAAGTTTGGAGACCCCTGATCCACGCACCCTGTAAATTAGATATTGATCGCATTCGCATCTGAAATAACGCACACGTAGACAGGTAGACATGTCGGTACAACTCCAGACACCTGCACACAAGCACACGTTGCAGTTCAGCTACTCGCCGCCGGACGGTTTCTCAAACCCTATAAAACAGCCTGGCCAGTGCAATAATACAGCATTTTGAAAAAACCTACGAACTGAGATCGTTGTGTTTTGTGATCCAAGATGTGGCCGACCGGCTATGTTTACCCAACAAGACGTATTCATGAACCAGACATGAGAGGAAACCCTTCGGAGAACATGGCCATGGTAGGAGTGAACACTGTAGCCCCTGTGTACGCAAATGATTACCATCGTTGGGGTCACAGGCCGGATGCTTACAGACATCAGAGAGCGCAATACCAACATTATCATGCCAATGTAGTATGGGATTCTGGATCTACCACCCCGTCAGACAAGTACGACTTTCAAGTACACGTCGATGTTCGTAACTATTTGCCCGACGAAATCTCCGTAAAGGTTGGGGGTGGCTTCGTCATAGTCGAGTGCAAGCACGAGGAAAAGGAAGACGAACATGGTTATATCTCGCGGCAATTCAGGCGCCGTTACAGACTTCCTGCATCCTGTAATCCTGACTGTGTGGAATCCAGGTTGTATTGTGACGTGTTGATTGTGTTCGCGCCTAAATCAACCGTTGCTAATGAGGAGCGAAATGTTCCTATCACGCAAATCGTTAGACGGGAAGTCAAGGAGCCAGCTGAAATAGAGGCGAAAGAACCGCAGCAGCAATGTAGCGGATAGTTGCAGCCCCGACTGCACTGTGTTAATTTATTTTGCAGACCTCATTGAAGAAAAATCAAGTCATGGCTTTATTGTATATTTTTTTTGTAGTAAACCCTTTTTTAAATTTCTATGTGTGTGTTTTATTTGCATAGTACCCATATTCCATACATTTAGGATTTTAATATGAATTAATTTAAGCTAACACGCTAATGCGATGATGTTTTTGTGCTGAGGCGATGTTGAGTTGTAGTCCAGTTAATATGGATACTAAGAGTAATGCAGCAAGCAAACGCAGAGTATACTTGCATCGTACAATTATTTTGGGTCCACCTGATGGTAAAGTTACAGTCGCTTATGGACCACAGGACAGTAAGACTCTTCTCAAACATCGTTTAAAGAAGTCTATTATAGTAAGACGGGTTTTGTGACTATTGCAAGCTCTTGTGAGTGAACAAGATTGACGAATACTTGACACAATTTTATTATTGTATTTTATGGATTTCTGTCACGAACACGAACAGCACGAACGAACAGTAAATAGGCCATAATAGTGAACGAAAGAATAAATTAATGTAAACATCGTATTCTTCTTGAAATATTGTGTATTTTCTGGTATTTTCAATTCAAATAATAATCGGAAATAACTTGGCATTTCATAGTTTTTATCACCAAAGTCCACAACGTGACACACAACAATGCTCAGCAATAGCGTATATTTCTAAATAATTAAAACTCAGGATCTTTTATTTCTGTATTCATTTATTTACACTTATTTTTTACATTATATTTAAAAAAATATTAACAAAGGATTAAAATTTAAAAATACAATATAAAAAACAGAGGCCCACTGAAGACGAGGTCTACGACCCAAGCCATCAGTGGTCAGGGTTCAAGAGAGAGAGAACCTCCTCACAATACGCACCGTGTCAAGAACGACCGCCTTCTGAATCAGGCCCTTTACCCAGCCGGGGAGCGAAAGCTTCTCTAGATGTTGGTCGAAGCTTTTCGCTATTAGACCGTGCACAGATACAACGATCGGAACAATGATGGTCGATTCAACACGCCACATGTGTGGATTTTAGGATCTTTATTATTAACGACTTTTATTACAATTAAGATACAAAATTAAACATCAGTCTTTGTTTAGGAACAGACTAGATCTAAAAACTAAGATTAAAATTAAACACTATTGCATTTCTGATCACCACTCTCGCAGAATCCATGGTCGGCTGCTTTTGAGTCTTTTGGTTCTGCCGTTTCCTTCCTGACGGGTCCAGTTTGAGTTATAGGCACCACTCGCTCTCCATTATCATCTAATACTTTCCTCGGAGCGGTAATGGTTAGGATACCATCACTTGAGAGTTCGGAAACTACATCGGTCGACTCCGCACCTTTAGGCAATGAGTACTTTCTTACAAACTGTCTGGAAACAAACCCGTGCTCGTCTTGCTTGTCTTCGTGCTTAGCTTCAACAACTACGTACCCATCTGAAGTCTTCACAGAGATTTCTTCGGGAGCGAAATGTTGGACGTCCAAGTTGATCTGGAATTTATCTTTGTCGGTCTTAATTGTGGAGCCCAGGTCTTTTGCTAGTGATGCCATGTGTCGCCAGGGTCGGAAGTAGTCGTGAACGATCCATGGAGTCATCATGTTGGTTAAGAAATCGTCAGGAGTGAGAGCCATTCCGAAGTCTTGGTCTGCTAGTTTGTTGTCTCGCTGTTTTTTGCACGAACACTCTTCTGCCAACGTTGGACTCATCAGCAGGATTGCTGATATCACAGTAAACGAAAACACACTGAGAAACTTCATTTTCACCGATTTAGTACAGAGTTTCTTTTCAAAACACTTGCACGATTGTAATCGCTTGAATTCCCTTTTTCAAATGACATGAAGTTCTCGCGCCCTCCTTCCTTTTATACTCGCCCGACATCTAGTGGCGAGTAGATTTTTCTGGAAATTTTTCAAGCGTTCGCAAACGTGTATGTTTACTAATAATCCACGTTACCTGTGATGCAATGTTTATCTTATCGACGAAATTATTTAGTAACATTCTACACTGATAATTAGTATAGTATTAATAAAATTTATAGCAGTCTAATAAGCCGATACGTTAAATTAGTCACCTAAGTTTTAGAACATTCGTTTGAAACTAGAAATTTCGATTCAGTGTCTTTTTAAAACTAGTGCAATAACAACTTTAAAATTTGTAATGATTTATTTTTGAGTTAAAGTGTAAATAGCGATGTATTATTAAATATTAAATTAGTGATAAATTTGGTAATAATGCCATCTAGCGTTGAATAGCCAAGATAAAAACGTTTTGTGTTCAGTGTGCAGTCTGGGTTGTTGAACCCTCGTCGAATGTACTAGAAGTTCGATTACCATCGAGAACTTTCTGGAAAATTCTACAACACAACAATTGACTTTGAGTGCAGTATTCAACATTGTACGCTTGTGTTCCAGAATGATTGAGTAGATTATTGATACGAGTGATGTTGAATGTCATTGGGTAGATAAGATTTGTCTTATATTTATCATTTTTAATTTAGAATCTTAAATTTAGATTTTCGAGCCTTTGATTTGATCAATTAGTTTTTTTTTCCAAGGTTCGGCTTTAGTCTCCAGATTATGGTGGAAACCGTATTGCCCGTGTCGAGTACTTTTGCATGGTCGTACTTATTAGATAGAGTTCGGAGTTCATTTTAGTGGTTAGTTGTATGGTTTTATCCTTAATTTTGTTGTATGGTTTTTAATGTTTGTTTAGAGGAATAGAATATAATATTATTTACTGTACAAAAAACACCGACCAAGTAATTTACAAACTGATACGGTCTCCAGCGGATAGCCAATGCCTTTTTTCCTTTCAAAGACGAATGGTTATGTAATTGTAAAACCTTTAGTGACCGAATAAAATTTAAATAGAAGGTGAACTCTACCCACGAAATAATCGTATTTCGTATTTAAAAAAAATCATCTAAAACAGTCCACTTAAAAAAAGTTCTTTGATCTCGACAAACAAAAAAATACAGTTCACTTGATAAACCTTTTTCGGGAAGTCGGTCAGTAAAATCAAGCACAAATAACCCTTAAATGGACAATTTTTCTTTTACGTTTTAAAAAAATATATATTAGTGTAATAGACATGTATTACTGTACTGTCTACGAAAAAATGAGTACATACAAAAATTTAGACATGAATTTACTATACTTAAAAAAAAACGGTACAAAATTCGTTCAGAAATAAGAACTAGTTGTCAAAATTAACAAAAAATTTAAAGAAGGTCAATTTTATCTGTAATGTTTAGTATGTTGTTTAAAAACAACATTCTCCATTTAAGGGTTGATGTATGAAGTTTGATGAAGTTTATAAATAAAACACATTTTCTAAATATCGTGGTATATTTTCAAAAATATCGTATGACAATACCTGCATTATTTATTTACATACAAAAATTAAATACAAAATTAAATTAAGGATGCCTTAAATACACAAAATTAAGCCTTAAATTATCAATTATTCGAAATGGATGTATTTACAAAATAATAGCTTCAAATAATTTTATACAAAAGTCGAAAATTCAATACGCTGATGACTGATTAGAAATATTTTTTATTTAATTTATTTTTATTCTGGAAACCGGAAAAGTAAATTGTGATTTTAGGCCATATTTAAGAGTAATAAGATCTTACCACGATATTTAATTAATTGAGTTGTCTCGATATTTCGTTGTTGTTGCAAACGTCATGATCACGAGAAGACTGGATACTGCGGGTCGATTTAAGAGCTAACAAATCTGTCTACCCTCTTTCTCTTTTGCAACAACGTTGAAATATCGAGACAACTCAATTAATGAAATATCGCGGTAAGAACCCGTTCAAAATGCATGAAAGTATTATAGAAAACCGCGAGTGTCTGAATAAGTTTATAGTAATAAGATCCCTGAAATTATATAAAAATTGTAAAATTAATAGATTACGATAACTCATGAGCTGCATTTAATTAATTACAAAGATGAATTTAGACGGAATATTTATTACAATTAATATTATTATTTATTTCCAGCAATTATAAGTTCTATCAGCGATCAAACGAACATAATGTAATGTTTATATAAAAATTTCTATCTATAATATAAAAAAAAGCGCATCGTTACAACTAGAAGCGATCTGAGCCTTTTCTGCTTTTTAAATTAATATTCAATACAAATTATATCAACAACTTCATAAGGGTCATCTATTATTTATATGACGGGGTGATAACAAGGGAAACCAACCTATTCACCGTGCGGGTAGTTGGAAGTGGAGACTTCCTATAAATAGGCGCTGGCCGCCGTTATTGATCATTACTGTTTGTATTGTCGAGGCGAACGGACCTCTCGGATGTAAAAGTAGTAAACTGTTAAAACTCGTTATTCTGAAGTTTTTATTCAAAAGTATTGATCATCAAGTGTTCAAGTGGACATTGTGACGTCATTCCTGACAAATTTAAATGAAGATCGACTATTTACAACGTCATTGCACCTCAACACACTATTTACGCCGTCATATATAATGGTTGTATAGAGATTATTATATCGCGTGACAATGCAATAATGACAAAATGGCGCTGATCTGATGATGTATTCGGAGGGTCATAGGAACTCCTGTACTAAACCAGATAGACCCGTCGTGTTACTCGTTTTACTTGTATTAGCACTCTACTGCTACATGATATTCAGGATCTTAAAAGCTTGTATTTAAAGTTTTCTTTAAAATATAGTTTAAATTCGTCAAAATCAACTTTAAATAAACAATAAATGACCCGTATATTTTTTTGTTGAATTTGGAATGATCTCGAGAGAAAACAAAAATATTACTGTCAAAAATTGTAATGATAATGTTTGTACAGATGTATAATGCGTTTTTAAAGATATGGCACAATATTCATGTTTTTTATTCATCATTTTCTCTCGATAAAACCCCATTATTTGTATCTTATTTTTGACCTAACCTAACTTATTACTTAATCTCGGAAAAAATAACAAATTAAAAGAACACGCTGTATGCATCTATAAAATATTCAGTTCTTTTGAAATAATGTCGAAAATATAGTCAATTTGACTAAATACACAATATTAACTTTGATTATTTAATTCGTTTTATATCTAATTTATTTGCTAGATTTTTTTTTATAGATGCACACAACATGGTAACACTTAAAAAAGCATTTTTGAAACAAATTTTCATTCAAGCCTGTATGTATGTACAGTATTATCTTTATTATTATAAAAACAAAAAATATTGAGTATAATGTCATAAATGGTAAATTAATAAAAAATAATAAACTTGTCTATAGTAAAAAAATACGTAAATAATGAACACATTTAAGTTGGAGATCAGATTTATCGGTGAGATAATATTTCAGTGCAAAGCAAAACAAAGAGATTATTAAAATAAAATACAATCGTGTGTCATTGTAAAATTATGATTCCATTATTTGCAATCAATTAAAAAAAACCTTTTATTTTTTTAATTTAAAAATAAAAAAGACGACTTCTTAGGCGGTAGTTAGCTATTTTAAATAATAATAAAATACATTGTACATACATACAGACTTAAAAATATTATTTTTAGGCTGTCAGTTTATTTACCATCACATCATAATTCTTACCAATACTGTAATGTTCTTTGATGAATAATTATTATTTAGTTATCTTTATTGTACGTATTTTTATAACACTATTCAGTTACTAATATTTTAATATAAAAATGGCTAAAAACACAATTTATTTTTATATTTTTAATCACCAAAGAACATCGCAGTCTCACCTTCGCAATTCGTTCAAATATAATTGTATAATATAATATATTGGTACAAAATCTAAATTACAATTTAAATATTTTTTAGTCTAAATACATAATACGTTCAAACAGTC
This sequence comes from Trilocha varians, assembly GCA_030269945.2. Taxonomy (NCBI): domain Eukaryota; kingdom Metazoa; phylum Arthropoda; class Insecta; order Lepidoptera; family Bombycidae; genus Trilocha; species Trilocha varians. The sequence goes on along the minus strand of AP028275.1, from coordinate 7,431,952 downwards.
GCTCCGTACGAAATTTCTCGTACGATTTTAAATTACATAAAAAAAGTTTATCGCACACTGCAGACGCATTTGTAAATGCGGTTGGATACGGCTAGGGTGTGCGCGCATTGATAAACAAATTTGTAAACGCATCGAAAATGTTTTGAAATGTGTAAACGTGTGTAGTCATTATTAAATTAATATTAAAAAAAAAACTCGAATTCCACCAAAATTAATTTTTAACTTGGCAACACAGAAACTATCTATAAATGCATTATATCTACAGCGCACATAATCCCGTCAAATTAATTTGTGCCACGTGGATACATGATTTGGCCACCAAAAATTCGTACGAAAAGATTTTTAAAAAATCTCCGCCCGAAAACCATCAAAAGAAATGCAATACAAAATGGCCTCCATACATAATAAATACATATTTTTAATATTCATTATTCGTTCTTTGGACATTGCTCGGAGTTAGAACGAGTCTTAATAAATTTGAAGACCCGTTCTCACTCATTACTTATAATTATAAAATTAGTGTTTAGTACAGATCTACTCTAAATCAATCTTATAAGTGTGATAATAATAGAAATTCCGAAGATGTATTTTTAAAGTTTTTGGAATGAAGTTCCTTATCGCGCGTTGTGAAAGGGCTAGACGGAAAACGAAAAGTTGTCACGACAAAACGTTTAAAACACGTTCCTTATTTGTTTTAGACAATTATCGCTAGATGGCGCTGTGATCAAAATCTTTTAAAACACGTACCTTATCGCGCGTTACGTTAGGAAAAAAATAATAAGATATCTTTTAATAGAAAGGAACTTCGTTCTATTCGGGTGTCCCATGACACCTCTCAAGTTTTTATTTGAATAATAGTGGAAATTACACTATTACGATTAAAAACATTATTTCAGCAATTTGTGTCCAAAATTAAATTTAATTGATGAAATTCTGATTCCAAAACTGATGAAAATCTCGATTGACGAGAATCGAATGGTGAAATTTCCAATTCAAATTAACTGGTGAGCGTCAAAATGCATGAAACATTCAATTGATTAATTGTATTTTAATGCATTATTTTCCTATATCTATATCTTGTGAGATTCTACATAATACCTACAAGTGTATACTAAAACTAATAAAGCTTTAAAAATTGTCCATTTTAACGAAAAACTGTGAAACACTATGAACTATGTCTATCCTTGTCAGTTATACCTATGTGAGAAAGAGATAGACACTTCAAAAATACACCTTCAGAATTAAAATATTAATAGTACAGTCAGCAAAACTAGTGTAAAAAATCATTTTTTCAGTTCTAGAGAAGCTATAATTATACAAAATATACAAAACTTAAGCGAAAGAAAAGTTTATGTTTAAGAATAACTATTGCCGTCTCTGTCGCACATATCTAAATTCGTATGAGTGAGAGAGACAGGTGATAGTTTGTTGTTTCGTCTCCTCGTATAGAGATGAAAACGTGAACGTCAGTGTCGAATACCTAAATTTACTTTAAATGGCAGTTTTTATGAAAAGATATGATTTTAAAAATATTTTCAAGTCTTTTTAAGTTTAAATTTAGATGTGACATGTATTTGGTTCCTTATTCGAATGTCCGAAATAGGTCGAATAAGTCATAGTTTTCATACAATAATATCAAAAGTATTAAGATATCTTCCAAGCTTAAATTGAGAAGGAATACAGGGTGGATCTGTAACTTTGGACAATCTGACGTGGGGTGAATGACCTGATGAAATTAAACTTTAAAACCACTTTTATTTTAGGAATAGAATAAAAAGAAATTACATCATAGTATGTAAATCCGCAACGATAGTCGTACGTTTTCCATACAATGTCAGAAAAAAAAGTTTAACCGATCCAAAAAATAAAAATGTTGCTAAGTTGTATTTCGACCCACCCGGTGGTCCCGCCTTGTCGTGGCGGTGGGCTGGAGCGTGCACCCTCGCACACCGCAAGGTGTTTAACTGGCAAGAGGGTGCCGCGACTAAGAGGACCACACGGAGCTCCTCTCCCCACACCGCTTGTTAAGCAAGCGGTGCCCTCGGGGACGAGGAGGGTGGCTGGTGGGCCACCGGAGGAGGACGCCGAACCGCAGGCGGCGGGTAACCTGCACCCAGGCGATCGCGAGCCTTGGGGGACTAAATCCCCCCCAGAAAGTGCGACCGCACCGCCTTGGGAAAGCGGTGCGAGTAATCCCCACTGTAAAAATAATATGGAAATGTCGGATAAAGATTGCGCCTTGCCGGACGATCCGGCCCCAGGCACCCGGCGCCCGCGGGTATCCGGGCCCGCGGGTGTGAAGACGCCCACCGATGCCCACGTAGGGGTAGGCAACCAGGCCCCTACGATGGAAGTAGACACTGGAAGGCACTCGCAGGTAGCCGGGCCTGCGAGTGGCAATGACACCGATGCCCGGGCCCAAATCGTCCCGTTCTCTTGGGCGGACGAGATGGGCTCGGAGGAGGATGCGGGACCAGAGCCGTCATCGAGTGATGCCGGCTCTGGAGAGCAATTTAATGCGGAAAGGATCCTCCGCAAGAGGAAGTCCTATACGCGGAGGACCTCGGGGGGCGACTCGTCCTCTCGCGGTGAGGAGCCGCGGAGAACGAGACGCTCAGGGAGGCTGGCCGCCAAGAGCGGTGGCGCCGGGCCCAGCCAGGACTCCTCGCCTCGGCCGGTGAGGCTGGCCGCCAAGAGCGGTGACGTCGGGCCCAGCCAGGACTCCTCGCCTCGGCCGGCTCAGAAGGACGAGCTCGAGCTCGACGAGCATTCGGCCATCCTCGAGAGCCTGGGGCGCAGGGCGCTCTATGCGTCCAACCGGGCCTCGGGGAAAGGGGCCAGGGAGGAAGGGCAGAGGTTGCGAGCGATCGCCTCCGATGCCCGCAAACTGGTGCCGGTGTTCTCGGCGGCTATCAGCCGAGCATCGGCGCTGGAGGCGGAGGCCGAGCGGTCTCGTAAAGAGAACGCTCGGCAGTCGGAGGAGATCGCCGCCCTCAAAGTGAGGCTGGCGGCGTTGGAGCGGAGGGGGCCAAAGCGCGTGCTCCGAAAGGAGCGGCGCACGCCCACACCGGGCCCTAGCCCGGGGGATGCGGCAGCGCATCGGTCCCCTCCTGCTCCAACGAGCGACAAACAGCCAGCCTTGCCCTCTCCCGAGGAGGCGGCAGGGCCCAGGCGCCACCCTTCGCCCCGCTCGAGGGCGGAGATCCGGGAGGCGACCGAGCTGGAGGGGCGCATCAGGCGGGAACTGATGGAGGAGTTCGGCAAGGAGATTGCCGAACTCAGGGCAGAAGTCGCTGCCCTGCGTGGTGCTGCGTCGGCTGCAGCTGCACCTGCGGCTGCAGACGCGGCGCCACCCTCCACCACCCCGTCTGGTCCCACCACTCGGCGGTCGGCTCGTCGGCCCCCCGCGGGGCCAACTCCGGCCCCAAAGAAGGGACGCGGTGCTGGCCGGGCGGTTGCCCCAGCACCGAAGCCCCGTCCGCTACCGCCAGCGCCGTCCAATATGGACGACGCCTGGACTGAGGTAGTGCGGCGGGGCAATAAAAGGGCCAGGGTGTCGGCCCCTCCGATGGCGGCGGAGGCCTCACCACCTGGAGGGGTCACAGCCCCCCCACAGACAAAGACGCGGACTGTGGCAGAGGCTCCCCAGAGGGGTCGAGCGCCTGCCACCCCCACCAACCGGACTGCGACGCGGGCGGTGGCGGAAGCTCCCCAGAGGGGTAGAGCGCCCGCCACCCCCACCAACCGGACTACGACCACGGCGGCCGTGGCTGCTCCCCAGGAGGGTCGAGCACCGGCCGCCAAGAAGAAGAATAAGGGCAAAAAGAAGAAGGGGCCGCGCGCGCCGAAGTCGGCGGCAGTAGTGGTGACGCTGCTGCCAGCCGGCGAAGCCAAGGGCATGACATACCCTAATGTCATGTCCCAGGCGCGCGCGGCTATCGATCTGGAGGAGATCGGAGCGGGGGAGGGCCTCCGCTTCCGCACGACCGCCAACGGGGCTCGTCTATTGGAGTGTCCCGGTGCCGAAAGTTCCGGCATCGCGGACCGTCTGATGGCGGGCCTCCGGGCGGTCTGGCCGGAAGAGGTGGTGCGCGTCCACAGGCCGGTGAAAATGGCGGAGATCAGGATCACCGGCCTGGACGACTGCGCCACCAAGGAGGAGGTGGCGGCGGCTATCGCGGCCCAGGGCGGATGCGCCCCGGAGAACGTTGTCGTGGGCGAACTTCGCCCCGGCTTCTCCGGGGCCAGCTCGGTGTGGGCGCGATGCCCTGTAGAGACGGCCACCTCCCTGGCCACTCCCCCGCCGGGCAGACCGGCAAATCATCCTGGCAGGTTGCGCGTGGGCTGGATTGCGCCTGCTGCCCACGTGCGCCTGCTGGAGTCGCGCGCCTGGCGGTGCCTCCGGTGCTTCGGCACCGGACACAGCATCGCCAGGTGCACGAGTACGGTTGACCGCAGGGAACTTTGCTTCCGCTGCGGTCAACCTGGACACAAGGCGGCCATGTGCTCGGCCGCACCGCACTGCGCTCTGTGCGCGGCGGCCGGGCGCAAGGCTGATCACCGGGCGGGGGGCAAAGCTTGCTCCCCGTCCGGCTCCAACACGGAGCGGAATAGGCGCCGCAAACAAAAGCGGCGCCTAAAGAAGAAGTCGGCTGGAGGAGCACCGGCCGGCGTTTCGGCCCCCGCTGTGGCGTCTCAGGCGTCCGATAGCGGGGGCGATGGAGGAAGGGAGGAGGCGATGGAGGTGGTTCGACCTTAATGGACCACACCCTTCGCCTCCTCCAAGGTAACTTGAACCACTCCGCCGGGGCTCAGGACATGCTGCTCCAGAGCATGGCGGAGTGGTCAATAGATGTTGCCGTGGTCGCCGAGCCGTATTTCGTTCCCCCAGCCGACGATTGTTGGTTTGGGGACGACTGCGGCTTGGCGGCCATACATGTCAGAAGAGCCGCGGCGATCCCGCCCTTGGTAATGGTGGCCAAGGGTTCTGGGTTCGTCGCGGTATCGATGTTAGATACCGTCGTGATCGGGGCGTATTTTTCTCCGAGCCGGCCTATTGTCGAGTTTGAGCAGTTCCTGGACGGGCTCGAGGCGATTACTCACCGCTTCGCCCCCCGTCCAGTGATACTCGCGGGGGACCTCAATGCGAAATCTGTCGCTTGGGGCTCCCCCCGCTCTACACCTCGCGGTAGGCTGCTGGAGGAGTGGGCGGTCGCGACTGGCCTCTGTGTACTCAACAGGGGTTCGGTCGCGACTTGCGTGCGATGGCAGGGCGAGTCCATCGTGGACGTTACGTTCGCGAGCTCTGCCATCGCGGATCGCATCCGTGGCTGGAGAGTGTTGGTGGGGGCGGAATCTTTGTCGGATCACCGATACATTCGGTTTGATCTTTCCGCCCCCACGCCGGCTGCGGACGCCCGCGGGAGTACGCCCCGGTCATTCCCCAGATGGGCATTGAAGCTCCTGAATAAGGAGCTCTTGATGGAAGCCTCTACGGTGGCGGCGTGGACGCCCATGCGTCCACACCCCGTGGACGTGGAGGCCGAGGCGCTTTGGTTCCGGGACACGATGCGTCGCATTAGCGACGTTTCGATGCCCCGGGTCGGCCCTTGGTCTCCCACGAAGTCGACGTACTGGTGGTCGCCCGAGATAGCGCAGCTCAGAACTGTATGCGTCCGGGCGAGGCGCCAGTGCGCTCGACACCGCCGTCGCCGCCTTCCGCGTCGCAACGATTCCGTTGCCTTCGCGGAGGAAGAGGCCCGGCTGCATGGCTTGTACAAAGAGGCGAGGGGAGCCATGCGGCTGGCCATCAAGATGGCCAAGGAACAGCACGCGGAGCGCCTTTTGGAGACGCTCGAGGAAGACCCTTGGGGGCGCCCATACAAGATGGTGCGCGGCAAGTTGCGCCCATGGGCGCCCCCCATAACCGAGCGTCTACCGCTTCAGCAGCTGCGGGACATTGTTTCTACTTTGTTCCCGCAGGAGCAGGAGGGATTTATCCCGCCTGCTATGGGTGAGCCGCCGGATGTCACCGGCGGCGAGGACCCTGCTGAAGTGTCCCATATCACCGGGGAGGAGCTCCGCGTGGCCGTAGTCAGGATGAGTGCCAAAGACACGGCACCCGGACCGGACGGCATCCATGGTCGGGTCCTGGCCTTGGCCATCAATGCCCTAGGGGACCGACTCTTGAGGCTTTACGACTCTTGCCTCGAGTCGGGACGGTTTCCCTCGCTGTGGCGGGAGGGTAGACTCGTCCTTCTTCGGAAGGAGGGGCGCCCGGCGGATACAGCCGCCGGTTACCGTCCTATCGTGCTGCTGGACGAGGTGGGCAAATTGCTGGAACGCATTCTGGCTGCCCGCATCGTCCAGCACCTGGTCGGGGTGGGACCCGACCTGTCGGCGGAGCAGTACGGCTTCAGAGAGGGCCGCTCAACCGTGGACGCGATCCTTCGCGTGCGGACCCTCTCAAATGAAGCCGTATCACAGGGCGGGGTGGCTTTTGCGGTGTCGCTTGACATCGCCAACGCATTTAACACCTTGCCCTGGTCCGTGATAGGGGGGGCACTCGAGAGGCATGGAGTTCCCCCCTACCTCCGCCGGCTGGTCGGCTCCTACTTGGAGGCCAGGTCGGTAGTATGCACCGGGCACGATGGGACCGTTTACCGGTTTCCGGTCGTATGCGGGGTTCCTCAGGGGTCGGTCCTCGGACCTCTCCTTTGGAATGTCGGGTACGACTGGGTGCTGAGAGGCGCCCTGCTCCCGGGCCTGAGCGTAATTTGTTACGCTGATGACACGTTGGTCATGGCCCGGGGGCAAGACTTCAGGGAGGCTACCCGTCTCGTCACAGCGGGGGTGGCCCTCGTCGTCGGCCGTATTAGAAGATTGGGCCTCGCAGTGGCGCTCAATAAATCCCAGGCCCTGTGGTTCCACAGGGCTGGGGTGACGCCACCTGCAGGGGCCCAGATCGTAGTTGGAGGCGTCCCTATAGAGGTCGGGGTGCGACTGAAGTACCTCGGCCTCATACTGGACAGCCGTTGGACCTTCCGGACCCACTTCATGGAACTCGTCCCCCGATTGATGAGGACAGCCGGCGCATTGAGCCGGTTGCTCCCGAATATCGGGGGACCAAACCGTGTTGTGCGCCGCCTCTATGCGGGGGTGGCGCGTTCGATGGCCCTGTACGGCGCGCCCGTTTGGGCCGGACCAGGAAACCGGACAACAACCGTTGTCCGGCGCCTGCGCCGGCCACAGCGCGTCGTAGCTATCAGGGCCATCCGCGGATACTGCACCGTCTCCTTTGAGGCGGCGTGTGCACTGGCGGGGACGCCGCCCTGGGAGCTGGAGGCGGAGGCGCTCGCCGACGATTACCGTTGGCGTTGCGACCTCCGCGCTCGGGGCGTTGTGCGTCCCCTCAGAGCTGCGGTTCGGGACCGGAAGGCCCAATCTCGGCGGTCCGTGTTGGAGGCCTGGTCAAGGCGCTTGGCCAACCCCGACTGGGGCCTAAGGACCGTCGAGGCGATTCGCCCCGTCCTCAAGGACTGGGTGAATCGCGGCGAGGGACGTCTCACCTTCCGTCTGGTGCAGGTGCTGACCGGGCATGGTTGCTTCGGGAAGTACCTGCATCGGATACAAGTTGAGCCGACGACGAGGTGCCATCATTGCACGAGCGACCTGGACACGGCAGAGCATACGCTCGCTGTCTGCCCCGCATGGGAGGAGCAGCGCCGTGTCCTGGTCGCACAAGTAGGACGGGACTTGTCGCTGCCGGGCGTCGTGGCATCGATGCTCGACAGCGACGAGTCCTGGAAGGCGATGCTCGACTTCTGCGAGTCCACCATCTCGCAGAAGGAGGCGGCGGGGCGGGTGAGGGAGAGCTCTTCCCTCCCCGACCGACCCCGTCGCCGCCGAGGTCGAGCGGGGGGCCGGCCCCGGGATGTGTCCCGGGATCTGGCCCCCTAAGTGTACCGGGTCCACTAACACCGGACCCGAGGGGTGCTGCGCTAGGCGTCAGCGCGCACCCTCCGTGCCATCTAACCGGGGGATGGCAAGCCGTGCTCCCCGACCCGGGCTGGCCCTGGGCCGGTCTGGGCCGAGGGAGACCCTTCACCACACGGCCCCATCTCGGCGGACTGCAAGGTTCGTCTACCGAGTGAGCCGGTGGTCGCCGTTCGCGACGGCTGCCGGTTCGGCGTCCGGGGGTGACGGGGCGATACGTAAGCGTCGATCGCGAACGCGTCCTGTCACCCCTAGTCCATCGGATACCGAGCGCGATTGGCGGGAGGTTTTGGTGCGGTTCAACCCCCACATGCCCCACTCGCGGGGCGAGTGGAAGTCCGGCGATTTCCTCCCGTCAACCAAAAAAAAAAAAAAAAAGTTGTATTTCGACAGGTCATTCACCCCACGTCAGATTGTCCAAAGTTACAGATCCACCCTGTATATTGTAATAGTTCTCTTATTTCTTTAGAAATTTAAGATTACTAAAATTTGTCAGAAATAATCGCAAAAAAGGTACGGAACTTATTTAAAAATTGCCAATCTCATCAGAAGTATTAAGATTTATTATATGAAAACTATGCAACCGAATCATACGAACGTTTATAACAGTGACATTCACGTTGCATTATGAGCCTTATTCCTAATACGTTAAAGATCAAATTTAACTGTCCTCCAATAGATTGTGCAGCTCCGCGTAATTTAATATGGCTCGATGAAGAAACTCGTATTGTGACTGGAAAATACATTATTTATTAGTATTTTATTTTTATTGCCTAAGCTAACGGGCCACCTGATCGTAAGCGGTTACTGTTGCTCGTGAACCTCTGTACTGTCAAGGGAAACTGTTTACGTTTAAGAATTATCTTCAATCCTTGTTTGAAGAATATGAAAATTTTGCACATTGCAATTACTGATTCTGCAACAGCCCAATGTCCAGCTGGGTTCTGTCCTCAGCCGACTAGAGGACGATTAACGGCAGGTTTTAGTGCGGTTCGACTCACACACAATCCGCATACGGAACCGGTCAAAGATTTTTTGAAATTTTGTTTATATTTGTTTTATCTCTGAAACGGCTGGACCGATTTTCACAGACAAAGTAACATTAGGCTACTATTTTCACTGTCGTGTTGTCACAGTGTAGTGTATATACTCACGAAGGTGTCGATAGTGAGCGCTCGTTGCGCGCGCAGCTTGCGGACGGCGGCGCACACGTCCACGCGTCGCTCGGCCCGCAGCTGTGACGTCAGCACGCACAGGCACACGAACAGGGGGGACCGCTCGCAACCCGTCCTAGATATAGACAACTTATTATAATATAACGAACTGTTACGATTCCCCTCAGTTCCCAATCCTGTTACCATCATCACATATCCCAAGTAGAGTCAGCATTATGCTCCTTTATTTAAGATCGATCCTTCCCTCTCCCGCCAGTCTAATCTCCAATCTCATACGGCACGGTTGCCATTTATTTTTCGTAATAAATCTTTTTTAAAAAGTCATTTCATTGATTTCGTATAACAAATTGGTGGCAGCGTAAAGGGATCAGAAAAGATCCTCGGTATCCTCCATTCTCATTCTTCTTTTCAAGACGTTATTCAAGTGAAACAAAAGTGTTTAAGAAGTGTTTTAAGCAATTTTAAGGAAAACCTAGATTAAAGGTTCAAAGTGAAACAAAAAAAAATCAAGTGTAAAGCTGTTTAAAAACCCACGTAACTTGGGTTCCTAATTGTGAAGTGTAGAAAAAAAAAAAACATCAAAACCAATACAAAATTTTATTCGCGTCCTGGCTGACGCAAACCCGAAAATTCAAGACACAACGAAGGCGCTATTACGCCTTCCTCCGAGACCACGCAGTTCATCATATCGAGGTTAAGCAGCCGAAGACCACGGCGTCATGCTCCTGAAACTCATCGTATGTTGGTGTCTAACTTTGCAGTAAGTGAAACAAGTGCTATCCCGAATCAAGACATTTACAAAATACACAACACACGTGTTTGTTTAAAAATAATCATTAATAATTTAAGTAAATTTGTAAAAGAGAATTAAAACTACAAAGTAAATTCTTTAAATCATTCAAGTTATAATCAAGTTGCATAGTCTCGTCATTCATCCGGTGCTTATCTCATTTAGACATAACAATATATCGAGTTACTTAGTTGTCCACTCGTTACACCGTAACGTAACTTAACTTTTTGTAAATTAAACAGTCATTCTAAAACAAAACAACCATGTCAAAAAAGGAAACTCAAACAAAACCTGAAAAAGGAGAAGTTGTACAAATAGGGACCTTGTTCAAATTTATAAAACCCTTTGATGGATCACGCGAAAAACTAACATCCTTCTTAACAAATTGTGAAAACGCAATCGAACTCGCTTCAGAGTCACAAAAATCCATACTGCTTAAGTTTATTCTTTCCCAACTCGAAGGAAAAGCCGAAATCGCATGCTCCATTAAAGACTTCGAATCATGGGAACAGTTAAATGATTTCCTCAAAACACAATTTGGAGAACGAAAACATTATACACACCTCCTAACCGACTTACAAGAATGTCGCCAACAAGCCTCTGAATGTGTTACACACTTCGCATTACGCCTAGAAACATGCCTCTCAAAATTATTGACAGAAATCACCTTATCCAATAAAAAGAATAGCGAGCTAGAGGGTCGTCTAGCCGCAATGGAGGATCTAGCCCTCCATACATTCCTAATCGGGTTGAAACCGAACATTTCAAACACAGTTCGGTGTAAAAACCCTCCAAACCTTAACGAAGCTGTAAACACCGCAGTCTCCGAAGAAAAAATTTTGCAATTCATGAACAGGAGACCAACTTCCTTACAAGAGCCAAGCTCTTCGAGACCTAGAACATTCTATAAAACTGAAAACAAAATTCCTGACTTTAGACCGAACTTCTGATATCAAAGTAGGCCGCGTGCATTTCCAACATTCTGTCGCTATTGTAAGACTAATGGCCACACTATTGAAAATTGTCGCAGAAGGGAGTTTAATGAATCTAAACAACACAATTATTCATACAACAGGCCAACCGAGAACCGCGTCAATTTTGTAGAAGAAGGTGAAGACACGGTCGACAATACTATTGAACACGACCCGTCATCTTTAAACTAAATCGAGGCCCGCAATCGTGTCGGTCGGGCCGCCCCATCCAAAAACCCGACACAAAATTATTTTTAAATCAAAACAAAAAAAGAAAAACTTCTAAATCAAATCATTTGTTTGTTAAAAATCAAGCGACACCCGCTACATGGTCACGTCGCAATTCTGAAACTTTAAACAGGCAAAAATCGCCTGAAATTTACAATTGTACTACAAAGGTTTCTAGTAAATACTTACCTTACATAAGGATATTAACATCCGTTTCCTCGAAACCTTTATCACTATTAATTGATACTGGTGCGTCCATCAGTATAATATTGAAATCGTCATTAGAATGTTTTCATTCATTAGAAATTACAAGAGAAATTGTTAAATTTAAAGGAATCGACTCGACAGGTACAAAATCGACCATCGGGCATATTCCAATCAAATTCGACGCTCTAAAATATAATTTCCACATAGTAGACGGAGTAGACCTACCTTATGATGGTATAATCGGTAATGACATTTTTAATACAATGAACGGGAATATTGACTACCCTAAACAAGAATTAATATTAAATAAAATTTCTTTTAAGTTACAATTCAATGTGCCTACATGCGTAATTCCCCCAAGATCTGAGACAATAATCGAGTGCACCGTATTAAATCCTGAAATTCACGAAGTCCTCGTTCTAGATCAACGCCCAATCGAAAACTTACTTATCGCTAACTCAATCGTCAAAGTCAAAGTAAATTCGAGAATCAATATATCCGTCGTAAACACATCAGAACTACCCTTGTCTTTCAGCTCCGATTTAAAATTAAAGTTAACACCATTTGATGATCTAAATAAAATAGAAGACATATATAACATTAATTCTATCAATACCGATAATGGTGACAACCAGAATGCATACCTTAGAACAAAAAGAGTACTCGAACAAATTCGCACAACTCATTTAAACCGCGAAGAAAAATTACAACTTCTCGAAGTTTGCGGACAGTTTTCAGACATCTTCCATCTCCCCGGTGATCTATTAACGTTTACTAACGAAATTAAACACGAAATAAAAACGACAACACCAAACCCCATACATGTCAAAACGTATCGTTTTCCGGAATGCCACAAACAAGAAGTTAATTCGCAAATTAACAAAATGTTGGATCAAGGCATCATAAAACCTTCGGCATCCCCCTGGTCATCCCCGATTTGGGTGGTACCCAAAAAACTCGACGCTTCTGGCGAAAAGAAGTGGAGAGTAGTCATTGACTATCGGAAACTCAATGACATTACGATTGGAGACTCATATCCCATTCCAAATATATCCGAAATATTGGATCAACTCGGTAGAAGTAAATATTTTAGTACTTTAGACCTTGCCTCTGGATTCCATCAAATCCAAATGAATCCTGAGGACTCAGCAAAAACAGCTTTTACTGTTCCTCAAGGTCAATTCGAATTCAGCCGAATGCCTTTTGGGCTTAAAAATGCACCGTCTACATTTCAAAGATTAATGAATTCGGCACTTTCTGGCCTGCAAGGAATGCAGTGCTTTGTTTATTTAGATGACATTGTTATTTACTCCGCTGATCTTGAAAATCATCTCTACAATCTATCAAACGTTTTTAAACGGCTCCGCGAATATAACCTCAAACTACAACCCGACAAATGTGAGTTTTTACGAAAAGAAGTATCCTACCTAGGACACATCATCACAGACCAAGGTGTGAAACCAAACCCTGATAAAATCCAAGAAGTAAAACATTTCCCTATTCCCAAAACTCCAAAGGATGTCAAATCATTCCTGGGGTTTGTTTCTTACTATCGCAGGTTTATACCAGATTTCTCTAAGTTGGCAAAGCCCCTGACAACTCTTTTGAAAAAAGACACTGCATTCTTATGGGAAAATGAACAACAACTAGCATTCGACGCACTAAAACAAAAATTAACTTCAGCCCCTTTGTTAGCATACCCTGATTTTACAAAAACATTCATTTTAACTACAGACGCATCTAATTACGCGATTGGCGCTATCCTATCCCAAGGAGAACTAGGAAAAGATAGACCCATAGCCTATGCTTCAAGAACACTTAACAAAAGTGAGTGTAATTATAACACTACCGAAAAGGAACTACTTGCTATTTTATTTGGGTGTAAAACATTTCGACCCTATCTTTACGGCAGAAACTTTCAAATAGTTACTGACCACCGTCCTTTAAAGTGGTTATTTAATCATAAGGATCCAAGTAGCAAATTACAAAGATGGAGACTAAAACTCGAAGAGTACGAATACGAAATAATTTATAGAAAAGGAAAACTCAATGCCGCAGATGCCCTATCACGATATCCAATTCAAAATTCAACACTCATAAATCCTGTAAATCTTAACCCCACTCCAGGAGCCTCAATGACCGATAATAACAGTCCCTTATTCGAGAATTCACCTGACTGCGATCATCTCTTAGATCCAGACGCTATACCTTCTTTAATTGGTAACCCAGGAAGCTTACTAGACTTACCAGATCTCAACGATTTAAACTTAGAAGACCTAAACGTTCCAAATCAACTTAGTGAAAACCCGACTCCTGATCCTCCACAGGTCTTTAACCCCAGTTCTTCCAATTTACCTAACGACGTAATTGACCCTCTGAATAGTCCCAACTTAAACTCAGACACTTATTCGGAATTTCTTAAAGCTACAACCAACAAAAATTACAACCCCAACACGAAAATAACAGAACATAATGAAAACCTACTAGAATCTCCACACAAACATATCGTTATTCCTACGTCCATCGACCTAGACGAATCTATGCCTTATGCAGAAAACGTTATAGATACTTTCACAGATAAAGAATTATTTTTGGGTAAAGAAAGAACGTTGAATTCATTCTTAATTCATTCCAAACAACAAAAGACTTATTATTTTCTATTTACAAAAGTAAATCATTTTGATCAAGCATCTTATACAGATGTGTTCGAAAGCTTAAAGTCACTCAGAAACGAACTCATCCTACTGTTAAATGAAAATGACAATACAATCGCTATTTCTGACTTCAGAAACCCCTTTGATAACCACCACTTCATTAAAATCTACAACATGATTCTGTTCCTCTTTAACAACACTAATATAAATATACATATTTATCATAATAATATACGTTATCCAACTTTGCGTGAAATTAAACAAATCTTGAAAGACAACCATGACTTACCTGTCGCTGGCCACTTAGGTGGGACCAGAATGTTTAAAAGAATTCGCGAAAAATATTATTGGAAAGGCATGCGTAGCGATATAGAAAACTATGTTAAATCTTGTAAACTGTGTCAAGAGAACAAAGCATTTCGTCAAATTTCGCGAGCACCTATGCAAATTACAACCACATCGTCAACTCCGTTCCAAAGACTAGCTTTGGACATAGTCGGTCCCTTACCAGACTCCGGGCCCGCGAGACTTAAATATATCTTAACCCTGCAGGACGATTTAACCAAATACTCTATAGCCTATCCAATTCGATCAACAACAGCAGAGGAGACATGTGAGTGCCTTCTCCATTTTATTTCACTGTTCGGCCTACCAAAAACTATTTTAACGGATCAAGGTACCAATTTTACGTCGGAACTCTTCAAAAGAACTTGCAACTTTCTGAAAATCAAACAATTATGGTCAAGCCCCTATCATCCACAAACTCAAGGCGCCCTAGAGCGTAGTCACTCAACCCTAAAAGAGTATCTAAAATCTTTTGTTAACGAAGACCAAGATAACTGGCATCGCTATGTCTACACAGCCATGTTATCTTATAATACCAGTGTTCATAGTACAACAAACTTCACTCCCTATGAACTACTGTTCGGACACAAACCTTACTTACCAGACTCTATTTACGAATCTACCCCTGATCCGACGTATCCAGAATATCTTAAAATGTTAACTCACAGATTAAAATATTCAAGAGAGAGAGCAATTAAAAGCATACAGGCTTCTAAAGAAAGATCAAAGGTATATTACGACAATCATTCACGACCTGTAAGATATAAGGTTGGAGACCTAGTTTACCTTAGAAATCATTTACGCCTTAGGAAAGCACTATCCCCAACATGGAAAGGGCCTTATAAAATTTTACAAGTACACAACAATAATACCGTAACTTTACTTATTAATAGGAGACATGTTACACATCATTTCGATCAAATAAAACCTGCAACGCCTCATACATAAACATTTATTACCATAGTTAGCTTCATGATCGTATTTTGGTTACAGCACACTCGTGCATGGCGATCCCGACTTTGTGCAAGAAGTGAACTCTAGTATTGGCCTATATTTTAACCCAGTCGGTTCAATTAAAATAGCTAACGAACATCTAAGTGTAATGATACCTGTGGACATATCTTTTATAAAACCTCATTTAGATAACATAAATTCGGTTCTAAGTTTAACACGTCCACTATGTAATAAAAGTAAAGTATTCACAGAAACAGAATGCGAAAACGTCATGCAACCCCTTGAAGTTAGATATGCTGACATGCTTAGAGACTTTGATTCATTTTCTCATCTCCTAAGCCATAAAACTAAAAGATCTGCATGGTTCAGTATTGTAGGTTCCGGACTAAAACATTTGTTTGGCACTATGGATGAAGACGATGCTATTCTTTACGATAACGCTGTTCAAACTCTACAGAAAGACCAAAAAGAACTTGTAAATCTCATGAAACAAAATATCGCCATTTCCACTTCAACGCTTAAAGTATTTAATCAAACTATTAATAATCTTGTAACTAACGAGAAATCTTTGAACAGCGCTGTCAATTGGTTATTAAATAAATCTAAGAACCTGACTGAGGAAACATCTAGATTAAATGTTAGACTTAAGATAATGGAAATTGTATACGTTTTAGACAATAGTATAACGACATTATCATTTAAATTAGAAGATATTGCCAATGGTTTAATGTTTAGTAAAAATAATGTTCTTTATCCCGCTATATGTTCTCCTCGACAACTTTATAATGACTTAGTTGATAACTATAGATTCTTACCAAGTTCCAGGGAACTTCCAATTCATTTAGATATAAGTAAGGTTCATACATTAATCGATGTATCTAGGTTAAGTACATTTTATCAAGATAACAAAATTGTATTCATTGTCAAGATACCCCTAGTTAATCCTTTAGAATTAAGCATGTACCGTGTATTACCATATCCACTGTCATTTAAAGATGAATCTTATATTACTATTATTCCTACTACTAATTATATCGCATTTTCAAGAGATAGACGTCAATATTGTCATTTTAACGATTTAAATAAATGTAAATTAATATCTCAAAATTATATTTGTGAAAATGTTAACATTTTATCAAGTCTGTCCTATCCTATATGCGAAAGCGAAATTGTTTCAAAGACATTAGACTCATTACCTGCTAGCTGTCCTATAAAAACAATCAAAGGTGATATTGAAATATGGCAGGAACTAAATGAAAACAAGTGGTTGTTTATCATCTCAAAGGTTGCAAAGTTGTCTATCGATTGTCCTAATAAAAATATTCATGAAATGAATGTGCACGGCACGGGACTCGCTGAAATTCCTCGCGGTTGCGTAGGATACTGCAATGGCATCCGAATAGCATCTAAAAGGAATATCAAAATAAATATAAGCCGCATTACTAATGATTTCGATCTTATCAAATATAACTTAAACTTGTTAAATATTTCGAATTTAAACACTTCTCTTCCTAAGACTTATACAAAACACACTAGCCTAGATTCACTAACGGCGTATGAAGACAACTTTGAAACTCTTACTAATAAACTTAATAAAATTATTGAAAAACCTCAAATAATTGTTAACGATAGTAATCATTATTCATTATCTATAATTGTGTATCTTATAATCGTAATTTTAAGTCTAGTTTTAGTATACAAATTGTACACTATTTACAACCGATGCCGTTCTACCAAACCTATCCATCCTCCAAATCCAGACGTAGGTCCTGATCCAGAATCACCTCCAGTTTCTACCAACCCTAGACTCCGCATCCATACATAAACTTCACCATTAAAGGTGTAAGTTTAGTCTTAGTCGGGGGGCTGTTACGATTCCCCTCAGTTCCCAATCCTGTTACCATCATCACATATCCCAAGTAGAGTCAGCATTATGCTCCTTTATTTAAGATCGATCCTTCCCTCTCCCGCCAGTCTAATCTCCAATCTCATACGGCACGGTTGCCATTTATTTTTCGTAATAAATCTTTTTTAAAAAGTCATTTCATTGATTTCGTATAACAGAACACATACTATAAAGTCTAGTGAAATTAATGTCTCAATTCTGACGTGATGCATTTTCAATTTTCTCATTGTATAATCCGATTAAATTCGTTGCGGGGATCAAGATAAATTATTGTATCTTTCATTTGTAGGCAACTGAAGCAAGCCGAAAACCTGGCTGCCGAGCAGCGGGGTGAGGCAGATCCCTATATTTTTCAAATGTTTGAAATTATTTTTTTTAAATATGTGTAATTTGCAATTTAAATATTTCGTAATTTTATGTTTAAAAATATTAAGCCAGAACATTTAGTCGAGACTTTGGCATTGCCAGGCGCGCGTTAAAATATTTTGAAAAAATGTTTTTATGTACGTGTGCATGTTTGTGTGTACATACTGGCAGTGCACGAGCAGCGTGTGCACGGGCGCGGGCGCGGCCAGGTCGGCGAGGTCGGCCACGCCGCGCGTCACCTCGGGCACGGAGCCCGGCGCCGTCGGCCAGCCCACGTACTGCAGCTGGCGCACCGACTCCATGGTGCCGCTCTGGAATATAACAGTGGAGTTAGTGCTACTTTACATTTAGTCAAATGAAAAATCGCAACAATTTCAAAAGAAGTATGATACAACGATATATGAAATCAAATTCATACATTCTGTGACAAAAGATAAAATAGAGATTGAATCAGTCCTTGATACGTTACAGCTAGTCTATTTTTGCAAAATTGTTTATGACAAAAGTTGAATTTTGCTACGGTGTGCTACATCGTAGCATCTCGTGTTACGTTAAGTTTCAGCGTAGCGTCTACGCTTTCTACGAGTATACCTGATAATTACGTCACGGTTGCCATGGTTACCTTAGTGTTGACGACTCGGAACTGCCTCCTGGTGTAGTACGGCAGCGACTCGCTGTCCTCGTACTGCACGGAGATGTGCTCGTACTGCGCCGTGCCGTCCTCCCAGTAGCGCGGACACTTGCCCTCGCCCAGCTGATAATGGAAATTAGACTTTATTAACACTACATAAGGTGGAGTGTTGAAATGTCTCGTTTAGGGCATTTTGGTGATATGAGACGTAACTTTATTTTTGAAAACAAACTCAACTTTAAAGATTTTGACGTGACAACGCCTTATAAATTGGTTGGCCGCGGGTGACACTTCACTTCACTGCGTTACGCTCCGCTCACGTTATGCGCTCACAATGAGAGCGAGTGAGAGGCACGCGTGCCGCGTCACTTTTTATGTCTGTCTCTCTCGCTCTTAGGCGGGCTAACCATGCCCGAGTCGTTGTCACGTAAAACTTTCGCCCGTATACCGACTTTACAGGCAACCAATTTTTTTGATTACACCAAAGCCCACCATGGAATCAAAAATTGAAAAAAAATCAACCCTGTATAACACTATGATAACCTTGTCTGACCTTGACCTTGTAAGCGGCGGGAGAATGTACGGCGGTCGGCGACATCTTTTAAGGCCAGATATTCTAAACATTATTTCTAATGTGTCGATTTTAATAGCTATTGGATTTTGACCCCTAGACTAGCCAATTATTGTTTTTTTTAAATTATAACATCATTATTATGGTGCTTGTAGGCAAACGTATACGTCCTTAAAAGGAACAACAGGGTTTTTGTTACATATTGTATAGCTCAATGGACTTAGAAAACATCGAAACATTATAAATAGTTGACTGGAGGGTATACATTTAACCACTCAACTGGGGCGGCAACCAAATTGGTTTGTTTACTTTTGCCAAGTCTGTGGCAGGAGCCAAAATTGAGCACCGTTCTAAAACTTGTTTTGTTCGTTTAGTAATAAAGATTTACAAAAATATAAGGTTTAATTAAAAATCAGAATTAACAAATATCGGAAAAAAATGTTTTTAAAAAGAGGCTCAAACACGGTATTGATTCCCAATGAAGTCCCCAGTTTCGCCATCTAGCGAATAGTGACGTTCCCAGTTGAGTGGTTAATAAAGAGTACATTTGACAATAGATTTTATGAGAGCATTTTTATGATCACGAAACGCGAAACTGTTTAAATTACACATTATTCTAAAACTAAGTACATACATACCTCGCTTAACATAACTATAGTAGATACATTGTGTTCTGAAACCATCCTCCAGAAGTCCATGATCGTGTTGGGAAGAGGATCTTGCGTTATGATGAAACCTTCCGAGTTGTCGTATGCTGTAATAAAAGATTACATAAATAACTTACACTATTACTAAACGGGTTCTTACCACGATTATTTTTAATTGAGCAGTCCCGATATTTCGGCACTGTTTCAAGCGCCATGATCACGGGAAGACTGAGGAACTGCGGGTCATTTAAGAGCAAACAAATCTGTCTACCCTCGCACTCGTTCGTTGCCGGTACCATTGGAACTCGAACTCACATTTCGACATACCACACTGACAGTATCGGCTTTTACCGTTTAGTAATAGTGTAAGTGATGTAGATAACCGCGAGTGTTTAAAGAAATTTATTAGATAAGTTTAATTAATTCAAGTGTGGTATAGTGATTAATATTGGCAATAAATATTTATCTTCCACGTAAAGCTGGGTGTTATTAGAAGGCTCAGACACTTGTAGGCTATGCTGGTGATTCTTTGAATCACATTATGTCGTTTGGGCCCAAAAGGTCAGGAACCGGCACAGCTTGGGTAGACCCTCCCACAAGACGAACCTATGACTTGGATAGGTCTGCGGGAAGTCACTGGATGCAGACAGAGCAGGACCAGTATTTATAGTGAAGTTTAGGGGGGGGATATGTTCAGCAGTGGAAGTCTGCGGACTGATGATGATACAAGTGTCAGATTTAATGGTCAAATCGAGTTCTATTTTCGTGACTATGTTCCTGCCAGTGGCCAGTGTTGCCAGGATGACGCGGTTCCTGTCGTACGGCAGACACTCCCTGGGTTACCTTCTATGAAGGATGCGTTGATGTAGGTGGAGTAGTCCCGGGCCGGTAGTGGTGCCAGGATGACGCGGTTCCTGTCGTACGGCAGATACTCCTGGCTGCGGTTCTTGCTGCGGACCTCCTCGCTGGCGCCGGCCGCACAGGACTTCACTGGCTCAGGGATCGGACTGTTCAGGATTTTCTGAAGAAGAAGATAAAAGATAAGCACTTTACACTTCAGAGAAAACTTTTTAAATATAAGCTTTTAAGATCCTGGATATCATATAGCAGTAGAGTGCTAGTTAGTACAAGTCAAACGAGTCCAAGACGGATTTATCTTGTTTAGCACAAGAGTTCCTAATATATTATCAGATTAGTATCATATAAGCTATTACTATAATACCTCGAACTCGATCTCCATGAGGCTCTTGTCGCCCCCCTCGGGAGTATTCCTGAGTTTATCGACGGTAGCTCTCAGCCTCGAGGCCGGGATCTCCGTGTCGCCGAAGTGGGAGTATTCCAGTAGCGCCCGATATACGAACACGTATTGTTTCTGTGGAGACAAAAGATGCTTTTAGTGAGGGAATATAAAGAATGACGTTCTACAGAGTGCCAATCAAATACTTGTCATAACAATGGCGAGACAAAGTACTGTCTTCCGTTTAAAATTTCTGGAACATTCTGTTTGACCTCGTAGATGGGTGATTCCTGACGGGGCGTTACCTTTCTCTTGTACTTAACCCTCGTTTCTGAAAGGTCATACTGAGATGTGGTAGCGTCGACAGTGTTGTGCCGGTGCAGTGCACGGTGCGCCGGTGCAGCCGTACCTACCAGTGACTGCACCAGGAAGTTCCTCTGTCGGCGCAGGTCGGCGACGGTGCCGACGACGGAGACGGCGCGGCGCTCCCTCAGCGCGTCCAGCAGCACGTCCACGGCGACCAGCGTGCCGGTGCAGTGCACGGTGCGCCGGTGCAGCCGTACCTACCAGTGACTGCACCAGGAAGTTCCTCTGTCGGCGCAGGTCGGCGACGGTGCCGACGACGGAGACGGCGCGGCGCTCCCTCAGCGCGTCCAGCAGCACGTCCACGGCGAACAGCGTGCCGGTGCAGTGCACGGTGCGCCGGTGCAGCCGTACCTACCAGTGACTGCACCAGGAAGTTCCTCTGTCGGCGCAGGTCGGCGACGGTGCCGACGACGGAGACGGCGCGGCGCTCCCTCAGCGCGTCCAGCAGCACGTCCACGGCGACCAGCGTGCCGGTGCAGTGCACGGTGCGCCGGTGCAGCCGTACCTACCAGTGACTGCACCAGGAAGTTCCTCTGTCGGCGCAGGTCGGCGACGGTGCCGACGACGGAGACGGCGCGGCGCTCCCTCAGCGCGTCCAGCAGCACGTCCACGGCGACCAGCGTGCCGGTGCAGTGCACGGTGCGCCGGTGCAGCCGTACCTACCAGTGACTGCACCAGGAAGTTCCTCTGTCGGCGCAGGTCGGCGACGGTGCCGACGACGGAGACGGCGCGGCGCTCCCTCAGCGCGTCCAGCAGCACGTCCACGGCGACCAGCGTGCCGGTGCAGTGCACGGTGCGCCGGTGCAGCCGTACCTACCAGTGACTGCACCAGGAAGTTCCTCTGTCGGCGCAGGTCGGCGACGGTGCCGACGACGGAGACGGCGCGGCGCTCCCTCAGCGCGTCCAGCAGCACGTCCACGGCGACCAGCGTGCCGGTGCAGTGCACGGTGCGCCGGTGCAGCCGTACCTACCAGTGACTGCACCAGGAAGTTCCTCTGTCGGCGCAGGTCGGCGACGGTGCCGACGACGGAGACGGCGCGGCGCTCCCTCAGCGCGTCCAGCAGCACGTCCACGGCGACCAGCGTGCCGGTGCAGTGCACGGTGCGCCGGTGCAGCCGTACCTACCAGTGACTGCACCAGGAAGTTCCTCTGTCGGCGCAGGTCGGCGACGGTGCCGACGACGGAGACGGCGCGGCGCTCCCTCAGCGCGTCCAGCAGCACGTCCACGGCGACCAGCGTGCCGGTGCAGTGCACGGTGCGCCGGTGCAGCCGTACCTACCAGTGACTGCACCAGGAAGTTCCTCTGTCGGCGCAGGTCGGCGACGGTGCCGACGACGGAGACGGCGCGGCGCTCCCTCAGCGCGTCCAGCAGCACGTCCACGGCGAACAGCGTGCCGGTGCAGTGCACGGTGCGCCGGTGCAGCCGTACCTACCAGTGACTGCACCAGGAAGTTCCTCTGTCGGCGCAGGTCGGCGACGGTGCCGACGACGGAGACGGCGCGGCGCTCCCTCAGCGCGTCCAGCAGCACGTCCACGGCGACCAGCGTGCCGGTGCAGTGCACGGTGCGCCGGTGCAGCCGTACCTACCAGTGACTGCACCAGGAAGTTCCTCTGTCGGCGCAGGTCGGCGACGGTGCCGACGACGGAGACGGCGCGGCGCTCCCTCAGCGCGTCCAGCAGC
Source organism: Trilocha varians (assembly GCA_030269945.2). Lineage (NCBI taxonomy): Eukaryota > Metazoa > Arthropoda > Insecta > Lepidoptera > Bombycidae > Trilocha > Trilocha varians. The sequence goes on along the minus strand of AP028275.1, from coordinate 7,409,228 downwards.
ACGTCCACGGCGACCAGCGTGCCGGTGCAGTGCACGGTGCGCCGGTGCAGCCGTACCTACCAGTGACTGCACCAGGAAGTTCCTCTGTCGGCGCAGGTCGGCGACGGTGCCGACGACGGAGACGGCGCGGCGCTCCCTCAGCGCGTCCAGCAGCACGTCCACGGCGACCAGCGTGCCGGTGCAGTGCACGGTGCGCCGGTGCAGCCGTACCTACCAGTGACTGCACCAGGAAGTTCCTCTGTCGGCGCAGGTCGGCGACGGTGCCGACGACGGAGACGGCGCGGCGCTCCCTCAGCGCGTCCAGCAGCACGTCCACGGCGACCAGCGTGCCGGTGCGGCCCACTCCCGCGGAGCAGTGCACCAGCGCCGCGCTCGAGACGCCCATGCTCGACCAGCACTCGTTCATGTGCTGCAACCACACTAAGCTGTTAAACCAGACTCGTACACACGGGACACGCGCACCGGAGAGAAGCAATGAATGAATAGCACTAGCTAAGGATAATAACGAATATTTGCATTCGCAAAACGTTCCGTGGAGAGAATCTGACAAAGCCAAAATTAAGCTCTAGTCTAGTCATGCACTTTCAAATGTGCCTAAAACACGATCAATCTACGACCTATCATTCTCAAGATAATTTACGAATGTCAAATTTGAATTCGCAACATCCATAAATGACACATAAAAACAGACACTAAGATACACACACACACACACACACATATGACCATAATATTTACATGATGTATAACAAACCAGCACGCACACGTACGCACAAACACGCACTTGCGCATGCTAAAATTCGCAACACATACATTCGTCCCTCATACATACACACAACACTCACACACGCAGATACATTCTTCTAACACACATCAAAGTCATTTACGTTCTAGAACACTGTGACAGAGACAACAATACGTGTATCTCAGTCTAACTATCGAACACTGAGTAGTCTGTTATAAACCACTAGCGGGCCCGCCCAACTTCTTCTGCGTCACTTTCAATTAAAAGGTAGCCTATGTTCTGTCTCAGGGTCTAAAGATTGTGCTAAATTTCATCAAAATCGTTTGAGAGGTTTAAGCGGGAAAGCGTAACAGACAGACTAAGTCACTTTAACATTTATAATATGAATAGAAAGTGTAGGGAAGCAATAGGCGTGAACACAGTATCAAAAATAATCAAGGATGTACTGTTATTGGGAGAAACTACATATTAAAAGCATTTAAAACAATTACTCAATTTTACTTTAAAATTTGAGATTAATAAGATTTTGTTTAAATCAACATAACAACAACAACATAATAACATAAAAACGAATAATGTCACGATTAGGTAAACTTCATGAACTATGCAATTTATTTATTTACCCGTTGACGTTTGTTTACCTAAACGTGACGTCAAACGCGACGACATGGCACTATATGCTTTTTTCGCGAACGTTTAAAATTATATTCGAAAAGAATTGCATCTTTGAAGTGGCAATGGGCAGGATACATTATGCGAAGAACGGATAGCCGATGGGGCCGAAAAGTTCTGGAGTGGCGGCCACGAACCGGTAAGCGCAACGTTGGTAGACCCCCCACAAGATGGACCGACGATCTGGTCAAGATCGCGGGAGGTCACTGGATGCAGATGGCGCAGGACCGGTCGATGTGGTGAGGTTCGGGGGAGGCCTATGTCCAGCAGTGGACGTCTATAGGCTGATGATGATGATGATGATGATGATTCGAAAAATAGCTTTAAACCGTTAAACTTTTCATTATTACCGAATTAAAGTAATTTTAAAAATTTTATCGTAAATACAAAAAAATTACAGAAGATAATTCCAAAATCTTTCGTCATACCTATTCTACTTCTTACCTTGATGAACTTAAGGATTGATTGTGGATACTCGGGCGCTCCGAAATCTTTCCAAATAAGGAAGTGGTATTGTTTCACTATACGGAAATCACGGTCTTCGTTCCATTCCGGATGTTCTTTTATATCTGTAAATAAAAAAATAGAAAAAATATAAAACAAGTAAGAGGGTGGACAGATTTGTTTGCTCTTAAATCGACCCGCAGTATCCAGTCTTCTCGTGATCATGACGTTTGCAACAACAACGAAATATCGAGACAACTCAATTAATTAAATATCGTGGTAAGAACCCGTTGAAAATGTATGAAAGTATTATAGAAAACCGCGAGTGTCTGAATAAGTTTATAATATATATTTTTTTCTTAGTAACTTACCTCCATTTTTCTTAGCAACACCATTGCTCTCTACAACCGGTTGCTCCTCTGAAGGCGTTTGCTTCGATATTCTTAATTCTCTTACTATGTAATCGGAGTAACTGAAAAAATATCGTAATAGTTTTTTTTTACAGGAATTTCAGAATATTTGTTTTATGATACTCAAACTTTATAATATTTTTTTTCAGCTGTAACTTTTAAAAAATCGGTGCTATGATTGAGTTTTACTATATTCATTGCTTTTGTTATTGAAATAAATTTTATATTGATAGAAATTGTAAATCAGTAAGTTAGTACTTAAGGAGTTTACATGCTTGATGCGGTCTTTTGTAATTGAAAGTGCGCAGGTGTCTAATAATAGTCGTGATGGCCGAGTGGTTAAAGCGTTTGCCTTCCGTACGTGAGGTCGCGGGTTCAAATCCGGCCGGCTTGTACCTCTAAATCTAAATATGAAAAAGATTTATGTGCAATTTTTCACAACACCACTGGCTAAAAACGGTGAAGGAAAACATCGTGAGGAAACCTGCATGTCGGAAAAGGGTTCTGAAAATCCTTTGAAGATATGTGAAGTCCCCAATCCGCACTGGGCAAGCGTGGTGGACTATGCCTAATCCCTCTTCGGAGGAGACCTGAGCCCAACAGTGGGCAGTAATGGGTTGGTACAGCTGTACTGTATAGTAGTAGTAGTACAGGTGTCTAATATGTGGTGTATTTTCAATTATTAACAAAACAGCTGATAAAACAATTTAAACCTCTCTTTTTTCTTTCGACGTTAACCCATTTAAAAGAAGACAGCGAAATACATTTATTCTTCTTTACCTATATTTTCCCACACACAACATTTCACCCTGTATAACACTGCTACTATCTATAAATAAACATCCTGTATAACACTCACCGTTTCTCGCTAACATGCTGCACGGATATAGTACCGAAAGCCTTGACCCCCTGCACCTCATCAGGCCAGTACTTGGAGCACTTGACCTTGGAGTACTCCTCGAGGTTGGTCAGCATCACGATGAGGACGATGCCCTGTTCCCATATCATGCGCCAGAAGTCGTTGACTGTCGCATCTGTGGGGCCTTGAGCGCAGATGTATTTCTTGCGTTCCTGAACAAAATGAGATTGAAATTAAAATTTGTACGAAGTAAATTCATTCATTATAAGAATAGAAAATATTATTTAACTAATTTTATTAATAGCCACTCAACTGGGATCGGCAACCAAGTTTGTTTACTTTTGCCAAGTCTGTGGCAGGAGCCAAAATTGAGCACAGTTCTAAAACTCGTTTTGTTTACATTTTTTAATCGTCTCATATTTTACGGAGATGATATATTTTCGCTGAAAATGCAATACAGCGTCGTTTAGTAACTAAGATTTACAAAAATATAAGGTTTAATTAAAAATCAAAATTAAAAATGTTTTTAAAAAGAGGCTCAAACACGGTATTGATTCCGAACGAAGTCCTCAGTTTCGCCATCTAGCGAATAGTGACGTTCCCAGTTGAGTGGTTAGGAGAATTTAGGTCCTTGTATTAGGGTACCCTGTGTTACGTAAATGAGAGCTTATAAAATTGAGAATCTACTATCTGTGTTATTTTTACAAGATTTTTTTTTTATGAGGAAGTCACAGATAAGCTAAAGTATTAATTAAGTTTTAATTAAATCTACCTGTATGTTAACATTGCCGCTAGATCCCTTTGTAAGCATAAAGAAAAAAATACATACAAAAAATTATTTTTTTATAAGAAAGTAAGTTTATTCCACACACATAAAGAGGACACAAAAATATAAACTAATAACATATAACATGTTTTATTTAATTTTAATGAAGCGGATGTAAGTGAATAAGAATGTAATTTCTAAATTGGATAGAAGTCCGCAACGATAGTTGTACGTTTCCATATAATGCTAGAAAAAAGTTTAACCGATCCAAAAAATAAAAATGGTGCTATGTTGTATTTCGACAGGTCATTCACCCCACGTCAGATTGTCCAAAGTTACAGATCCACCCTGTATATTTTACTTGATAACCAATAACATATTATTTTACTATGTAGTTATGCAAATACAAGTATATATCTTACCTGATAGCCGATAACATAGTTAGCGTTAATATAGTCGGAGCCGACGATGCCGTCGACCTGCGCCAGGCGGACCCTGGTCTGGTCGTAGGCCTTGATGTCGGGGTACCGGTTCTTGTGTTGGTTCTCGCGCGCGTCCGAGGCGTGCGTCGTGCGATCCGTGTTGCATTGGGACTGGATTAGCTGGGGGTGAGAAAGAATGGTTTTTATGTTAAAACTAGCTGCCCTGCGCAACTTCGTCTGCGTCGTATAGGAATTGATTCCGAGAATTTTCTAAAAGTACTCATCAGGGCGCTTACATTAGAGCCCAAACACGAAGAGGTTATCTTGCTTATTGACGAAGTTCCTGTGGCCACCTTCCAGCTCCATCATCAGACCTTGATCTAAGATATCCTATTTCTCAAGTTGAATCGAACTGCACATGGTGTGCAAATTTTATTATAATCGGTTAAGTGGTTTAGGAGTCCATTGAGGACAAACATTGTGACACGAGATTGATATATTATGTTAAGATTAAGATAAGATGTGGTAACTTTAGTCCGGTCAAATTAGACTAAAAAATAGGGGTAAGGTTACAATAATTCGCACTTGGCTGAATTTTGGTAGGATTGTTCAATACACTATTATAAAGGAAATGTGAAAAGTCCTCATCGATCCGGCACGTGCAAAAAAATTTACACGGGGTCAAAGGTCCCAAAAACGGGTTTTTCGCGATTTTCAGCAAAATGGTAAGTTTTATCATAAAATTAGCTTAGACAAAAATGAAGATCAGATAATTATCAATAAAAAATGTCTAAATACTTTTTTTCCTAAGAGCCACCGTTTTTGAGATATAACGATTCAAAAAGTTGAAAGATATCATCATTTTTATAGATCTGGATCGGCACATGAGCTTTTGCCTGAAAATCTTTTGTTGAAAAAGCTTCTCTTTCTCGTGGCATAAGTTCTTCTAGTAAAACGGAATTTTTTGGAGTAACAATTTGAATAATACCCATTATGTGGAGCGTATTATTACCGTCTAGCGTATTTACATTAATATCAGCATTGTCTACAACGTATTGAATAAGTGTGCCACTTTCTGGTCGTAGGACATGAGGAGGACGAGGAAAAACTGCAGCTGCTTCGTACATTATTGTATCATCAATACATAGTATAAAACAAAGTCGCTTTCGCTGTATGTCTGTATGTATGCTTAGATCTTTAAAACTACGCAACGGATTTTGATGCGGTTTTTTTTAATAGATAGAGTGATTCTTAAGGAAGGTTTGTATGTATAATAAATGCATAATATAGTAGAGAAACACTGATAAATTTAAAGGTTTCTAATGTGATGTCGTAAATAAGCACGTTTTTTTGCGCTTATATTGCAAACGCTGGCTGAACCCTACGAGATAGACAAAAATAATATACTACAGTATTGTTCACCTTAAAAAGTTCAACAAAAAAGTCCGCGATGGTATATGTCTATCTCTTAGGGATAACCCAGCATAACCATTTTTATTCTTTACTAAAAAATGGTTATTTACGAAGTGATTTTAAACAATACAGCATTAATCCTTATCCAATTAAGTACCTTAAATAAATTGTGTATTTATTATAGATCAATATGCTTTTTACAGCATGTAATTTAAGTGAATATTACCGAAGATATTACAAATTTAAAATGCAGGGTCGTAGTTGTTTGCGCCGGGCGGCGCGTGCCTATATAGGCTACAATTTTTGAACCCCTTTGTAACGCAGACGAAGTTGCGCGGGTCATCTAGTTATAAGATAAATAATATTTCCTCCATTGCCAGATTCGTAGATTCATCTTACGGTCGACCGACTTTAACCCCAGTTTTAGGTCTTAAGAAGGAATTTAAGCAGTCATAATGATACTTAGCCTCAGCAGCAACTAAATCGTATTCTTATTCTACTCGAGAAAGAACAGTTTTAAACACGTGTTTTCACTCCAGAATAATTAGTAAGTTCGAATTATTCGCACACCCCTAGTATTAAGATATTTTTTATTGATAATTATCTGATCTACAATTTTTGTCTGAGCTAATTTTATGATAAAACTTACCATTTTGCTGAAAATCACGAAAAACCCGTTTTTGGGACCTTTGACCCCGAGTAAGTTTTTTAGCACGTGCCGGATCGATGAGGACTTTTCACATTTCCTTTATAATAGTGTATTGAACAATCCTACCAATATTCAGCCAAGTGCGAATTATTGTAACCTTGGATGTCTAAATTGACCGGACTACTTATGCTGAAAATGAATAACAAAATATTTTTCTACTAGAGTACATTTTGAGGTAAAATTAGATCATCATAGTCATAGCATATTTTTTTGTAGGCGATGAAATTATGGAATATGGAATTATTTACTTTGAATGTTAACAATACAATGATACCTGTGTGTTGTAAA